>CP025647.1:18800303-18815498 GCA_003576665.1 Ipomoea trifida | reverse complement strand
GCGTTTCGTCAGAAGCAAGAGTTAAGCACGCCAAACAGGAGCTTGCGGGATTAGTGATGAAGAGTCTCGTGCGAGCTAAACTCGGAGTTAACGTTGCATGAAGAATTATAACTCGAAGTCGTGATTCGCAGACCTTAAGGTAGTTCTACCTACCCCTGAAGCGGCTACGAAGGAACGAGTTAGAAGCTGCAACCTTCGAGACAAAGAAGATCAAGTCAAGTAGAAAAGGGCACCTGAACGCTTAAGATCCCCGAAGATAAGAAGAAACGCCATAAGCAAGTGGTATTTGGCTCCGTGAAGGGGACCTCGTGTAACCTCTTCGGTGCACCTTGAACGTGGTTTCTCGTGCAAGCTCTTCAAGGAAGTAACCTCGGTTTCTAAAGATCACTATTACCCATAAAATGAATCTCCTTTCAAGACCGGGCGATGCCTTTCCAATTGAACCTATCTTTTCATTAAGCTTCCTCAGAATTCTCTCGTTCTGCACCAACCAGTCATCAGCGATCCGTCACCTTCAGCCTCTCTTGGAGTAATAAGGTTGTGCGAATCGTAGGTTACATGTAAAGCTTATTCGAATCTCAAGTCAGCGTTGTGTGAGGAGCAAGTCAAGATCCGTCAATCGGTCAGAGTGTCGTAATCGAATCGTCAGCCCGAAGAAATCAGTTAGGGTTGAGAGACTCCTTGACCTTCTTAAAGCCGAATTTCTCTTAGTTCCTTGAAACCCCAATTACCCTTCCATTAGGAAATCCCTTCTCTTTATTCTAATCAGTATTCCTATCTATTCTTGGAAACTAAATTCTCCCTTGGTTCTTGAAACTCTGAATGCCTTTTGTTGAAACATCCCTCCTACCTATTCTAATCTCTTTCTCCTCTTAGCTTGAAACTGAATTTGTCTTTCCCGTTTGGAGAAGTGCATACCCTATCATTAAAGAATCCTTTCCACCTTTCTAGACCTCATTACTATCGACTCTTGGAACCGAATCTCTCTCATTCCCTTGGGGATTGCACACTCTCTTTTATTAAGGCATCCCTTTTTCTCCTTCTCACCTTCGTTTGAAAATGAACTCCTCTCTTTCCTTTGGGAAATTGAAGACCCTACCATCGAGAAATCAGTTCTGCCTCTCTAAGACCTTGCTCTTAACTTCTCTAGGAACCTGATTCTCCCCTTTCCTTGAGTAAGTTGAATATTCTACCGTTGAGAAACTCGTTCTGCGTTTTCAATCTCATTCTTGTCTTCTTTCAAATTGAATTTTCTTTCTTACCTTGAAAAGTTGAATACCTTATCATTGACAAACCGTTTCTGTCTTTCGAAACCTTATTCTTAATTCCTTTTTGGAATCTAATTTCTTTCTTTTCCTCGAATAAGCTAAATACCCTATCGTTGGAAAACTCCTCCTGTGTTTTCAATCTCGCGCTTATATGTTCTCGAAGCCAAGTTCTTTTCGTTCCTTCTCTTTTTATTGTAAGAACTTGATATTCCCTTGATTGAGAAATTCGTTGCCCATTTCGAACCTTGTCCTTATTTTCTTTCAAGCTGAGTTCTTCTCTTTCCCTTACAAAACGTGGCATTTCCTTTTATTGAAAAGTCATTCTCATCCTCTCGAACGTTGTTCTTGTTTGCTTCTTGAAAATATCTTGTGGAAGGTGACAACCGTATTCTCTAAGTCGTAACCTTGATAACTCTCGACTCTGTTCATAATCGGTGATCGTTCTTAAACCTTACACCTTAAACCTTTCGTTCCCTGTTTCAGTTGGGTCAAACTTTTCTAACCGGGCGTATACTATATAATACCTTCTCTATATGTACTATTGTACTAGTTCTAACTCTCTGTCCCCAAAACGTTTTTCTGAGCTTCGGGGACGAAGCTCCTTTTAAGGGGGGTAGAGTGTAACACCCCGATAATTCCTACTACTCTTTTGAATATTATAAGGGGGTTATTTTCTTATTAAATAATTATTTACATAATTATAAGTACAATTATTTCCTATGGGCTTGGATTATATACTCTTGTATATACATAGTTATTGATATAATTATTAATAATAGGCTATGGCCCAACATTTCTATAGTTATATATATTTCCTACATAAATAATACTATTGAGCCCACCTTGAATTATATTTTTCTTAGGATACATACTAAGCCCATAACTATAGTTATATATATTTATTATAGACTATAGTTAGCTACCCAACCCAACTAAAATGATCCAAAGGTCTAGCCCAAATCCAAAAGAGGAAACTACCCTAAATGGAAACCAACCTAATCAACATGCAGTAGCAAAAGAGAAACCTTCGTTTCTGCCTCTCGTCTCTCCCTTCTCGCTTCCTCTCTCTGTTCGGCCAGCTACAGCATGAAAGATGCCAACTTTTCCTTTCCATCCTCGTCCTTCTTCAACGCCGGCAGTGAAAGGGAGTAGCGACGGCAAATGTGGCGAGCTCCGGTGGCGGCAAGGGCTTCTCCGACTACCTTTCCATCTCTTTCGATTGACGGCAGCATGGGAGTGGCATCCGCCGGCAAGAACGCGACGAGCTCCTTCTCCTGATCGTCGACGACGTTGCGTGGTGGCGGCCGGTGGGCGAGTTCTGAAGACGAGCTCTCGGTAGCGGTTTCAATCTCCACCTCCTCCTCTCCAACGAGCTGTTATGGGTCCAAGGGACGACCGACGATCCCCTCTCTTCCGTCGATGGCGCAACGAAGCAGAGAAGCGGCGTGTGAGGCGTCGGCAAGCTTCGGCAGCGGTGTTCGTCTCCTCCCTCTCTGTTTCCGGCGAGCACGCAACAGCAGCGGCAGTGGCGATCTCTCTCGGCGGAAGTGGCTAGCGGAGGTCTCCCCTCCGTAGGGCTGTAACGGAGCTTGGTGACGGAGTGCTCTCAGCCGTCTAGGAAGGCCGGCAGAACGGGAGTTGAAGCTGGGCGGGGGTGCGACGCAACAGGAAGAGACGCGGCGGTGGCTTCTCCCTCCCAGCGACGTTACGAAGACAGAGCAGTCGACGGTGGTGACTGACGACGTGGAGCGACGACGGCATGTCTTCCCTCTTCTCCGATTCGGTTGTTGATGGCCGATGCAGCACAGGAAGGTAATAGGTCGCTGGTCCCGTGCCATAACACAAGAAACAGCATGGCGTGGTGGTGTGGTGCTTGGGGTGGTGAGCTGGAGAGTGAGGGTTCAAACCTGGGGCTGAGCAACCTTGTTTAAGGTAATGTTATTGTTTATTAAGCTTATAATCTTAGTAATAGTTATAATGTTTTACCTTAGCTATAGGTTAGTATTATTAGTCACAACCTTGTTTTAGTAATAGATAGTAATTAGATTAAGTGTAATTCATATGACTATGTTACATTAAGTCTTGAGCATGGATTATAGGATTATTACTATTATGGACCAACTAGGAATGTTAGTATCGTTATTATTAGTAATAGTTAGTAATGGTATTAGGTTATATTAATCCTTCAGGTTCACGATTATGAACCGAGCTTTGAGCTTAGGATTGACGTTGCTTTGGATTAAAGTGCTTTGGGATTAATTACGCTTCAAAGGTAACCACTATGTCCATCAAAATCTATTTTTACACTCTCGCTCTATATGATATTATTTGGTGATTGGAAATCCTGAATATCCTTGGTTATTAGCCTATTATTGATTGTGTTGTGGATTCATGGACTCGTGTCCTAATCCTTTGTCTATTGGATGTATATGATCATTGTTGGTTTGGATTTCCATGTTATTTGGCCTCTGTCAATGAATATTGGTGTACTGTGATATGATCTTTGTATTCTGAAGTATCTCTTTGTATTCTGAGCTGAGTCTGATTCGGTATGTGGGAATTGCTCTTGCGGGGTTCTCTAGCGTGACAATGTAAGCGCTAGGGTTTTCCGTGAGAGTAAGGTGGTAGTGACTGGTGAGCAATCCGTTGTTTGTTTCCTCCTTTGTTCTGGAGTTGTTGGAGTATTCTATTGGTTATTTGTATCTTGGTTCTGAGTATTTATTCGTACCCCTTGGTCCTTTGTATGAGTCTATTATTTGGGAGTTGGTTGGTGTTCATATCTGAGATGAGCACTCTGAGTGATGGTTCTTGGGTTGAGTTGAGTATGAGGTTGTGATGGTGGTTCTGTTGGTATTGTTGGAGGATGTTGGTTGGACTTGACTGTGCTACTATTGTGCTACTATTGACTGTGCTACTATTGGCTATTGACTTCTGACTTTGGGTTGAT
Source organism: Ipomoea trifida (assembly GCA_003576665.1). Taxonomy (NCBI): domain Eukaryota; kingdom Viridiplantae; phylum Streptophyta; class Magnoliopsida; order Solanales; family Convolvulaceae; genus Ipomoea; species Ipomoea trifida. Next base: position 18,811,283 of record CP025647.1, on the reverse strand, counting down.
TACCCCTGTGATTGGGCTCTTGCCCCTGTGATTGGACTTCGGTCCCTGTGATTGGGTTCATTACCCCTGTGATTGGACTTAGGTCCCTGTGATTGGACTTCGGTCCCTGTGATTGGACTTCGGTCCCTGTGATTGGGCTCATCACCCCTGCGTACCGGTTTTCCGGGTTTGACTCTTGACTTCTGACTTCTGACTATGTGATTGACTTGGTTCGATGGTTGGTTTGAGGATTTGGAGGTTGGAGTTGGGATTCTTCCTTGGTTGGTTGTTGTGGGTCCTTTGTGCTATTCGATTGATATCTTGTTGTCTGGTTGAGGTTTGGTTGGTTCTTTTGGATGGGTATTCAGTTGATATCTCGGTTATTGGTTCGTTCTTGTGTTATATTTCCATTGTTGGATATTGGCTTTGCTTGGTTGAGTCTTGGTTATTGATTCGTTCAGCTTATTGTTGTTGAGTATCGGTTTTGAACTGTTGAACGGTTTGTTGGTGTTTATATTCTATATGGGTGTGTAAACCTATTTACAAACTTATATATATCTATACTTCTTTGCGGGTGTGAATGGTGGTTACTTAGCAGTCTTTTGCTAATGGTTCTTTGCGTGTTTTCCAGGTTTGCCTTAAAGTCTATGCGTGAGCGCGATAGAGATACACCCGTACGAGGAGGCTTAGATAGTGGTTATGTTTTAGTCTTATGCTTTGGCCTGTGTGCCATTTGAGATGTTGTACACTTCGGTTTAGTTATTGGATGTCTTGAGATATATTTAAGGATTATCGTTTGTACAGTTGAGCTCGTTTCTTATGTTTAGCCTGTGCATCTAGGCTGTGTTTGTACCTAGATGTGGCATGACGCCCCTTAGGTTTTAAATTCGCTTCCGCTATGTTCTGTTTGGTTGAGTAAAGCAGCTGTTGTGTTGAGATTTTATCTATCTCAGCCTGTGTGAGGTTGGGGGTGTCACATTACCCCTGTGATTGGACTCCGGTCCCTGTGATTGGGTTGATTACCCCTGTGATTGGACTTCGGTCCCTGTGATTGGGCTTTTGCCCCTGTGATTGGGTTCATTACCCCTGTGATTGGACTTCGGTCCCTGTGATTGGACTACGGTCCCTGTGATTGGGTTTTTACCCCTGCGTACCGGTTTTCCGGATTTGACTCTTGACTTCTGATTATGAGATTGACTTGGTTTGGTGGTCGGTTTGGGGATTTGGAGGTTTGGAGTTGGGATTCTTTCTTGGTTGGTTTTGTGAGTTCTTTATGTTATTCGGTTGATACCTTGTGGTTCTTGTTGGGGTTGGTTGGCTCCTTTTGGTTTGTTGTTCAGTTGGTATCTCATTTATGGTTCGTTATTGCCTTATGCTTTTGTTGTTGAGAATTGGCTTTGTTTGACTGAGACTTGGTTATTGCTTCGTTCAGCTTATTGTTGTTGAGTATCGGTTTGAACTATTGAACAGTTTGTTGGTGTTTATATTCTATATGGGTGTGTAACCTATTTACAAGCTTATGTATATCTATATCTCCTTGCGGGTGTGAATGGTGGTTGCTTAGCATTCTTTTGCTAATGGTTCTTTGTGTGTTTTCCAGGTATGGAGTAGTTATTCGCGAGCGCGCTAGAGCTTTCTCTATATGAGGATGATAGTCCTAGTTTGTGATTGTTTAGACTTGGTTTCTATTGGGCCTGTGTGCCGTTGAGACATTATGATACTTTTGTTAGAGATTTGAGTACTTATGACCATGGATTGTCTTTGAGGATTATTATTTCAGTTTCTATGATATAACAGCTTAGTTTATTCTTGTGTTTCGCCTGTGCATCTAGGCTGTGATTGTACCTAGATGTGGCATGACGCCCTTAAGTTTTAATTCGCTTCCGCTATGCTTGGTTTGTTGGTTGAGATTGGCAGCTTTTATGTTAAGTTTTAGCTATCTCAGCCTGTGTGAGGTTGGGGTGTCACAGTTGGTATCAGAGCCTGTGTTGAGGTCTGAATAGAGATCCTAGGGTTGTAATCTGAGACTCTAGGACTTGATCAGTAGAAATTAAGATGTTTGAGAATCCTAGGATGTGTGAATTCTAGGCCGCGCGGTGAGGACTCGTTTACTTGCTTTTGCTTATGCCTTGCAGGTTGTTTGTTGTTTGTTGTTGTGAGCTCGTTCTCACTTGTCTCCTTGCGTGTTTGGTTTAGATTGACCGCAGCGTTCTCCTCGTCTTCTGTTAGTTCTCTCCTTTCTCTAGCGAGTATGGTGCCGCCACGACGACGTGAGGACTACCCCGAGGTGCCGTACGTGGAGCAGCTGATGCAGAACCTTCAGCAGCTGACTCAGATCACCCAGCTTTTGGGGACCACGATGGTTCAGAACAACCAGCGCGGGCAGCCGGACTTAGCTCGGAGGGTGGCGGGACAGCACCCACCTTTCTTCGCTGGGGAGGAGGACCCGGCGCTTCTGGAGGAGTGGATTCGCGCCTTCGACAAGATCCTCGAGGTGGTCGAGTGCCCACCCGATCGCCAGGTTGAGATGGCAAGCTTCTACTTGAAAGAGGAGGCCGATTTGTGGTGGGTCCATGGCGGCCCAACGATGCACCAGGAGCCCGGCTTTGGATGGGAAGTGTTCAAGGATAGGTTGAGGGCCCGTTTCTACCCCGCCCATGTCAAGGCGGCGATGCAGGATGAGTTCTTGCACCTTCGGCAGGGGACCGGGACCGTGCAGGAGTACCATCGGCGTTTCCTGGAGCTAGCTCGCTTCGCGCCGACACTCGCCCCGACTGAGGAGACCAGGATCGAGCGGTTCGTGGCCGGCTTGAACCTAGAGACGCGTATGGCCCTAGTGGTGTTCAAGTTCCAGACTTTGAGCGAGGCCTACAGCAGCGCTGCCGATCACTACCGAGTGCTATCGATCCGCCGAGGCCTTCAGGACCGCTGTAAGCGGCCAACAGAGGGTGGAGCTTCGGACTCCAAGAGGCATCGACCCGGGGGCGCCAGCACGAGGGGAGGCTACCAGCAGGGCAGCTCTAGCCGGGGTGGATCTCGCCCTAGCCTTGGGCAAGGATCAGGAGGAGATGGAGCTCGCATCCGGCACTTCCACTGCAGGCGTTGTGGGAGAGACCATCCAGGGCGTGACTGCGAGGGGCGGCTGGTTGAGTGTTTCAGCTGTGGTCTGCGAGGTCATCGAGCCTACGAGTGCACTGCGAAGAAGGGAGGACCACCCCAGTCCCGACCGAGCGCGACTCAGGGAGCCCCGACAGCGACCCGATCTTCCCGAGAGGCCGAGGGTAGCGGAGGCCGTGGACAGCAGGCGGGACCGCAGCAGAAGAGGATCTTTGTGATGGGCCGTACACAAGCTGAAGCCAATGGACTTGAAGAAGGTAACCCTCGAGTCCAATCTTTAAATACGTGACCTAAGAGCTTTCCGAGTTTCGCTAAGTGTTTGTAGTAGTTGAACCGTTAAGTAAACCGTAGGCAACCCCTCGTTAGTTAGAAAGTTTTAGGACGCGTTTCGTTAAGAAGTTTGAAGACCCGATCGTGTTACAAGTGTTGGGGAAGTTCGTGAAAGTCAAAGCAAAGGAGAAAACGCAAAAGGAGAGAAAAGAAGCCTAAGGACCAAGCTGATGTTCACGCCAAGAATCGAACCCGCGCCCAGCGCCTAAGGAGAAGTGACCGAACCATTGGACCATTTTGACTCGTTGGCTTTTAATCGCAAGATTGAGTTTTTAATATCTGGAAGCTCAGTAGTTGCAACCGTGCGGTTGGGAGGAGCGGAGCAGTGCTCCCCGTGGAAGTGTTCCGCACGTGCATACGGAAGAAGGCAACGGATCTACATCCTCCGTCAGCGTGCCCCGCGAGGGAAAAGAGAAGCAAAGCAACGGGGTGGGGTCTTCCGTTGAAGAAATCCGCAAGTTCCAAGGGCACATGCGACTTTTCCCAATTTTGATCGAGTTAAAACCCTAAGGACGTCCGCTTCTTCTCTCCGCTTCTGTTTCCCTTTCACCTCTCCGTAGCAGCAAAAGAACGACAGAGCGCCAAGGTCCGCAGCTTCCTTCCGTCGTTAGCGCCCAGACCCCGCATCACCGTCACCAGAGTCCGCGACCTCCAACCGATAACAGCGCTCAAGCGGCGCACGTCTGTCGCCCAAAGTCCGCAACTCCGATTATCATCGTTCCTTCCACGGCAGCCAACAGGTTCAACACTCAACACCGACAAAATGTCTAGAAGAAATCAAACCGAGGTAGGAGAAGGCTCAAGCAACATTCGCTACAACGTAATTGATGGTAAAGCTCTTGACCCGCTACACTTTTCGCCCGAAATTGTGAATATGCTTAATTTTCAAGGCTTGTTGAACACGTTTTTGAGGATTGAGGATGTGGTGTATCCCAACTTGGTCAATCAATTTTATCAGAATATGAAGCTTAAGACTTCTAATCAGATGCCCGTGCTCACTTCGATATCTCCTTGCGGGTGTGAATGGTGGTTGCTTAGCATTCTTTTGCTAATGGTTCTTTGTGTGTTTTCCAGGTATGGAGTAGTTATTCGCGAGCGCGCTAGAGCTTTCTCTATATGAGGATGATAGTCATAGTTTGTGATTGTTTAGACTTGGTTTCTATTGGGCCTGTGTGCCGTTGAGACATTATGATACTTTTGTTAGAGATTTGAGTACTTATGACCATGGATTGTCTTTGAGGATTATTATTTCAGTTTCTATGATATAACAGCTTAGTTTATTCTTGTGTTTAGCCTGTGCATTTAGGCTGTGATTGTACCTAGATGTGGCATGACGCCCTTAAGTTTTAATTCGCTTCCGCTATGCTTGGTTTGTTGGTTGGGATTGGCAGCTTTTATGTTAAGTTTTAGCTATCTCAGCCTGTGTGAGGTTGGGGTGTCACAACTTTGGTTTCCGGCGGAAACCATGGTGGTTTCCGCCGGAAACGTGGATGCCTGTGTGATGTGTCGTGCGGCAGAAAATGACTTCCGCCCAAATTTGGCGGAAGTCATTTTCCGCCATATGATGCTTATTTTCCCCAGTCAACGGAAATCATTTTCCGTTGACTGGGTTTTCCACTGGTTGCCAAACACCCAAAGCCCGGAAAATGATTTCCGGAAATCATTTTCCGGGCTTCCAAACACACCCTAAATTCAATTTGCAATTTGCATGAAAATTTTTCTTTAAAAACTATGTTGATCACACGACTAGCTTGGTGTCTAGGGGAAAATTTGCAAGGGTCTGTGTGGAAGTGAACATCACACGACCATTAATATCTAGATTAACCCTAGAAGAAAAGGTTTGGCCTGTTGCTTATGAGGGGATGCACTTGGTCTGTTTCTCGTGTGGCCTCTACGGTCATCAACAGGACTCTTGTCCTACGGCACCTCAACCGGTTCTAGTTGTCTCTGGTCAGGAGGGGAATGAACAGGTTCCAGAAAGGGTGGGCCAACAGTCCGTGCGTACTCCGACTTCCATGGGGAACTTGGGTATTACTGCTCGGCCGTATGGACCTTGGATGATAGCCCAACGTCGGGAAAGGCGACAGAATGGCACACCTGCGGGGCAAGGCAAACAAGGTGCGACTGGAGGGCCGTCAAGACAATCTGGAAGTAATGGCAGCAGTTTGAATGCAGGTGGTTCACGGTTTGCCCCCTAGGGAATGAAGATGTTTCTGCTGATCTTGCTGGGGAGGAGCCACAGGCTGATGCTAGTTTAAGCAATGAGGAGCAATCGGGTAGTCGAATTCCACCGCAGGCTAAAAACATAGGACGATCCAGGAGGGCCAATTCATAGTAAGCGAGAAACAAATAGCAAATGACACCTCCAGTATGGGAGTTGCGCAAACAGCAGCGAACGAGAGTACTCAGGATCAACCAACGAGTTCGAGGGCCCGGCGGGCGGCTGAAGAAGATGAACACGTTGTCGTTCGAGGTGAACAGGGGGGAAAGGTGGTCAGTTCGACCAGAGTTTCTGCCGAGAGAACAGCAAATGAAATCCCTGTTGATCCTAGGACGCTGACCCCAAAACATCATGGTGATCCTTCTGCGCGGCATGATGATGAGGGGGATGCGGTTATGGAAATTGAGGAACAGCAGGCGTTGTCGTCGGCGGGAGCAGGGGCGGGCGGCCCTTCTACTGGCGTTTGATTTCTTTGTTTCTTTTCTTGTGTTTTGTGTTTGTCCTCCTCTGTTTCTTTCTTGTTTTTATGAATTACATCATCTGGGATTGTCAAGGCGCGGGTGGTCGTGATTTCATCCGTGTCCTTACGAATATTATTCAAACCCATAAGCCTGCCTTACTGGGTCTCGTAGAACCGAAAGTTTCAGGTTCTCATGCCGACGATATCTGCACGAAACTGGGTTTCTCGGATTGGGTCAGGGTAGAGGCCGTTAGCTTTAGTGGCGGCATATGGGTTTTTTGGAATAATTATGTTCATGTTTCGGTGGAGTTCACTCACCCCCAGTTTGTTTTACTATAGGTTAAGGAAGAAGAACATCAACCGTGGTTTTACTCGGTTGTCTATGGTAGTCCTTCGCACCTTTTACGTAGGAGGCTCTGGACGGAGCTATCTCCTGCGAAGTTGGGTTTTGTAGGGCCTTGGTTGCTCGCGGGTGACTTCAATTCGGTTGTTAGTCAGGAAGAAACTTCCAATTACAGCTCGTCGACAGTACAAAGAAGCTCGGATTTTGTGAGTTGGATTCATGATGAAGGTCTTATCGATTTAGGCTTTACCGAACCAAGGTTTACTTGGATCAAAGGGAATTCTCCTGTGTCTGCAAAGGGCGCTCGTTTGGATAGGGCTTTGTGCAACATTGAGTGGCGCCAATGCTTTTCCAAATGCTACTGTCGTTCACCTACCAAGAATTTCGTCCGACCATGCTCCTATTCTTATTCGGAGGGCGGACGAGAGTCCTAATCGGGTCAGACCTTCTTTCAAGTTTCAGGCGGCTTGGCTCACCGACAAGAGTTTCCATGATGTTGTGGAGACCTGGTGGCAGAGGGATAGCTCTATCCAAAACAATATCACCAAGCTAACAGATAACCTGGATCGCTGGAACAAAGACGTTTTCGGCAACATCTTTCAACGGAAAAGGTCCTTGCTAGCGCGTTTGCACAGGGTGCAATGTCGCCTTGCATCTGGCTTTCATGCTGGTCTTTCGAAGCTGGAGAAAAAGTTGGCTGAGAAGTATCAAGAGGTACTCTATCAGGAGGAACTCCTTTGGTTCCAGCGATCCCGGGAGGATTTGATTGTCTCGGGGGATCGAAACACTGCTTATTATCATGCAGCGACCACCATTCGAAAGTCTTGGAATTCTATTACTAGCTTGCGCGATGGAACAGGGGACTGGATTCTTGATGGAAACACGCTTAAGGATCATGTTCGCAACTTCTACATGACTCTTTTTGCAGCGGAGACGAGTGCCTATGACTATCACCGGTTAGATGGCGCGTATCCGGTTCTTTTGTCGGATGATTGGCTTGATATTAACAGGGATGTTACTATGGCGGAAGTCCATAATGCTCTTACGGGCATGGCCCCGTTTAAGGCCCCTGGGCCCGATGGTTTCCATGCGGCCTTCTACCAGCGCATGTGAGGTGTTGTCGAGCATAATCTCTACACTCTCGTCAAAGATGCTATACGAACGGCCGTTCTCCCGGATGGTTTGAACGACAACCTTTTGGTTTTTATACCAAAAGGTTAATTCGCCGGAAACTATTAAGCAATTCAGGCCTATTAGCCTATGTAACGTAAGTTATAAACTTATTACCAAAACTATCACTAACAGACTGAAAGCTGTGCTCCCCAAACTGGTGGGACCTTTTCAGAGTTCTTTTGTCCTAGGTAGGCAGATTTCCGACAATATTCTGGTGTATCAAGAGATTATGCACACCATGCGCACCAAAAAGGGGAAAACATGTTACATGGCTATGAAGCTTGATTTGGAAAAAGCCTACGACAGGCTGTCTTGGGATTTTATCGAAATGGTCCTTATAGATTCTGGATTTAGTGATCGTTGGGTCCGGTTGATTATGCATTGTATTCGAACACCATGCATGTCCATTTTTTGGAATGGTGAGCGGTTACAGTCTTTTAGACCGCAGAGGGGAATTAGGCAAGGGGATGCGATGTCTCCCGTCATTTTTGTTCTCTGCATGGAGAAACTTAGTCAAATGATATCTTATAATGTGCGATCTGGGGATTGGAAAGGTATTCAGATGGTCTCTGATGGTCCCATTATTTCCCATCTTTGTTTTGCGGACGACATGGTTATCTTCACTAAAGCTACGGTCGATCAAGTGGAGTGAATTCGCATCTGTTTGGACCAGTTCTGTGTGGCGTCTGGGTAGAAGATCAGCTATGAGAAGTCTCAAGTTTTTTTCTCCAAAAACACGGATCCTCGACTTGCTAAAGACATAGCGAAACATCTAAATGTTAAGAGAACTGATAATTTAGGCAAGTATCTTGGAGTTCCATCCTTTCACGGGCGGGTTACGTGCCAAAGTTTCAACGCTTTATTGGATCGAGTAAATGGGAGGCTTGACGGATGGAGAACGAAATTGTTGTCAATGTCAGGAAGGGTTACTCTTGCAAAAGTCGGTCTTACCAAAAGGAGTGTGTATGGCAATAGAGAAGAAAACCAGACAGTTCATTTGGGGCAATATGGGCTCAGATACTACTCGTAGGATTAATCTGGTCAAATGGGATACGGTTACGAGGGCCAAGTCCTCGGGGGGTCTAGGCATTCGACGTTTGCAAGCTATGAACCGGGCTTGTATGGCTAAGCTAGGGTGGCGCCTCACCCAGGAGAGCGATAGTTTGTGGGCTAAGACGTTGCTGACAAAGTATAAAACCAGAACGGAACGGTTGGCGGAGAGTCTCGTCCCTAGGTACGCGTCGCATGCATGGAAAGGTATAATGGAAGCTTTCCCCATTGTTGGTGACGGCATGATCAGAATGGTTAGGAATGGAAGGAATACGCGCTTCTGGTTTGATAAGTGGATTGGTCGCAAGCCTCTTTATCAGTTCCTTAGTGGTCCGTTAAGCCTGCCTGAGCTTTATGCCAATGTCGCTGAGTACTGGGAGGAAGGACGTGGTTGGATGTTGGAGCGTTTGCAGGGCCTCCTTCCGGCGGAAGTGATGAAAAAGCTGGCCAGTATCATGCTGTCAGTAGAGGAACGTGATATGGACGTCTGTGCCTGGGCGTTGGAAGAAAATGGTGTCTTCATAGTGCGATCGGCTTATAATGCTATTTCGGCCTCCGATCAGGATGACACCCAATCCGTGTGGAAAAAGATCTGGGGTCTTAGAGTCCCTAACAGGATTTGTATTCTTATTTGGCTAATTATGCATGGGAAAATTTTAACTAATGTTGAGCGCTGTAGACGCCATCTCACAACTAATGATTGGTGTGTTTGTTGTGCAGGGGTACAGGAAGACTGCGATAATTTGTTTCGTTATTGTGGAGAGTCCAAAGCCATTTGGGATGCGGCCTTTAGCAGAAGAAAAGGTTCCTACCTCAATACCTTGGGTTGGAACGAATGGTTGCTTACTAATCTAAAAGGTGACCAGAGATTGGGATTCGGTGACGACTGGCCTACTAGGTTTGTAACACCCCGAAAATTCCTACCACTCTTTTGAATATTATAAGGGGGTTATTTTCTTATTAATTAATTATTTAAATAATTATAAGTATAATTATTTCCTCATGGGCTTGGAAGAATGTATTTTGGACTACCTAATATTATTATTGTTACTAATATGATATTACAAAATGTTCTTAGCCCAATATCTCTATTTGATATACATATATGAATAGTCCGTATCATATAAATCATTATTGAGCCCACATTATTTATGTTTTCTTAAGACTATATTATAAGCCCATAATTATATATATAAGTCTTATAGATTATAATTAGTCTTGGGTCCAAACTATATTAGCCCAAGTGTCTTCTTGACCCAACTAGCATAATCCACATTTAACAATCTTTCTAATCTTGACCTAGCCCTAAAATAGTAGCTTCCAATTATAGAAATTTGCATGAGCAGCAGCCTCCCTCTTTGTCCATCCATTCTTCCCCCGTCTCTCCTCTCTCTCGGCTGAAACATCGACGAACAACAACAACGCAAGACGGTGCCGGCTACGTGATGGGAAGGCTTCGACGTCATCTGGCAGGAGAAGTCCAGCGGCGAACGGCGGCAGCGTTATGCGCTCCTCCCCTGTTTTTCCGGCGGTGTGACGATTGAACCAGCGGTGGCCATCTCGACGACGGGCGGGGCGGTACGTCACGGCAGCAACAACAGCGAAGGATGCCGGCAACGCAACACCGGTTCTAGCTTCTCTACGGCGGTTCTTCCTTCGGCGAGTTGGAGCAGCAGGTCGACGAGCGGCAGCTTTCTCCTCTGTTTCCGGCGCTTCGCTCCTCGACGGCAGTCCGGGGAACGGCGGTCCGGCAGTGCTTTCCCCTTTCCTCCGTTGCAAACAGAGCGGCATGGTGGCAACCAGACGGTGTTGGCGGCGGATGGCCTTAGCGGTGGAGCCCCTTTCCGTTGGGGCAGCAGCGGGGCTCTTCAGCGGAACGGCCCTTTTCCGTCGTTCTTCCCCCGTTTGGCGAGCAACCATGGTGGCCTTTTCTGCTTCCGGCGTGAGCAGCAACGGCGGGAATAACTCTCCTCCTCCAGCGTTCTTCATGCAACGGCGATGATGGAGCTTTGCGGCTATGGATGGTGGACGAATTCGACGGCGAAGGCTAGCTCTCCCCGTCGGCAGCTCTCTCTCGTTCCAGTGCGATGATCGAAGGGTAGGAGTTCGAACCCGAGGCTTAGCAGCTTGTTTAAGGTCCACGGTTATGGACCTAGCTTATGAGCTTAGGATTGACGTTGCTTTGGATTAAACCGCTTTTGGGATTAATTACGCTTCAAAGGTAACCATCCATGTCCATCAAAACTATTTTATTCACTCCTATTCTATATAATGTTCTTGGTGATTGGAAATCCTGAAAATTCCTTG
>CP025647.1:18772381-18794909 GCA_003576665.1 Ipomoea trifida | reverse complement strand
AGTAAGCATGTCATGTAAGTAGTTATTGTGAACTATGTATTACGTGTTAATGTTTAAGTTATAGGTACGTGTGTGTGAAGATGAAGTCTTGTTGGAACCAAAGTCTTGAATGTCTATATTGTGTTCGGAAGAGTTAAGCATGAGTTGTCGTGAGGATGGTCCGTGCGAGTGAATGTTTAAAATGAATAAAACCTTAGTTTCAAGAAGTTAGAGGACCTGTTGTTCGTTCTTGCCTCGGTCGTAATTGCCGAAGGCCGTCCGTTAAAAATGTACGTTCATAATCGTACGTCTGGCGAAGTCTATTCGCCGAGTCTCTACGTCACTCATGGTCCAATGGTAGTGGGGGTGTGCACACTTAAGCGTAGTTGACTCCGTCGTCTCCGGATTGGTGTCATTTTTATGAACCTAGGTGGGGCCAAACTAGGGTCATTCTAATGAACCGTCCAAGGGACCGCGTATAGGAGAACTTGGGTAATGACCGCACCCCTTGTTCCAGGTCCATTCGGTCAGGCCTCCTACTTTGAATGAAACTAAGTCGAGATTTTATATAAAATGGTTAAGTCAAGTACCACGTCCAGTTGTGTGATTCTAGTTCCAGAAACTAGACGTCCGCTGTCAAGGAAGTGAGTGTTGTAAAATGTCAAGTCCGTTTATGAAGTTCACACGAGTAGTGTGCGTCTGTTGAATCACCAATTCTTTCTTATACTTACTACATACTTTATCAACTTATTCAAACTCACAATACACTTTTCATACTTATACAAATATATCACATAAACGTACACATACTCATGAATATAATACTTGGTCATACGGTATATAATATAATCCATAATACATAATACATAATACATAATACATCATATATATTTTTATATAAATATATATATATATATCATATAGAAGAGTAGCATGCAGAATTTTGGGCCGGTTTGTACACAGTTCGGTAATTCGGTCAGATCTTGGGCTATAAGTGTCCAATTGAGTTAATTCTTGGACCATGGGAAAGAAGACTCAAAGGGCTACAACTCTTTAGAAGAAATCAAAGTCTAAAAAGGCATTTACAGGGGTCAAATTAGCACTGAAAGTTGAGGTTCCGTCACAGTTTTCTTATTTTGACCACAGTTTGGTATTTTGGTCATATCTTGAGGTAGGAAAGTCCAAATGAGGTGATTCCAACGGCATTGGAAAGGAAACTTGAAGGGGTCCAACTTTGCTCAAGACAACAAATTCAAATTCCAAGGTTTTGATGGCAAAAAAATTCGGACGAGTACACAGGCAGTGCTGGTTTTCGATGGTTTTATTCCCTTTTCACTACATCTATACACATATATGTATCCATTCTTGATATACCACCTTCACCATCATGTATATACCAACACATAACTATAATACCACCATATACACACCTAACATATATAATTAACCCCTAACTTAGATACACAACATGATCAAGACACACAAATAGTTCATAAGTTGCAACAATTTCAAGAAATGGCAATTAATTCACCATAAACCTATTTTGAGTAGCCTTGATCCAAATAAAGGGGTAACTTACCTCTAAAAATGAATAGAATCACTTAGGAAGTGTTGAATGAATTTTCCCCCAAATCACTTTGAAACCCTTAGTCAAGAACACCACACAATAACATAGATTTAGGAAATCTAACTTTATATCTATGTTCTAAGAAGTATAATAAGACTAATTACCAAATAAAATATGAGGTTTACCTAAGCTTTGAAGCTTTGAAGAAGAACTTTGGCAATGGAAATTGAAGAGGATGAAGATGAAGATGGAATATTCACTCTCTCCCTTACCCCTCTCTCTCTCTCTCTCTCTCTCTTTTTCCCACGTAATGAAGATAAAGATGAAGAAATGAAACTTTTAGTTTCATTCTTATCTCATCACATTATATATATATACGTAATATTATATATATATATAATAATAATAATAATAATAATAATAATAATAATAATAATAATAAAATATATGGATAGTTATCCACAATAGTAAATATAATAATAATATATATGGATACTTATCCATCCAACTCTATATAATAATAATATATGGAAATCTTATCTTCTAATAATAATAAAATATAGATGAATCTTATCTCATAAGCTTGGTACCAAAATATCAATATTTTAATTATAAGGTAAAGATTAGTGACACTTGTCACTACCTTGTGGTTCCAAAATAAAAATCTTTGAAACTTATCAGTTGTGGTCCTAACAGATAAAGTTTCGGTGGAAAATAATTTAAATAGGAATAATTTTGAAACCAAAAATTTATCTCAGACTAAAACTCAAAATTGGGCTAGGTTCGGTACACCGCGAACTATAGCGATGCTACGATCAAAATAAATTTCTGCTGCTATGGACCAAATTTTCGGGGTATTACACCCTACCCCCCTTAGGAATAGTTTCGTCCCCGAAACTTCCTTCCTAACACATAAGGTCTCAACACACAGCCAGTCATACAACCACACATCAGACATTCAATATACAACAGTTAATCAAGCACAAATAGACAATCAAATCTATATACGCCCGCTCCTCTTAACTGGTCGAATGGGTCATCAATTCGGGGTAATGGGTATTTATTCTTAATTGTGACTCGATTTAGTTCCCTATAAGCGATACACCATTTAAAACTCACATCCTTCTTCGTCACAAATAATACCGGTGCATCCCAGGGCCATACACTGGGTCTAATAAATCCTTTTCTCCCCAGTTCCCCTAGTTGAACTTTCAACTCCTCTATTTCTTTGGGCGCTATTCTATAAAGTGCTTTAGAAGTAGGTGATGTTCCTGGCATCAGGTCAATGGTGAATTCCACTTCTCTTTCAGGGGGCATTCCCGCAAGTTCATCGGGAAACACGTCCGGAAATTCACACACAACTGGGATCCGACTGATCTCCAGTTTTTCTACTTCCATATCCTGCACCAGATAGAGGTACAATCCATACCCCTTTTGTGTGTATTTTCTCAGCCTACGCATTGTCATCAGTTTTGGTTCGGGCTCCTTCTCGATTCCTCGATATGAAACCCTTTTCCCTTTCGGTCCTCTTAACAGAATTTTCTTTCCATTACAAGCTATCCTAGCTTTATATTTCTCTAACCAGTCCATTCCCAATACCACATCTATACCTTCCAACTCAATCCGAATAAGATTCCCAGGACAGTTAACCCCCGCTATCTCTATAGAAACATTCTCATGTATGTTCTTACAAGTTACTACTAGTCCTGAGGCAGTCATTACGTTAAGGTTTAACCTAGTAGTAGATCTTAACCCCAATTATCAGCAAGCATGCAAGAGATAAAAGAATTCGTGTCTCCTGTATCAAATAGAACTAAACCAGGCACAGAGTTTATTAGGAAGGTACCAGCAACGGTGTCGCTCACTTTAGCCTGGGCGCTATTGACAACGAAAATTCTCCCCTGGCTTCCTGAATTGCTGGCCCCAACTGGCTGTTTTCCTCTATTGTTGTTAGTATTGGAAGCAACACTCGACGGTCTCCCCTGGCTTACTTGTGGGACATTATTCTCTCTGTCATTTCCACCTCTAAATTGTTCCTGCCTCGGTTCTCCAGTAAACCTTCCCCCATGATTTAGATTCAGGGGTGGGTTCAGATAGCGTCGTGGTTGAGTAAAACAGTTCTTCTGCGTGTGCCCCTCTCGGCCGCACTTGAAGCATGTAAGTTTCTCCCCTCGACAGTTTTCACCAGGGTGGATCCTCCCGCACCGTGGGCATGGATAACCACTTACTTGGACTACTTCCCCCTTTCTTTCTCCTTGCCTGCTACTGGCTTCTCCAAAGTTTGGTTTCTTGCCTTCAAGTTTCGATTTCCCCTGCTGCGCCTCGGCCTTTCTCTTGTTTCGGCCGTACACCTCCTGCTGATCCAGGTGCACTTGATAATGGTCCGACGCCCGTTCATATGCCTCTTTCAGAGTCGAACACATAAACGGTGCAAGGGCTCTTCGGTTATCCCAGTCCATGCCGCGCACGAATCTTCTTGCCTTACTCACATCATCCGGCACAATATCCTGGGCGAATCTTAGTAGTTCTATATACTTTGCATAATACTCCTGAATACTTGCCCCTTTCTGTTTCAGCCTTAGAAATTCTTCGCATTTAATTCCTCGAATTCTTTCAGTGTAAAACTGAGCCCTCAATGCTGTTTTGAAGTCTTCCCAGTCGAAGTCTGGTTCTTGCAAAAGATCAGGCCCAGTTGTAGTCCACCAATTGTCCGCAGCCTTTGTGAGGTAGTACACAGCCGAGGATATTCTCTGATCCGCAGGGCAGTTTATTGCGTCCAACAACTTGTCAAATGTCCTGATCCACTCTTCCAGAACCACGGGATCTTCTTCTCCGGCATAGGTCGGAGGGTGCCTGCTGGCTATTGCTTTGGCATAATCTACTCGAGGCTGATTTTGGTTTGGAGCCTGCTGAGCCATCATAAACTCAGCCATTCTTTCCATCATCTGCACCATGCGATCCATGGTAGACGGTTCTTCGTTGCTCGCACGACTACGTGTTTCCGGTCTAGGAGGCATATCTACTGAAGAAGTAGTCAGCTTCCAAAAGGGTTAGAATTTTGCAACCTAACCACCCCAAACGCAGCATCGTATCTACTCAATTACTATACTACAACTTCACTACTCACTTTACCACATTTATCAACAAAATGCTACAGTAGGGCACTATAGTCAATAGTGTATCCTACTTTCCGAATCATCAAACAATCACAATTACTAACAACAAACACATACGATCATTAGCAGAGATTATATCACACAATACACAATTTTCAAGTTGCAGCAGTGATAGGTGATCCCACAACAAGGTCCTCGTAACTTCTTGAAACTAAGGTTTTATTCATTTTAAACATTCACTCGCACGGACCATCCTCACGACAACTCATGCTTAACTCTTCCGAACACAATATAGACATTCAAGACTTTGGTTCCAACAAGACTTCATCTTCACACACACGTACCTATAACTTAAACATTTAACACGTAATACATAGGTTCACAATAACTACTTACATGACATGCTTACTATCACCAATTCTTTCTTATACTTACTACATACTTTATCAACTTATTCAAACTCACAATACACTTTTCATACTTATACAAATATATCACATAAACGTACACATACTCATGAATATAATACTTGGTCATACGGTATATAATATAATCCATAATACATAATACATAATACATAATACATCATATATATTTTTATATAAATATATATATATATATATATATATCATATAGAAGAGTAGCATGCAGAATTTTGGGCCGGTTTGTACACAGTTCGGTAATTTGGTCAGATCTTGGGCTATAAGTGTCCAATTGAGTTGATTCTTGGACCATTGGAAAGAAGACTCAAAGGGCTACAACTCTTTAGAAGAAATCAAAGTCTAAAAAGGCATTTACAGGGGTCAAATTAGCACTGAAAGTTGAGGTTCCGACACAGTTTTCTTATTTTGACCACAGTTTGGTATTTTGGTCATATCTTGAGGTAGGAAAGTCCAAATGAGGTGATTCCAACGGCATTGGAAAGGAAACTTGAAGGGCTCCAACTTTGCTCAAGACAACAAACTCAAATTCCAAGGTTTTGATGGCAAAAAAATTCGGACAAGTACACAGGCAGTGCTGGTTTTTGATGGTTTTATTCCCTTTTCACTACATCTATACACATATATGTATCCATTCTTGATATACCACCTTCACCATCATGTATATACCAACACATAACTATAATACCACCATATACACACCTAACATATATAATTAACCCCTAACTTAGGTACACAACATGATCAAGACACACAAATAGTTCATAAGTTGCAACAATTTCAAGAAATGGCAATTAATTCACCATAAACCTATTTTGAGTAGCCTTGATCCAAATAAAGGGGTAACTTACCTCTAAAAATGAATAGAATCACTTAGGAAGTGTTGAATGAATTTTCCCCCAAATTTTTCTTGAAACCCTATGGTTGGGATCAACATCATAACAACAATATTTCAAGAATTAAAACTTAGATTATGAAACTAAGGAGAGAAACAAAGCTAATTACTAAGAAATATTGAAATTTTACCTACTAAACCTTGGTGTTGTGAAGAAATTAGCTCAAGCTACAATGGTGGAAAATGGAGGATTTTCTTCTCTCTTTCCTTCCCTTTCTTTTCGGCAATCACAAGGAAGAAGAAAAAAAATTGCCTTATAACTACCCACTCTTAGTTGACTAGTCCAAGCCTATGTGATAAGATCAAACTTAAATTGGAATAAAATAATCCAAAATATCTTAACTTAGACTGCTTGGGATTAAAACAGATGAATTTTTGATAGAAAATAACTTAAACAGAATAATTTTCGAAACCAAAAATTAATTCCAGTCTAAAACTCTAAATTGGTCTAGATTCGGTATCCCGCGAAATCTCGCGATGTACGATCACAAATAATTTTTGACTGCTATGGGCTAATCTAATAATTTAGGAAATTCCAGAATAATAGTAGGGTGTCTAAAAATCCATTTCTGAGGACAAACGGGTTCGAACACTAATTTCTAAAATTATTACGGTTCGTGACCGGTACGTAGATCGCAGCTTAATAACAACTATATTTCCTTATAAAAATTCTTTTGATGCTTCGGTCACTCATCTCAGGCATGTTTTAACTTAAGAATATATTCCTCGAACTTTAATTTGATCCGGAAATGACGAGGGGTTACAGTCTACCCTCCTTAAAAAAAGTTTCGTCCCCGAAACTTACTTCCTAACCCATAAGGTCTCAACACACACCCAGTCATACAACGAGATTGGCAGCTTTTATGTTAAGTTTTAGCTATCTCAGCCTGTGTGAGGTTGGGGGTGTCACATCTTCAATTTGGATCTACATCGAGTCCTCAAGTCGGACCAGCATCGAGTCCCCACTGTTAAACTAGCATGCAGTCAGTTAGACTTTACTCCCAGAAAACATTGGATTATGATAGCAAAATGTATCAGTGAAGCAGGCACAATTGACAATCCCCAATAATGGTTCCTAGGCATTACCACGCGTCTCAGCATAGCACAACCTTAATTTTGTGTTAAAGGGAGGAGGATAATGCAGAGTTACCATCTCCGTGCAACTTTAACAGTCCGTTTGGGTTGGAGGAGGGAATTAGGGGAGAAAAGAATTGTAATTCGGTGAATAAAGTAAGAATTTCAATTACAGGGTTTGGTATGCAGAAATATGGGTGCAGGGTTGAAAGGGGATAGATTATACAATGACCAAAATGCCCTTATGTAATAATAATAATAATAATAATAATAATAATAATAATAATAATAATAATAATAATAATAATAATAATAATAAGATTTTCTCACAACATCTTCAAATTTTAATTTACAATATAACAAGTTTAAATTAAAAGCTTAGATAAAAAAAATTCATAAAATTATTACAAATATTACAATAACATTCACTTAATAAAATGTTAAGCTTATTAAAATCTTACATAAAAAAAACATGATTAAAATATTATAAATATTACACTAACATATACTTAATAAAATGTTAAGCTTATTAAAAGCTTACATCCAAAAAACATTATAAAATATTACAAATATTACAATACCACATGGTTAATAAATGTTAAGCTTATCAAAAGCTTACATACAAAAAACATCGTAACATACTAATTAATATTACAACATCCACATCCACATCCACGAACAAATTAAAGTCAACGTGTAGCCAACAAAGTCAATGTGTTGACAGAAAAGCTCTCACCCATTCTAATCTTCGCTCTGGTGGAAGGCTAAAAAGCACAAGCATCTGATTTGGACGGTCAGGAAGTTTAATCAAAGCCATCAAATATTCTTCATTTGATAATCCATCAATCTGAATTAACTCTTTATCTAACTGTTGCACTTTTTCTTGAAGAGTTAATTCAGTTCCAATGCTCTTGCTAAGTTTATTACCAACCATTACCAATGTTTCACTCAACATCATTGCCGCATTATGAAAGGATTGTGAAGTAATTGGTTCATCTCTATCACTAATCTTCCTCTTCCTTCTTCCACCACTAGATAATGAATTTGAATTTGCTTCACTTCGTGCCCTATTACCCGATGAAGATTGAGCTTGGGTAAATCTAAAATTTACATCTGGCATATCATCATCACCAACATCTTCATCTTCACTAGCTAGATTGATCCCACCAATGCCTTCTTCATTAGTAATTTCTATAATAATATCTTCTCCAGCTTTTGCATATATAGAACTGAATTCATGATAGAAAGGAAAACTTTTCCTTCTGAACTGAGCAGCTTGTTTGTGAGTCTAAATATAGAAAGTTTTCATATAAGTATAAACTTAAAGTTTTCACATAATTAGAATCAAATAAAAAACACTTACATTTATATAAGAATCCCACACATAGTCTTCAGCCGTGACCATCTTTCTTTCTTCGTCCCATCCAAAGCCACTATTATTACTAGTGAAAAGATCATGTACTATGCTCCAATCTTTTTTCAAAGTCCTTATCCTTGACTCAATATGAGGTTTAGCTTTTATGTTTGTAGTTGGTAATTTAGCTTTTAACATCCTTTCCAGCTCATTCAAAACCTCCCCTTTGAATCCGGTATCAGCATTCTTTGTTCCTAAATTATGGAGGTCAACCATACAACAAACTAAGGCAACATCTTCTACATGGGCCCACCTCCTTGACTTGTTTTTTGAACTACCTGTGTCACTAGTTGCCATAATTCTTTATGGTAACAAAAAGTTAATAAATACCTTAAAATAGCAAGAGAGTTTATATATAACAAACATGAAAGTTAATAAATTCAATCATTAAAGATCATAGCAAAGAGTTCACAGTAACAAATAAAATCACTCATTACATAATTGGATCAAAGAAGCTCAAGAAAGATACACAACACCAAACAACTTAGGAGTTTAATAAGGATTGGACTCATTATTCCTAATGTAATAGGATTAGAGCTTATTATTCCTAATGTAATAAAGACTCCCATATGAGGTAGTCTAGGATTCTTATTAGGGCTCTAGGGCCGAAAATATGTATTATTAAACCACCATACATGGGAAAAGGGGAAGCATTTTCCACTATTCACAAGCGATATTCATCAATACAAAATACCTATATACTCTCCATATATTTCTCTATATTTTACCTATATACTCATTATTTTAACAGTAGTGTTAACCTGCCGTTGACTGCCCAATAGTCACTCACTCACTCACTCACACACACACACACACACACACACACACACACACACACACACACACACATATATATATATATATATATATATGCATGCGTTCATGTGCGAACGGCTCGCCCAGGTAAGAAATAGGAACAAATCCAGGTCGATGATCGGCTTTCATCCAACGCCAGTAGTTGCTCAGGATTTTTCGCGTCTAGCCGGCGGTAAGGGGTTTCTTGTCTTTTTGCTTTTTATTTCCTAATATGTTATTTCCTAATCCGTTAATGCTATTCGTTAAACACCTCATGTGATCGCGTAGGCGCCCCAATTCTTCATTACCAAATTCATCGTCGAACTACATGTATGAGTGTGTTGATTGTGCAAGAGTTATAGTTCTTGTTTCGCATAGGCATCGCAATTCTTCCTTACTAATTTCTTCGGCCAACAACAGGTCTGAGTTTGTTGATCGCGTAGGAGTTTCCGATTGGTGTTTACCAATTTCAAATTCTTCATCGATTGCTGTTGGCTTATACGATCGCAATGGAGTCAGGTATTGTTTGTGGTTTGATTTCGTGTATTATATGCGTTGTTACCAATATTGGATGCATTTTTTTCTTATCATTTAGTTGCTCGTTATTTTTTAATTGCATATATAGTGTGTATTGGATGCATTATGTATACAAATTATATGCACATTGCCTTATAAGTATGTGCAATTCATCTTTAACTGTATTTATTTTATCGTAGATAAATGGTGCATTTTTGTTATAATTTAGTTGCTTTTGTAAATATGCACGTTATTTTTAATTGCATATATATTGTGTATTGGATGCACTGTGTACACAATTTATATGCATATTTCTTTATAAGTAGGTGCAATGGTTGTTTAATTGTATTTATTTTATCGTTTGGGTATTTTGTTTTTTGTTAATTTCAAGTAGATGCATCTTTGGGTAGTATTGGGTGCATCTTTTATATGATTTACGTGCATACTATGACTTACGTATGTAATATTTAGTTTTTTGTTGATTTCAAGTAGATGCATCTCTGTTTAGTACTAGGTGCACATTTAATATCATTTACATGCTTACTATGGTTTAAGTACTTGCACTAATTATTTATTGTATATAGTTTATTGTAGAGTGTTAGGAGTTATACATTTTTTTTGCATTTATTACATAATGGTGTATTAATTTAAAGTAGTTGGACACACATGTGAATGTGATTCTTATCGTTTGGATATTTCTCCTGGTTTGACAAAATATCATGGTCCTGTTTGTGAAGATTCGGTTAAACCTGTTGTTGGGAAGGTTTTTCCTGAGTTGGATTCTGCTGTTGAATTTTATATTAATTAAGTATGCTTCAGTTGTGGGGTTTGATATTCGACACATCACGATTAAAAAATCTAGTGATGGGGTGATAGTTTGGAAATATATTGTTTGTAGTAGGGAGGGCTTTAAGAATGTCGTTTGTATGGATAGCTCTTCAGCAGCAGAATTGGATGGTGTTGAGTGTTCTGTTAGAAAGAGGCGGAGAGTTTTGAATAGGGTTGGGTGTAGAGCTCGCATTGCTTTTAGATATGCGAGTAATGGTACTTATTGTATTCAATTGTTTGAGGAGCGTCATGATGGTGTATAAATGGGAGTGTAAAAAAGGGTGTAATGTCGTTCCGCTGAGGATTGGGGCTATACCACATAATTGTGTGAATTACCAGACACTAGAGTATATGAATTAATAGAATCCAAGCAACAAAGACTGAAAGATGTGGAATAAAAGAAAGCAATTGATTAAGGTGTAAACTGTATAATAAAGGTATGGGCCAAATTAAGGGGATTGTAATCTTGATGTTCCAATCAACTCAAAATTAGGGAAAGAATAATTAACCAAGGGATTTATGGGCAATGCACATAATAATTCAATTCAGCTACTTTCGTAATCAATAAATAGAATTAGGCTACAATTGTCCCACTGTCGTGATGCATCAATCATAACCTTAAGCACCTAAGCATTGTAAGCCCCCAAAATTACCCATATTCTCATAGTAGGAAAATTAGGTTGAAATTGGTAAGGCTTGAGGTTTCCATTCAACTTTCGTTGTAATGAATCCCTCTCCTAGACTAGCAATTAATTGTGCCCATCAATCAATAACAAGTAGAAAGAAATCCCCAAATCAACATAAACCCTAGGTAAAAGATTCAATCTCTTTATGCAATAATTACCAATTGAACATCAAGATTAACATTGGATCCCTAATCCAAACCCATAGGTGAATTACTCACACATGATTGAAGTAAATAAAGCAAAGTAATAATAAATAACCATAAACATTGCAAGAAAGTAATAAAGGAATAAGAGAACTTAACTGATAAAGAACAAATCCAATCTTCAATCCGAGATTCCAATCTTGAAATTAAATAATCTAATGTGAAACTAATCTAAACTATGCTAGGGAAATATAGAGAGAAAATAAACTAAAACTAACTAGGGTTTTGAACTCTGTAAGGGAATCCCCTTTAATTTTAGAGAATAGGTAGAATATATAGGAGATAGATGGGCCTTGGCCCATTAGGTAACTTTCAATTCTTTTCTACTTGTATTCTTGTTTCCTTTCTTCCTTGTAATTCCCTTTTCTTCCAGAACTTGTCCAAAATGCTCCAAAATTCTTCCTTTGTTGTTTCTTGTAGATAATTCAACACTTGGACAATATAACACACAAACAATTCCCAATTTCACTAGGATAAGGGAACTACAACTAAAATAAGGGGTGAATTATTGTACAAAATAGTATATATCACGTCACAATCACTCGCTGTCATCATTATTGTCAAGACAATTTCTTAAGGGGAATAGGAAGATTGGGATTGGTCACATGAAGTTTGTAGCTGATTGTGTAAAAGCAAACATTGGGCCAGTGCAAAGTTTTCGGTTGTTCAAGGAGATGGTGGGGAGTTTCTCAAATGTAGGTGCACCAAGTGTAGAATTTCGAAATATTAAAAGGGACATAAAGTCTTATTGTTCGGGTGTTGATGCTCAGATGGTAGTGACTAATTTTTTAAAGAAAAAAGAAGTATGCCTAGCTCTTTTCTTTGCATTTGATGTTGATGAGTTTGATCAGTTATTTGGGGTTTTTTGGGCTGATGCAGTTTCTAGGAAGAACTTTACCCTCTTTGGTGATGTTGTGTCATTTGATGCCACATATCAGACAAACATGTTAGTTTTTGTTACGTTGGTGCATAAATATTATTTTCTGTTATGTTTTTGGTAAGGTGTTTTTGGTATAATGCAAGTATATATAACTATAGATGCAATAGGGTCCCACTATATATGCATGTAGTATCTGACAAAACTTGACCTTTGTTTTTCCAGGTATGATATGGTATTTACACCATTCACTGGTGTAAACAACCATAAAAAGTGTATTACTTTTGGTGCTGGGTTGTTGCAGAAAGGTCTAGATGCACAATTAGGGAAATGTACTTGCACATATAAGCTAAAGTACCTGCAGAGTATATCTTTTTATACATTTTGCATGCACAGTCTAGGCAGGAAGTCTTGCTACCTACATTTTTTCATAATTTTTGCATGTACAGTTAGGGTGTCAGGGTTAGGGAAGTGTGACACCCCAACCTCACACAGGCTGAGATAGCTAAAACTTAACATAAAAGCTGCCAATCTCAACCAACAAACCAAGCATAGCGGAAGCGAATTAAAACTTAAGGGCGTCATGCCACATCTAGGTACAATCACAGCCTAGATGCACAGGCTAAACACAAGAATAACTAAGCTGTCATATTATAGAAACTGAAATAATAATCCTCAAAGACAATCCATGGTCATAAGTACTCAAATCTCTAACAAAAGTATCATAATGCCTCAACGGCACACAAGCCCAATAGAAACCAAGTCTAAACAATCACAAACTAGGACTATCATCCTCATATAGAGAAAGCTCTAGCGCGCTCGCGAATAACTACTCCATACCTGGAAAACACACAAAGAACCATTAGCAAAAGAATGCTAAGCAACCACCATTCACACCCGCAAGGAGATATAGATATACATAAGCTTGTAAATAGGTTTACACACCCATATAGAATATAAACACCAACAAACTGTTCAATAGTTCAAACCGATACTCAACAACAATAAGCTGAACGAAGCAATAACCAATACTCAGTCAAACAAAGCCAATTCTCAACAACAAAAGCATAAGGCAATAACGAACCATAAATGAGATACCAACTGAACAACAAACCAAAAGGAGCCAACCAACCCCAACAAGAACCACAAGGTATCAACCGAATAACATAAAGAACTCACAAAACCAACCAAGAAAGAATCCCAACTCCAAACCTCCAAATCCCCAAACCGACCACCAAACCAAGTCAATCTCATAATCAGAAGTCAAGAGTCAAATCCGGAAAACCGGTACGCAGGGGTAAAAACCCAATCACAGGGACCGTAGTCCAATCACAGGGACCGAAGTCCAATCACAGGGGTAATGAACCCAATCACAGGGGCAAAAGCCCAATCACAGGGACCGAAGTCCAATCACAGGGGTAATCAACCCAATCACAGGGACCGGAGTCCAATCACAGGGGTAATGAACCCAAATATAGTCAATATAGTCAATAGTAGCACAGTTAGTTCATCCAACAAATCTCAACGGTACCCACAACCAACACCACATACTCATACTCCAATCACCATACCAAACAACCAACCAAAGTGTTCATCTCAACTATGAACACAAACCAACTCCCAGTTAATGAATTCCAAGAATTAATAGACCAAGAGTACAAAAATCGGAAACCAAAGACATGAATCAATCTCCAAAACAAGATAGTAATTACCCAACAAAAGCATGGATAAATACTCCAAAAACATGGCAAAATACTCAACAAAGCAATCCAACACTAACCAGAAAGAAAGGACCAACAACAACCAACAATGTCACAGAACAGCTTACTGGGGAACAAAATCCCAGAAGCCTTGCGGAACCGCTCAACGGAACTCGCACCTCCGCCGACCTCCTCCGCAAGGAGGAGACGGTCCCCCTCAACGGGCCGTTCCCCTCCGCCCAACACCACCGCTGCCGCCTTGCGGATCACAGTGACGGGTTACATTGTGCCGCCATTGCTCTCCGCAAGACCAACCCGAACCACTCCCAGACAGTTTCTGCTCAGACCAAGATTCCACTTCCAGAACACAAAAATCAGACCCAAACACCCTCACATTTCATCCAATTTAGAGTCCAAAAATAAGGAAATCCATAACATCATTGATCATACAACTCAAGGCAAAAGATCAAGATGAAATCCAACAAAACACATCCAAGAAATAGGCCAAATAACAAGAAATTTCAGGATTTCCAACACCAAGATCAATATATATAGAATAGGTGAATAAAATAGATTTGATGGACATGGATGGTTACCTCAAAGAGCTTTTCTCCAACCAATCAAGCCTCAAGATAGTCCTCTAAGCCCCACCTTCACCTTGATCATCTTTTACCCAAAGAACCCCAAAAGAACTTTATAAGAATAAGCATAAAGACTACTAAAAACACAAAATGCAAGATGGATTCTAGGATAGATGCACTTACCCACTCCTAACCAAGCTTAAAAGAGCAACCTTTACTTGAAAACTTGTAGGGAAATGAAGATGAATTTTTGGATGAATCTTGAAGGAAATAGCGTGAAAGGTAAGAGGGAGAAAGAGAAAGAGAAGTGTAAGCTCTTAGGGTAATTTTAGTCTTCAAATCATATACCAAGAATACATACAATATTTAGGTTGTAAGACTTTAATTGGAATTGGGCTTAAGTATGTAATATGATGGCTTTAAGAATTAGTTATATATTCAAGACTAGTAGTTGGGCTAATGAATTCATCCCTTATGAATTAAATATAATGATTAGGATAAGAAAGCCCATAGAATGTCTTAGGAACAATATATATACATATATAATATAAGATCAATAAATTGGGCTTGTAGGAATATTTAATTACAAATATTGTAAGGGTCCAAATTGAATAAAAATCCCTTACAAGAATAATTCAATTAATTGGGCTCTTGATTAGAGTAATTAAATTAGGCTCATGAATATTTATATACACAAATATATATATATATTTTAAATGGAAAGAATTAGCCCAATTGGAATTAATTAAATTGCCCGAAGAATTAATTAACGATCGGAAGGCTCGGAATGAATTTACGGGGTATTACAGGAAGTCTTGGTGCACATTTACATATAACTAGTTGCATATATAAAATAATGTACTTGCACCATACACTTATCCATAATTTTTGCTTGCACATTTAGCATTTAAGTATTTATGGTGTTGTGTTTAGGGCTTAGGGTTCAAGGTTTAGGGTTTAGGGTTTAGGTGTTTATGGTTTTGGCTTTAGTGTGTAGGCAAATGTAGGTGCATATTTATGGGTAATTAGTTGCACAGATAACACAAAGTACTTGCAGCCCACGTTTTGTATGCAAAGTTGTTTGTTTATGATTCAGGGTTTAGGGATTAGTGTTAAGTTTTCAAGGTTTTGGGTTGAATTTTTAGGGTTTAGGTTTTAGGTCTTTAGGGTTTTGGCTTTAGTGGGCAGACAAGTGTAGGTGCACATTCACTGACAATTAGTTGAACATATAACCTAAACTACTTGCATATATAGTGAACTGTAGCTGCATTCGTAGACAATTATATGTGCATACTGCATACGTACAAAATTAATAACATTTTTTGATGACTACAAGTCATCACTGCAAATACGTAGACAACTCAAAAACCGCCATGCATATAGTTCTACTTGCCTACATCAAAAAAATGGTTAGAGACCTTGACTACAAAAAACCAAATTGTCAATTCTTAAATCCACCAAATAGTTACTTCTTGGCCTTTGAGGTCTTTTCAAACTGCCTTGCATCTTTCATACAGTCTCCACCGAATTCATTTATTGGGGAATTCACAATTTAAGCAAGGTATTTCACTCTTGTGTTGTTTAGTTGTTCCTTTTCCAGTCCACAGTCTCAGCCTTTAGTACCTTTGCCCATATAAGTCTCCATGTGTCGCATAGTGAACACACCACAGTCAACCTTATTACTGTTGTCCCTCCATGACATTCTGAGTCTAGCAGGTGTCAATCCCTTTACAAGATTGCTTTTTGCATTGTCCTCTTTGACGTGAAAGTATTCAGCCAACATGGTTTTCTGTGTCACTTGATCTTGTTAGTATTGGAATTAATAAAGTGTTGATATATATGAAATTTGGTAAGTAACATTACCAGTGTTGTTGGTACATCTCCATACTTTTCATTCCCGGGGCTATCAGATGATGAATTGTCCAAGATGTCAAATCTTTTGTTATTCACATTTATGGTAAGCACATAGTAGTGTTGAGATGGACAATTGGGAAGACAAACTGTTTGAAATTGGAATGCATATAATTCATAGGTTAGTTGCACATGTAGATGTACTTTAATGCAATCTTGATATATGTTAGGTGCACTTTAGCATATATATTGTTTGTAGCTTACCAACTCAATATCTTGAAGATTCAATCCTTCTGTCTGCCTAATTTCATCGTCCATTCTTTCTGAAAATCTCTTAGTCCTCAATGCGTTATCGCCATAGGGTGCTACAACTGTGTAAAGCTAAAGTAAAATGTAGATGTTAGTTTGCATGTTACAAATATGTATTTTATTTTTTGAAAGGTCTTTATAGTTGTTGTCAAACTGTTAACTAAATGCAATAATAGATTTACAGTTGTTGCAGAGTGATCATTAACTGTCACTTTGCCCCATACAGGTCTATATGCACACCTATAGATGAGTACTTGCACATATAACCTAAACTACATGCAAATTACATTTTTCATAAACTGTGCATACACATGGTGTGTTAATATTGACTAATATATAACACCAATTGACTAATCTATAACTCAATTCCTCTCACACTGAGGGTTAGGTGTTCTAAATTAACACATAAGAGTATGTACTTGCACAGTTAGGGTGGTTACATTAGTTGCATCTATACTGTTAACTAAATGCAATAATAGATTACAGTTGTTGCAGAGTGATCAGTAACAGTCACTTTGCCACATACAAGTCTAGATGCACACCCATAGATGAGTACTTGCACATATAACCTAAACTACTTGCAAATTACATTTTTCATAAACTGTGCATGCACATGGTGTGTTAATATTGACTAATATATAACACAAATTGACTAATCTATAACAGAAATCCTCTCACACTGAGGTTTAGGTGTTCTAAATTAACACATAAGTGTATGATTACTTGCAAATCACAAATTACTAGCCACCAATATGTTTTTATGAAATGCAAAAGATACAAGAAATTTAAAAAGGTGTTTATAGTTGTTGTCAAACTTACACACACAAATGTCGATGCAAAAAACCTGCACGGTGAGCTGCTGCCACGAGCTTTTTCTTTCTGGTTCAGAATTGCAGACCAAGCATCAATAATTCCAACCTTAATTTCCTGATTCTTGTTGAGGGATAGAATGTCATCCCAAATCACTACGTATGCACCATGTTTGAAAATTATCCGTGTTCTGTGTGCAAACAAAATTAACAGTTATATATATATATATATATATATATATATATATATATATATATATATATATATAGGATCGCGTTCAGGTGCGAACTGGCCGCCCAGGAGAGAACTGCGGATGAATCACAGCGCGCCACGTGTCCGGAATGTAGTTGCAACTAACGTTATAACTAGGTGCACTTCATGTTATAACTAGGTGCACATAGGTGTACCTAGGTGCATAAATGTTAACAAGGTAAATTACTTTCACCTGCAAGTGAAAATAGGTGCACACGTGCAAGTAAAATGTATTACAAGTGCAAGTAAATTATACAATGAGCATCAATACTAAGTGCACCTAATGTTATAACTAGGTGCACCTATTGCTATAACTAGGTGCACATAGGTTGCAACCAGGTGCATGAATGTTAACAAAGTAAATTACTTGCATAAGTGCAAGAAAAATGTATTGCAGATGCAAGTAAAATGTATTACAGGTGCAAGTGAATGGTACAGTGAGCATCAATACTAGGTGCACCTAATGTTATAACTAGGTGCACCCTATGTTATAATTAGGTGCAACCTATGTTATAACTAGGTGCACCTAGGTTGCACCCAGGTGCATGAATATTAACAAGGTAAATTACTTGCATTTGTAAGTTAAAGTATTTGCGAAAATAGGTGCATGAATATTAATAAGGTAAATTACTTGCACTTGTAAGTGAAAATATGTGCGAAAATAGGTGCACTTGTAAGTGAAACTAGGTGCACTTTTAAGTGAAACTAGGTGCACTTGTAAGTGAAACTAGGTGCACCAAAGTTCCAGTTATTTACGAAAATGCCACCGCGTCATTTTTTTAAAATTGCATCTGATTCGTTGATCTGGACACGTGGACGACTGTGGAGCGTTCTCATTTCCTACCTGGGCGAGAGTTCTCACGAGAGTGCACCCCTATATATATATATATATATATCAGAAATGGTAATATATCAATGACCAATATAGTTGTTAGTTATAGATTCTTACGGATCAACATTGTCATTTTGTAGAACCCATTTCCCAATGATTTTTTCTGTTGCAGTCCATGGTCGTTTCATGTCAAATTGCCTTGTCAAGTAAGGGGATTTCAAAGGATTTGTGGCCTTGACTTGTCGTTTTTCCATCCTTGTTTCTGGCCGTTGAGGCTCTTTTCCTAGACTTTTTTCAGTCTGCATTTGTATAGGATTTTGCTCTTCATAATCCTGCACTATCTATTGTGATTCTTTTTGTTGTGGTTCCTGTGGCAGCATCTATCATGTTTTGATATATTTATTAGTATTAAGTTATCATGTGTTTCAAATAAACATAGTATCTGATACAAGTGAATATAGTGTAAAGTGCATCTATATTTAACAGACACTGCAACTAGTATAGACTAATGATGCAATTAGTATGTTAAAGTGTCATAACCTCATCAACATTCTCCTGTTGTTCAGCAGGTGTTGTCAGTTCTTCAGTTGTTGTCTGCTGTGTAAGATTTGGTGTTGTGTCAGTAGAAGGTCCAGTAGGGGTGGTAAATTCATCACTCATCACATTTTGTTGTGGGCTCTTAGCAGTTGTTTTTTTTTTTTTTTTTGCAGTTCTCTGGACACGATTGATTACCCTTTCAACTTCATCTGGAGTCATCCCTAAGCTAAAGCTCGGTCCTTCTGCAATTTTAGTCCTGTATTGCTCTCTCCTAGCAATTGCATTATCAATTTCATCAAAAGCTGCAATGAATTCCGGGTCGTTCCAAAATTCTTCATTCTCTTGAGTTAACGCAATGTCCGGGTTTGGTATTCCCAACAATTTTTGGGCAGATTCCACCATCTGTTTAAAATTAGGATTATCCACTGTGCGCTGTGGTGCCTGTTCTGCCATTGTCATTACCTCATTCATTGTTGCTGCCAGAAGTTTTATCTTCTCTGCAAATCTGTGAATATAGTTCTTTTTTTTTTTGGTAGTACATATGAGAATTACAGTTAGTAGAAGTATGCATTAATATAACAATTAGTCACGTATTGAAATAATTTGTGTGGTTAATTTTGTTAGTAATACATGCACATATAATCTAAACTAATTGCACATCACTCAGTATTGTATGGAGACTAAATTCTATGTGCAATATTAATAATAAGTTCATGCACATTTAACATAATCTAGTTGCATAATCTAAGATTAGTAGAAGTGTGTATTAATAAAACAAGCAGTGACATATAGAAATAATCTGTGTGCATAGTTTCTTAGTAACACATGCACATATAATATAAACTAGTTGCACATCACTCAGTGTTGTATATAGACTAAATTCTGTGGGCAATATTATTAATAACTGCAATGCACATGTTACATAATCTAGTTGCATAACATTATATTATCAGTCTTTACCTCCAATCCTTCTTCACTCTCTGCTGATTTCTTTTCTTCAATGGCTTTCAGGGGTTGTGGTGGTTCATCGATGTAGCCGTATCCAAAGCCACCAGAACTAATTTCATTCTTCTCTCTTTGGTTCAGTAGTAGTGTGGTCCATCCATTGAGTGCTGGCAATTGCCTAGGTATTGGCCTGCTGTAAAGCACTACACTGTCAATATAAAAAATCTGCAAAATGTATAAAATATACTTTAGTTACGGTATAGTAATCCTTCTAAATAGTTTTTTGTCATTGTTAAAGCATCTTACTGTCAGGAATATTATTGGTCCAATGAACTTCTGAGCTGTTTTCTTTGTCCATGCAACCTTACTGGTGACAAGTGTTCTACGTATGTACTCACACCAATTCAGATCACCTATCTTCGTGACATCCTCAAAGTTCTTGATCAGATTTGTGTTCACATAGCCAGATAAGTTGCTCTCTACAAACATTGTAGCAATGAGTATGGAAAGATGACGCTTGAACCATTCTCCTCCATCCTTGCATGCCACCATTGCCTTATTCAGTTTAGTAGGTGTTATTAAGAGATCAGTCCTGCCCAATTTTTTTTTCCATCTCTCAATTAATGTGGTGTCTTCATCTCTTTTAGTTCTTTTCTCAATTCTGATATTTCCACGGGGGAACCCCAGTGTTAGGGCAACATCTTCCTCTGTAATGTGCAGTTTTTTCCCATCCTGGACACGTAGAGAACAGCTTCGTGCATCAAAGTTTTTAAGCAGCCACCATGCCAGCTTCCCAGGTACTCTAGAAATTTGCTGCTCCCTTAAGTGATCAAAACCCATATCTCTCAAACTTTGAGATTGTGCATCATTTAATTTCTGTAAATGTTTTGTCAGTTGGTAAGGGGTTGCCCTTGTTGATAGTGATGAGTAAGTAGCATCAGAATACTCGGTGTTAGTGTCTCTGCCCTCATTTGACTCGGAGTCTTCATTGCCTTCAACTTCTTGAGTATTCACATCTGGTTCAGATCCAGCAGATGGTTGTGCACTCTCTTCATCATCTTCACGATTGACATCTGTTTCAGATCCACTAGGTGGTTGTTCACTCTCTTCTAAGTTATCTTCAGGTGAGCTCTGAACTATTACTTTAACTGGTTCATTTTTTTGCCTTTTTTGCCTGTCTGTTAGACTTTCTGGTCCCTTCAGTTTGCCTCTTTGCACCTATAAGAGTTATTTACACATTAGGCTTGCAAAATTATTTACATTTATATGATCTATGATCTATAGTAGCATATAAGTATATGTACATTACATATACAACAAAGTGCAACAATAAATTATAGTGTGTTAATGTTGGTTAATTTATAACACAATTAGTCTCACAGTGAGGTTTAGGTGTTGACACACACAATTAACACACATTTAGGGTGGTGATATTAGTTGCATTTATACTTTTAACTAAATGCAATAATAGATTACAATTGTTGCAGAATGACCATTAACTGTCATTTTGCCTCATACAAGTCTAGATGCACACCTAACGATTATTACTTGCACATATAAGCTAAACTACTTGCAAATCACATTTTTCATAAACTTTGCATGCTCATGGTGTTTTAATATTGATTAATATATAACACAAATTGACTAATATGTAACACAATTACTCCCACAGTGAGGTTTAGGTGTTCTAAATTAACACATAAGAGTATGAACTTGCACAGTTAGGGTGGTTATATTAGTTGCATCTATACTGTTAACTAAATGCAATATGTAACCCCTCAGCTTTTCCGATAAGTTTAGAGTTCAAAATTTTTTTTTTAGGCCATGACATTTATGAAAAGATCTCTCGATACTTCAAAAGAATTTTTTTTAAGAGACTAGTTATTAGTAAGTTGCGATCTACGTACCGGTCACGAACCGTAAAATTTTAAAGGGTGCATATACAGTTCGAATTTTCCTAGAAAATGGATTATTAAGTATGATACGGTTAATCCTGAACTTTCTATTTAGTTCAAGTGAAAATTTAAACGGACTATAAGAGTGAAATTGTTACGGACCTTCGTACCTATATTTTGAGAGATACCGAATAATTCCCAATTTTAGTGGTTATTGACGGGATTATTTTTAGGAAATTTTGGTGTTAGAATTTTCCCGAATTAAGTTATAATCCTCCGAACTTTTATCTGATTTAACCCCAAACTGGCAAAATAAATTTTACTCTTCAAGATCTACCATGGGGAGTTGACATGTGGCACCCTTATTACCACATGGTGATTTAATTAATGCTTGTCATAAGAGGTATGGGAATGATATACTTGTTT
>CP025647.1:18757621-18770363 GCA_003576665.1 Ipomoea trifida | reverse complement strand
AAAATAAATTTTACTCTTCAAGATCTACCATGGGAGTTGACATGTGGCCGGGTGTGAATGGTGGTTGCTTAGCATTCTTTTGCTAATGGTTCTTTGCGTGTTTTCCAGGTATGGAGTAGTCTACGTGAGAGCGCGCTAGAGTTTCCCTTCTGAGGATGCGTAGACTTAGTTGCCTTGTTTAGACTTTGGTTTTCTTTTGTGGGCCTGTGTGCCTTGAGATCTTATGATATACTCTTGATTAGTCCGTTGGGTACTGTTGGATATTTGTGGATTTATACTTTGAGGATTATTATTTCATTTTTTATGATATGACAGCTTAGTTCATTCTTGTGTTT
Organism: Ipomoea trifida; assembly: GCA_003576665.1. Classification (NCBI taxonomy): domain Eukaryota; kingdom Viridiplantae; phylum Streptophyta; class Magnoliopsida; order Solanales; family Convolvulaceae; genus Ipomoea; species Ipomoea trifida. The sequence goes on along the minus strand of CP025647.1, from coordinate 18,770,028 downwards.
AGCCTGTGCATTTAGGCTGTGATTATACCTAGATGTGGCATGACGCCCTTAAGTTTTAATTCGCTTCCGCTTTGTAATGAATGCTGGTTGAGATGGGCAGCTGTTATGTTAGTTTTTAGCTATCTCAGCCTGTGTGAGGTTGGGGTGTCACAAGGTTTGCTATCAGATTGTGGTGGATTTGGAAGTGGCGGAATGACAACGTCTTTCACGGGCGCCTAATCCCTATCGATCAGAAGATTCAATGGATCCAGCGGCAGGAGGTGGAGATTATCAACGCGTTTGCAGTGACGAGTAATCCTTGTGGGCATGCTCAACGTACGGTAGAAAAGATGATCGCTTGGAAGAAACCGGCTTCGGAATGGATGAAAATTAACTTGGACGGTAGCTTTTCTGCTAAGGATGGTAGCGCGGGCTGTGGTGGCACTAGTACAAAATCACCTTTTCGCTACTGTTGTAAATGACATTTCGCTACTGTTGTACAACAGTAGCGGATGAAACAGTCACTGAATGTCCTTGACTTTTCGCTACCGTTGTGGAACGGTAGCGAAAAGTCTACTCATCCGCTACCGTTCCTAGCTAGGAACGGTAGCAGATGATATTTTTTTCTTTTTTTTATTATTTTTAATTAGTGATATTTCGCTACCGTTCCTAGCTAGGAACGGTAGCGAAATATCAATTAGATTATTAAAATAATTACATTTCGCTACCGTTCCTAGGTAGCGAAATGTATTTTTTTTTTAATATTTTATTTATTTTAATTAATATCCCCAATTTTTTTTAATTCCTGTACCTGTTACAGCTTAAATCCATATCAAACAATGCAGTTTTACACAATGATTTCAAACTAACTAACATAATACTAACACAATGCTTTTAAACTAATTAAGATCAATACTAACACAATACTTTTAAACTAATTAACATCAATACTAACACAATGCTTTCAAACTAACATCAATACTAACACAATACTTTTAAACTAATTAACGTCAATACTAACACAATGCTTTCAAACTAACGTCAATACTAACACAATACTTTTAAACTAATTAACGTCAATACTAACACAATGCTTTCAAACTAACGTCAATACTAACATCATCACAAAACATAATAGCTTTATTAATAAAACAAAAGTTACACACACTGAGAGAAGAAGTATTTTGCCCATTGCTCCCGAATCTCATTTATGTCGTCAATAGAATACGGAGCATTACTTTGAAATGCCTACAAAATAATTTAATTAATAGAATTATTAAAAGTGTTAATTAATAAAGTATAATTTAACCATACACAGTTCTATTTAAATTTACTTACAGCATCCAAACGATCAACAGATGAATATTTTGTCATGATGTCAAGCATGTATTGCATGACATAATATCCACACTCAACATGTCCTGGTTGTATCGGGCACTATAAAATACATATATATTTTAGTAAGTTAAACAATTCTTTGTAATTTAAAATATCACACTAAAGCTTAAATTCAATATTCATACATACTTTGCATTGTATCCAATTGAAGGACTTACTCCGTCCATCCGTAGGAATAGAGCGAAATGCCCTATATTAATTATAAACATACAGAAAAATTTGTAAATAATATAATAGAAGTTAAAATACTTATATTAATAATATATAAGGTATAATATTTACTTACAGATTCAGAGAAGCTTTAACTAGATCAATGTCGCGATTACAAGGCAATGGATCCAAGACATATACACTCTTTTTCCGTATGGAAATCACCAAAAGTATCCAATGAGATATGCATTTAAAAAATACACATACATATTAAAAATTTAATATCTAATACTTCAAATAAAGCTATTAAGTTATATTAGTAAAGTAATAAAAAAATAATTTTCTTATTGTTGATGATATGGTGCTAAAATAAATTGCTTATCTTTGTTCAGCTCCATGACTCGAATAAAATATGAAGTAACAGTGGGGACATGACGTTTAAGCATATCAAATGAGATCTGAGTCGGACAAGCAAACCCAATTGACTTGACTTCAAAATCATTGCATAATCGATTAAGAAATCTGGAAAATTAAAAAATAATAAGAATTTCTTGCAAATATATATATCATTGTGAGCAAATCCTTTATATACAAAATAAAGAAACTTACAAAATAAACACTTGGATGATTGAGACGTCAAGCCAACTCATCGTGAGCAAATTCTTTATATCATTCATCATCACAAAAATATATTTCATGTTTTTATGATGGAAGATTGACTCATCTATCTCCACATCAATGTAGTCTTTATCAAGTGGAATAGCTGTCAACAAACTCACTAAATACTTGCAATTTTCCCCCAACTGCTGCAAGGCATCATCATTCACAATAGGGGTTCGTGTACCAGTAGCAGATAAATCACCACTTTGATCTTTTGTTTTCTTATTATCTGTTGGTAAATTCTACAAATATAAAAGTGTAATTTTACTACCATTTTAAATATAAACAATGAAAACTAACTTAATAACTAAATATAAGAATGTATATGTAACCCCTCGCCTATTCCTATAAGACTAAGGTTCGAAAAATATGTCTTTAGGCTATGAAATTCATAAGATGATCTCCCGATGTTTCAAAGTAATTTTTATAAAGGAGTATAGTTGTTATTAAGCTGCGATCGTACGTACCGGTCACGAACCGTAAAATTTTTAAGACTTGTGTTCGGACCCGTTGTCCTAGGAAATGGATTATTAGGCACTATATTATTATTCTTGAATTTCCTATTTAATTAAGTTGGTCCATAGCAGCTAAAATTTATTTTGATCGTAGCATTGCTAAATTTCGCGGTGTACCGAACCTGGCCCAATTTTGAGTTTCAGTCTGAGATAAATTTTTGGTTTCGAAAATTTTCCTATTTAAATTATTTTCCGCCGAAACTTTATCTGTTTGGACCCCAACTGATAAGTTGGAAGATTTTTATTTTTGGAACCACAAGATTTTGACAAGTGTCACTTTCTCTACCACATTTCTTTATCTATATTTTATAAGATCAAAGCTTATGGGATAAGCTTCACCATTATTATATTATTATATATATATGAAAGGATAAGGATCCTACATATTTTATTATTATTATTATTATTATATATATACATATATATATATATATATATATATATATATACCAAGATTCGTGAGAGAGAGAGAGAGAGAGAGAGAGTAGAGTCAAGAAAATTTCAATTTTATTCGGTAGAAAGCTTTATATCCCTTCCTAGATCATGAATCTAAGTTAAGATTTCTTAAAATATGTGTTATGTTGTTGGTGGAATCCTAGGATTTTTAAGGTGAAATTGGGGAAAATCAACTCCAAGAGTCTTCTACGAGACTAGTAACCCGGTTGAGGTAAGGAATCCCTTAAGTCGGATTAGTCACTTGAAATTGGATAATTGATTGTTTGGTTGAAATATATATGTATAAATTGTTGTGTGGTGAAGTGTTGTTGGTTAATGATGAGATTATTATGTTGTTGATTGAGGAAGCTAGATTATGGGTGGATAAATCTTTATAGTGAAGTAGACGTGAGGTGTAATTTGGAAAGTGAGATAGTTACCTAAATGTTGGTAATTAAGTTTGATAATGATCTATTGAGGACTAATAATCCTAGTATATTGTGTATATATATATATGTATGTGAGGAGTATATATATGTAAAGCCGTAAATATATGTGTATATTGCGGGCGTGAAATAGGCTTTGATTATTGAGGTTTAGATGATGTGGTTGTAATGACCCTAAAAGATTATTATAATAAGTAATGAGATTATGATGTTGGAGGAATTTTGGAAATATTTGGAATATGGATTATGAAAAGGAAAAATCTTGGTATATGGATATTATGAATATGAAGGTTATAGACATAAGCTACGATATTGAATAAGAAATTTTGGGTTATAGATGCAAGATGTGAGATTTGAAAGTTATGGTGATTATTGTGAGAGTTGAGACCTCTCTATCTGATTTGGCCACCGATTTGTGGATTCGTCCGGTTGGTTTGGATTTAATATTTAATGATGGATTAACAGTGGAGTTCATGAGGTAATTAAGCTTTAATTATAGTGATTAAGGATTGATGACAGTTATTAAGGTTTAATGACTGGATGAATAGAATGGATGGTAATTAGTATACTATCAAGGTGTGACTAATTGTTTGAAGAATTGTCTTTGGTGATTATTGTGAGAGTTTGGATACTCTCTATTTGGTGGTTATGTTGAGAGTTCGAAATTATCTCCTTGGTAATTAATATGAAATATTGGAATTATTCCTTTGGGATTTAGTTTGAGAGTTGGAAATCTCTCTATTGGTGAATAAGTTATGATTTAAAGGGATTTTGAGTAGTGATGATAATATAGTGAATATTGAAGAAATGGTTATATGGAAAAGTTAAGGTGAAGATATTATTATGATAAGTATTGAGAAAATAGTTATATGGAAATATTGAGATAAAGATTGTATATGATGACTCTAAGGAAATAATTGTTGAATGATTTTGGATTATGGATAGGCCAAGACTTTGCCTCCTAGAAAGTGGATGGATTTTAAGTATGAGACGTGAGTATGATGAATATCCAAAAATGTTTATGAAACTTACGTTGAAAAACGTATGCGATTTCGGTATAAAGATTGTCAAAATCTTATTTTTGAGAAAAATACCACTTTTGTAAGTGTGTACTTTACATGAGAGTGATGAGAAAATGCTGTTTGAAAAGCCTGCGGGCGCTGAAAGTATTTTGAAAATCCTTCAGGGGCTAATGAGGTAGCCAATTTTAAGTATTGGACTCAATTGTGAAATATGTCCAAAAGAATTGATTTAAGAAAGAAAACTGAAGGAAGGATCATGTTTTCAAACCTTAGTTCTAGTAAAAGTGGTGAAGGACCTTATCTTGTAGCCTACAGGATAAAGAGCTTAAAGTGCTTTCCCGTATGGTGGTTATGTTATTGTATGACCAGTTCATACTGTGGGCGAAGTCTATTCGCCGAGTACTATATCACCCGGAAGGAAAAGGGTCTCCTGCGGGGGTGTGCACACTTAAGTATAGTCACTCTATTTTCGGGTAGGGGTCGTTCTTATGAACCTAGTGAGGCTAGCTAGGAATCATTCCAACGCTCCTATAAGTCCAGGGGATCAGTATTAGACCGGGCGATGACCACTGAACCCGAGTTGAACGATCCAAGTGGTCAGTCAAAAGTGGAGAAAGGATACTCCAGAGGCCTCACACTCACTTTCTATCTAGGACCAAGTGGATTTTGATATATGAATGTAGTTACGCTGTAGGTACGGAAAAGAGATATGTGACAAGTATTGAAAATACCCAAAGGTTGTGGGTGGTCTCTCTTTGAAAAGTGATGAGAATTTCCTTATGAAACTAAGGAATGTTTAAAGATGAGAAAAGAGTTACTCTGTAACGTCTTTGAGAAAGAAATGATTTTGTCTGATGAGGCAAGTGGACTTTGATTCACTAAACCCTTTTTATGAAATTCTTCGTTGTAACTGATTTTCAGGTGAAATGGGTAAAACCTTTACAAGCTTTCAAACTATTATATTTTCAAACCTTTGTCTGCTTTTAAGTGACAACGGATTCCCTTACTTAGCCGTCGCGCTAACTGCACTTCAATGTGTTTCTTATCAGTTGCAGATTAGTGTGGACTCCTGTAGCCCGATGAGCTGAATAGAATGGAAATACAGGTTGAGGTCTTCTCTATCCTAGAATAGACACCCTGAAAGGGGTTACGTCCATATGTATTAAATTTGATGTTAATGTAGTGTTTTGAGGTTGTAATTTTAGTCTGTGCACTTAGAGTGGAGTTTGTCAAAGAGGTGATAGAATTCACTCTAGGTGTGGCGGTGACACCCAATTTTCTGCTGATAAGATGTAAGCTTCCGCAGCGTTTTATTACGGATTTTGTAATAGATGTAAGAGTTGAAAATTGGGGTGTTACAGTATACCTCATCCAAAAAGACTAAATGCACAGGCCATTGTACAAAATTACCAACGATATGTGCTATAGTGGCATACTCCAGAGTTGGCATGGGGAGATTAAATTGTTCTGCCCCATCAACCACTTCATCGACCCAAACTTTAACACAATTAAGGAGCAATGGTTGATTATGCACCATAACCCCGTCTATACTTGGGTGAACCATAACCTTTGCAACAACAGTTGGTGTGACACCAACATCGAGACATACTGCTAGTGAACACCTTTTTGGACTCTATTATTAAAAAACGTGTGTTAATCTTAATCTAACAACAAATGATATTTTGATATATGAAATAACTTTTGATTTTACCTTAATTGTTGTAACCGGATATGTGTCAACTGAATGACTGTGACACCCCAACCTCACACAGGCTGAGATAGATAAAATCTCAACACAACAGCTGTCTAACTCAACCAAACAGAACATAGCGGAAGCGAATTTAAAACCTAAGGGGCGTCATGCCACATCTAGGAAAGATAACACAACCTAGATGCACAGGCTAACCATAAAAACGGAACTGTATAAACGATAATCCTTAAATATATCTCAAGACATCCAATAACTAAACCAAAGTGTACAACATCTCAAATGGCACACAGGCCAAAGCATAAGACTAAAACATAACCACTATCTAAGCCTCTTCGTACGGGTGTATCTCTATCGCGCTCACGCAAAGGCTGTAAGGCAAACCGGGAAAACACACAAGAACCATTAGCAAAAGACTGCTAAGTAACCACCATTCACACCCGCAAGGAAGTATAGATATACATATAAGTTTGTAAATAGGTTTACACACCCATATAGAATATAAACACCAACAAACTGTTCAGTAGTTCAAACCGATACTCAACAACAATAAGCTGAACGAATCAATAACCAAGACTCAGTCTAACAAAGCCAATATCCAATAACGAAAGCACAAGGCAATAACGAACCATAAATGAGATACCAACTGAACACAATCTAAAAGGAAACATCCAAACTCAAAGGGAATGACAAGATATCAACCGAATAATCCAAAGGACTCACAACAACCCACCGAGAATGAATCCCAACTCCAATCTCCCAACCAAAGCCAAACCACAACCAAACCAAGTCAAACCACATAGTCAGAAGTCAGAAGTCAAGAGTCACGAGTCAAACAGGGGTGATGAGCCCAATCACAAGGACCGAAGTCCAATCACAGGGGTAATCAACCCAATCACAGGGACCGAAGTCCAATAGTAGCACAACCAATAGTAACCCAATAGTCCACAGTCAATAGTAGCACAACCAATAGTAACCCAATAGTTCACAGTCAATAGTAGCACAACCAATAGTAACCCAATAGTCCACAGTCAATAGTAGCACAACCAATAGTAACCCAATAGTAGCCAACAACCATCAACAACATCAATCAAACCACCGTCACAACCTCATACTCCAACATCACTCAAAGCAACCAAGACCAAGTGTTCATCTCACATATGAACACTAACCAACTCCCAGATTATGAATCAAAGGATCAATAGATCAAGAATACCAAAAATGGAAACCAAAGACACGAATCAATACTTCAAACTATGGCATCAAATACCCAATGAATGACATGAATAAATACTCCAAAAACATGGTAAAATACCCAACAAAACAATCCAACAATAATCTGAAACAAAAGATCAACAACAGACAACAACAGCAGAAAGTCGCTCACTGGAAATCAATTCCCAGTGAACTAGCGGAACACTGCAACGGATCACGCCTCTCCGCCGACCTCCTCCGCATAGAGGAGACGGTCCCCCTCAACGGGCCTCTCCCCTCCGCCCAACACCTCCGTCGCCACCTTGCGGATCGCCCTCGCGGGTTACATTGTGCCGCTTGGGTCTTCCGCAAGGCCAACCCACTTCCCAGATTCAAGAGACCAAAAACAGACATGAACAACACCATTTCCAGAATACAAAATCAGACCAAATACACCAACATTTCATCCACTTTAGAGTCCAAGAATAGGGAAATCCAAACCAACGAATAAACACAATCAAGAACAGGCTAATAATCAAGAAATTGTAGGATTTCCAAATCACCAAGTAATATCATATAAAGTGAGTGTAAAATAGATTTGATGGACATGGATGGTTACCTTTGAAGCGTATTTAATCCAAAAGCGTATCAATCCAAAGCAACGTCAATCCTAAACTCATAAGCTAGGTCCATAACCGTGAACCTGAAGAATTAATATTATCTAATACCGTTACTATGACTATTAATAACAAGGATACTAATATTCCTACTTGATCCGGTATAACTATTACCTATAGTCCATAGGCTACTATGATATGATTATAATGAGCTAAGGGACTAAACTATCACAACATAATCGTTAACCAATACTAATCCTAATATTCAACAAAGGTTAATACCCAAAGCTATGGACTAACTACTCATAAAAAGGCTAAGAGAGAGAGATTACCTTAAAAGCAAACATGCTAGTCCTAGGCAGGATTTGAACCCTCGCCCACAAGCTCCGCACTCACGCACCATACCGCTACACCACTCGTCTCTTGTTGCTCTGCTACGCTACTAACGAAGTTATCTTCAGCCACCACCGCCAAAGCTTCTTCTTTGCGTGCCGAACGGAGAGAGACATCTGCCACCTTCCACCGTTAATGCTCCCGTCGCCGAGACTTGCTGCTGCCACGCACGTCGGTCGTTGTACTCCTTCTGACGTCGATCACGCCACAAGAGCCGTACATCTAGTCGGAGAACGGGGAAACAGGGGGGCTCCTACTCTGTTCGCCGACGGGGAAGGGTGACGGGGAGGTCCACTCCGTCGCGACGCTCCGCTACCGACGAAGGCCATTGCTTGCTCTGTCGTTGCCATCGTCTGCTGCCGCCGCGACGCCTCTGCTCAGTCGCCATTGCTGGAGTTGCTTTCAGCCATCTTCGCCGCCGCACACCACTGCTGAAGGAGGAGAGATCACCGTGGCCATCTATGTCGAACGAGAGAGAGGGAAGCTGCTGCCGTGAGTGGAGCTGGAACCACCGCTATCTCGCTCGGCCATCCATCCGTTGATCTGCCACGTCGGAAGTTCGCCGAGCCGCCGCCGTCGACCATAATCCTCCATCGATGTTGCTCGAAGCATGCTGGCCGGAGTTCACTCTTACATTGTCGGCGCCCTTCCTGCAGTGTTGTCGCCGTTTGGAACTATCGAGGGGAAGAGAGGCGAGAGACGGGGCTGAGAAGGCAAAACGAAGGGGGGGAAAAGGAAGATGGATCAAGGTGGTGTTGCCTACTGCCTTAGCCGAGATGGAGAGAAGCGTAACCTGAAGCTACTGACCAACCTTTCCATACAAACTAACATACCAATTATAGTAGGGTTACTATATTTGGATTGGGCTAAAATAATAATAAGGATTGGGTCAATTAATCATAGTCTATAAAATATAAATAATGAATCATGGGCTTAGTATATTCTTAAGTAAATACAAATCATGTGGGCTCTAGAATAATTCATATGTCATGGAATATATATATATATATATATATATATATATATATATATATATATCAATAGAGATATTGGGCTTTAGACTATCATTATTAATTATAATAATAAACTATATACAAGAGTATATAATCCCAAGCCCATAGGAAAATAATTATACTTATAGTTATTTAAATAATTATTGAATAAGAGAATAACCCCTTATAATATTCAAAAGGAGTAGTAGGAATTTTCGGGGTGTTACACTCTACCCCCTTAAAAGGAGCTTCGTCCCCGAAGATCATAAAAACGTTTTGGGGACAGAGAGTTACAAACTAGTACGATAGTACATATAGGGAAAATATTTATATAACATATATGCCCGGTTTTGAAAATTTGACCCAACGGAAAAAGGGAATGAAAGGTTTGAGGTGTACGGTTTTAAGAACGGCGTTGGTAAAGAATAGAATCAAGAGTTATCAAGGTTACCGCTTAGAAAGTAAGGTTGTCACTTTGCGCAAGATATTTTCAAGAAGCACACAAGATCAACGTTCGAGAGGATGAGGAGAACTTTTTCAATAGAAAGTGGTGTCAAGTTCTTTTAAGGAAAAGAGAAGAGCTTGTCTTTGAAAGAAAATAAGGACGAGGTTCAATAGAAAGTGGTGTCAAGTTCTTTTAAGGAAAAGAGAAGAGCTTGTCTTTGAAAGAAAATAAGAACGAGGTTCGAAGAGATCAAAAGAATTTCTCAATCAAGAGAATATTAAGTTCTTTCAACAACAGAGAAGGAACGAAAAGAACTTGGCTTCGAGAACATATAAGGGCGAGATTGAAAACACAAGAGGAGTTTTCCAACGTTAGGGTATTGACTTATTCGGGGAAAAGAAGGAAATTAGATTTCAAAAGGGGTTAAGAATAAGGTTTCGAAAGACAGAAACGGTTGGTCGCTGATAAGGTATTCAGCTCTTCAAGGTAAGAAAGAAATTCAATTTGAAAGAAGAATAGAATGAGGCTGCAGAACGAGTTTCTCAACGGTAGAATATTCAACTTACTCAAGGAAAGGGAAGAATCAGGTTCCTAGAGAAGTTAAGAGCGGGATTTTGAAAGACAGAGATGATTTGTCAATGACATGGTATTCAATTCTTTTAAGGGAAGAAAGAAGTTCAATTTCGAAAGTAGATCAAAATGAGGCTTAAAATAAACTGAAGGGATGTCTCAATGAAAGGGTATATAATTTTCAAGGGAATGAGAGAAGTTCGGTTCCAAGAGTCGATAGTAATGAGGTCTGGAAAGATGGAAAGGATTCTTTAATGATAGGGTATGCACTTTCTCAAGGGAAAAGAGGAATTTAGTTCCAAACGAAGATGAGAAAGAGATTAGGATAGGTAGAAGGGATGTTTCAACAAGAAGGCATTCCGAGTTTCGAGAAACAAGGAGAATTTAGTTTCCAAGAATAGGTAGGAATACTGATTAGAATAAAGAGAAGGGATTTCCTAATGGAGGGATAATTGGGATTACGAGGAGCCGAGGAGAATTTGGTTTCCACAAGGATACAGGAACGAAGATTACAACAGATAGAGGGGATTTCTCAACGAGTATGGTACTTAGGATTGCAAGGAACTGTGAAGGATTTGGTGTTAAGAAGGATAAGGAAGTCTCTCTATCCTAAGCGATTTCCTCGGGTTGACGATTTGATTACGGCACTCTGACCGATTTGACGGATCTTGACTTGCTCTCCCCGCAACGCTGACTTGAGATTCGAATAAGCTCTACATGCAACCTACGGTTCGCATAAACCTTATCACTCCAAAAGAAGCTGAAGGTGATGCGTTGCTGATGATTGGTTGGTGCAGAACGAGAGAATTCTGAGGGAGCTTTATGACAAGATAGGTTCAACTAGAAGGGTATCGCCCGGTTTTGAGAGGAGGTTCGTCTAACATTGCTGGTTGACGTGATTTAACCTTGCTTCTGCTGAACGCGAGTACAGAATTCAGATAACTCTACTTTAGAATATCCGAGGGTTAGGTTAGCTTTTTGAGGTTCACTTCAGTTGATCTTGACCTTTTGACGGTTTGATCCTTCACTAGCTGCTTAGCCATTCCTTATGTTCTTCTTGCCACCGAGGTTCCTTCCTTAAAGTGCTTGCACGAGAAACCGCGTTCAAGGTGCACCGAAAAGGTTACACGAGGTCCACTTCACGGAGCCATACACCACTTGCTTACGGTGTTTCTTCTTACCTTCGGGGATCTTAAGCGTTCAGGTTTTTCCTTTTCTACTTGACTTAGTCTTCTTTGTTTTGAAGGTTGCAACTTCTAACTTGTTCCTTTGTAGCCGCTTCAGGGGTAGGTAGGACTACCTTAAGGTCTGCAACTCACGACCTCGAGTTATAATTCTTCATGTAACGTTAACTCCGAGTTTAGCTCGCACGAGACTCCTCATCACTAATCTCGAAAGCTCCTGTTTAGCGTGCTTTAACTCTTGCTTGACGCGTCGGCACCTGCTATTGTCGTTCCCTCATAGCCGAGAGTCTTCGAGTCTTCAGTCTTCGAGCTCCTACTGCTTTCTTCATCTTGCAACGAACTTCAGCTGCACGAAACGTGTTCTTCAAGTCTTGAGGTTACCGAAGACCTTGTAGATGATGCTTCACGCGCGAAGACGCCATTCTCGAAGAACGTAGGCCGTTGTCGTTGACTCCAAGTCGTGAGTAGATTAATCTTCTTTGGCGAGCCGCCCGGTCTTCTGTTTGCTTAGACGCACACGGAGCTATCCATCGCTTCTCATACCAACTAACTTACTTATTCCTAATCTAAAGCAAGCTCCTAAGCAAACTAAAACGAAGCAACTTAACCAAAAGCGATTAAGACTTACCCGGGAAGACGAGCCGCAAGCTGCAAACAACAAGGTTAACAAAGCACAAACAATATAAACAGATAAGGCGT
>CP025647.1:18706659-18756516 GCA_003576665.1 Ipomoea trifida | reverse complement strand
GCACAACCAATAGTAACCCAATAGTAGCCAACAACCATCAACAACATCAACCAAACCACCGTCACAACCTCATACTCCAACATCACTCAAAGCAACCAAGACCAAGTGTTCATCTCACATATGAACACTAACCAACTCCCAGATTATGAATCAAAGGATCAATAGATCAAGAATACGAAAAATGGAAACCAAAGACACGAATCAATACTTCAAACTATGGCATCAAATACCCAATGAATGACATGAATAAATACTCCAACAACATGGTAAAATACCCAACAAAACAATCCAACAATAATCTGAAACAAAAGACCAACAACAGACAACAACAGTAGAAAGTCGCTCACTGGAAATCAATTTCCAGTGAACTAGCGGAACACTGCAACGGATCACGCCTCTCCGCCGACCTCCTCCGCAAAGAGGAGACGGTCCCCCTCAACGGGCCTCTCCCCTCCGCCCAACACCTCCGTCGCCACCTTGCGGATCGCCCTCGCGGGTTACATTGGGCCGCTTGGGTCTTCCGCAAGGCCAACCCACTTCCCAGATTCCAGAAACCAAAAACAGACATGAACAACACCATTTCCAGAATACAAAATCAGACCAAATACACCAACATTTCATCCACTTTAGAGTCCAAGAATAGGGAAATCCAAACCAACGTATAAACACAATCAAGAACAGGCTAATAATCAAGAAATTGTAGGATTTCCAAATCACCAAGTAATATCATATAGAGTGAGTGTAAAATAGATTTGATGGACATGGATGGTTACCTTTGAAGCGTATTTAATCCAAAAGCGTATCAATCCAAAGCAACGTCAATCCTAAACTCATAAGCTAGGTCCATAACCGTGAACCTGAAGAATTAATATTATCTAATACCGTTACTATGACTATTAATAACAAGGATACTAATATTCCTACTTGATCCGGTATAACTATTACCTATAGTCCATAGGCTACTATGATATGATTATAATGAGCTAAGGGACTAAACTATCACAACATAATCGTTAACCAATACTAATCCTAATATTCAACAAAGGTTAATACCCAAAGCTATGGACTAACTACTCATAAAAAGGCTAAGAGAGAGAGATTACCTTAAAAGCAAACATGCTAGTCCTAGGCAGGATTTGAACCCTCGCCCACAAGCTTCGCACTCACGCACCATACCGCTACACCACTCGTCTCTTGTTGCTCTGCTACGCTACTAACGAAGTTATCTTCAGCCACCACCGCCAAAGCTTCTTCTTTGCGTGCCGAACGGAGAAGAGACGTCTGCCACCTTCCACCGTTAATGCTCCCGTCGCCGAGACTTGCTGCTGCCACGCACGTCGGTCGTTGTACTCCTTCTGACGTCGATCACGCCACAAGAGCCGTACATCTAGTCGGAGAACGGGGAAACAGGGGGGCTCCTACTCTGTTCGCCGACGGGGAAGGGTGACGGGGAGGTCCACTCCGTCGCGATGCTCCGCTACCGACGAAGGCCATTGCTTGCTTTGTCGTTGCCGTCGTCTGCTGCCGCCGCGACGCCTCTGCTCAGTCGCCATTGCTGGAGTTGCTTTCAGCCATCTTCGCCGCCGCACACCACTGCTGAAGGAGGAGAGATCGTCGTGGCCATCTATGTCGAACTAGAGAGAGGGAAGCTGCTGCCGTGAGTGGAGCTGGAACCACCGCTATCTCGCTCGGCCATCCATCCGTTGATCTGCCACGTCGGAAGTTCGCCGAGCCGCCGCCGTCGACCATAATCCTCCATCGATGTTGCTCGAAGCATGCTGGCCGGAGTTCACTCTTACATTGCCGGCGCCCTTCCTGCAGTGTTGTCGCCGTTTGGAACTATCGAGGGGAAGAGAGGCGAGAGACGGGGCTGAGAAGGCAAAACGAAGGGGGGGAAAAGGAAGATGGATCAAGGTGGTGTTGCCTACTGCCTTAGCCGAGATGGAGAGAAGCGTAACCTGAAGCTACTGACCAACCTTTCCATACAAACTAACATACCAATTATAGTAGGGTTACTATATTTGGATTGGGCTAAAATAATAATAAGGATTGAGTCAATTAATCATAGTCTATAAAATATAAATAATGAATCATGGGCTTAGTATATTCTTAAGTAAATACAAATCATGTGGGCTCTAGAATAATTCATATGTCATGGAATATATATATATATATATATATATATATCAATAGAGATATTGGGCTTTAGACTATCATTATTAATTATAATAATAAACTATATACAAGAGTATATAATCCCAAGCCCATAGGAAAATAATTATACTTATAGTTATTTAAATAATTATTGAATAAGAGAATAACCCCTTATAATATTCAAAAGGAGTAGTAGGAATTTTCGGGGTGTTACAATGACAGCTGGTACGAGTAGGCGGTAGATCACAAAGCGGTGGATCATAAGGGGTGTAGACACTTTGAGGAGTTCCACCCGAGACCCCTTGTGAAAATAGATGTGTCCCCGATATGTTCTTCATCAGAAACTTGAGTTGTTGGTCCATGCTATCTATCTTGGGTTTCATCTTTGCTTCTACTTCCATTATTGTATCTTGCCTGCATTTTTCCATCTTGGGTTTCATCTTTTCTTCCATCTCCATAATTGTATCTTCCCTGCATTTATCCATCATGTGTTTGACAGCATCTGCTGTGAAAATCCCACTCGATGTGCTTTGTTTCTGATCTGGTCTACCAAAAACTCCTTGTATGGTAGAGTATGCACCAATTCCCCTTACAGAACCTGAATGATCATCCTTTCCAAGAACTGCTGACAATATGTCATGATGTCTCTTAGGTTCAAATACCCCTTGATTAATCTCTTCACATTTTTCAACCTATTCCAATAAGTAAGATAAGTCAAGCATTAGTTTTATAAATATTATGACACCATCTGATGAATGTACGATTGTGTTCAATGGTCACCCATCTTTCACCCTTTAAAGGATTTTGTTGTCTTATCAAGGACATGTGTTGGTCCAAGTATGGATGAACCTCATAAAGGTGTTGCAATACAAGATGATGTGCTTTATCTCGCAAGTGCAAAGGTGGAGCAAGTGTTTTGTACCCAATAGTACCTTTCCCAGTGAGTCTTCCCTCATGACGAGACTTAGGAACACCAATAGACTCAACATTAGCTAAATACTCAGTACAAAAATCAATGACTTCTTCAGCACCATACCCTTCAATTATACTCCCTTCAGGTCGATACCGATTTCTCACATATCCTTTCAATATTCCCATATATTTTTCAAACGGATACATATACCTCATAAAAACCGGACCACACATCTTAATTTCCCTCACCAAATGAACAATTAAGTGCACCATAATATCAAAAAAAGATGGGGGGAAATACATTTCAAATTGACACAAAGTAACAACCACATCAGCCTGCAGATCATCTAACACATCTAGATCAATAACTTTACTTGAAATAGCATTGAAAAAGAAACACAGTTTTGTTATAGCCACTCTAACATGTTTCGGTAAGATGTCTCGAATTGCAATAGGTAACATGTGTTGCATTAATACATGACAGTCATGAGACTTCATGCCAATCAACTTAAGGTCCTTCATCGACACAAGTTTCTTAATATTCGATGAATAACCAGAAGGAACCTTGACACCATTTAAACAGGAACAAAAACTTGTTTTCTCCTTTTTGGATAATGTATGACAAGCTGGAGGTAAGTATGTTCGTTTTCCTGATTCTTGTGGTGCTAACTTATCCCGTATTCCCATTTCAACCATATCCTTTCTAGCCTTAACACCATCTTTCGTCTTTCCTTGAATGTTCAATAGTGTCCCAATAATACTATCACAAACATTTTTCTCAACATGCATAACATCAAGACAGTGTCTAACGGATAAATGCTCCCAGTATGGTAGATTCCAAAATATAGGCCTCTTCTTCCAAAGACTCTTTTGAGTAGTCTTACAAGTCTTACCAAAATCAACCTCAACATTCTTAACACGTTCGTAAATCGCATGTCCAGATAAAGGCAAATGAGCTACTCGAGTCTCAGATTTTCCATTGAAAGGCTTTTTCTTCTTCCGATAAGGATGACCAGTAGGGAGAAATGTCATGTGGCTCATGAACACATTCTTTTTGCTGTTACTCAACCATAGACTAGGAGTTTCATCTTCACAAATAGGGCATGCCTTAGCTCCTTTAGTAGTATAACCTGATAGGTTACCATATGCTGGGAAATCATTAATTGTGCAAAAAATCATTGCACGTAAGATGAAGCTGCTTCGACTATAAGCATCATATACCGGCACACCTTCATTCCACAACATCTTTAAATCCTCAACAAGCGGCGCTAGATATACATCAATGTCATTTCCTGGTTGCTTAGGCCCTGATATCAACAATGACAACATGATGTATTTTCTTTTTATACACAACCATGGTGGAAGATTATAAACTACTAAAAGAACAGGCCAAGTACTATGTCGACTGCTCATGTTACCATGAGGATTCATTCCATCAGTACACAAACCAAGTCTAAGATTTCTATTTTCAGTACCGAAATCAGGCCACCTCCTATCAATATTCCTCCATTGAGGTGAATCAGCTAGATGTCTAAGTTTTCCATCTTCTTTTCTCCCAATAGCATGCCATTGCAAATTTTTTGCCTCCTTTGGATTAGCAAACATGCGTTTGAATCTTGGTATTACGGGTAAATACCATAATACTTTGGCTGAGGGACCTTTCTTATTCCCACACGCATCTTTGTTTTTATAACGTGATGCTCCACACTTTGGGCATACATGCATGTCTTTGTATTCTTTCCAATACAAAATACAATCATTTGGACAAGCATGTATCCTCTCAATGTCCATACCTAATGGACACAACATTTTTTTTTGCTTCGTAAGTTGAATTGGGGAGTTCATTGTCACCAGGAAGCATGTTTTTTAGTAGTTCTAATAATTCCGTGAAACCCTTATCACTCCATCCATTCTTTGCTTTCAAATTATATAATTTAAGCACGGCAGATAACTTAGTAAATTTAGTACTTCCAGGGAATAAAGGTTTTTCAGCATTTTCAAAAAAACATTTAAGTTCAGAAGGCATTTCACTAAAATCTTCCTGCACATCACGCATCATTTCATCAATTCGGTCATTATCATCATCATCATCATCATCGTTGCTAACATGAGATGCGTTATCCTTCTGATTATCTTCATGAGTTTGACTATTTGCTTGACTTTCACTGTGTGCATGAGTTTCACTATTTATATGAGTTTCCTTACTTGCACTAGTACTAGGAATACTTGCACTACTAGTACTAGGAAGTAAGCTTTCACCATGCCATATCCATCTATTGTATCCTTCTTTAAAACCACGCCGTATCAAATGAGCCTTGACTTCATCAGAATTACGATATCTTCTCAAATTCTTACAATCGCAACAAGGACACACAATATAATCTTCCGCCTTTTTACTCCTATTTTCTTCAGCATATTGTATAAACTCTTGAACCCCTTGCACATATTTGAATGTAGTGCGATTTTCATACATCCAACTCCGATCCATATCTGTCAATTCATAAAATGGTACTCTAAGTACTATATATGAGGATATGGATACGCAATGATGGATGTATACCTAAATGGTAGCGGAATATCACTTCTTATATGTATAAAGAAATTAAAGGGAGGGGGAACAGAACTGAAGAAATATAATGAGAATGGAGTTTGATTTGACTTTAGGTTCAGAAGTATAGTTTAACATAGGCTATATGAGAAGGGGAAAAATGGATGGCATTCTGGTTTGTAAATTGTAACCCTAGTATATGTATGTACATACATATGAACTAACCACACAATAGTGTAATATAGGCAACCTTAAAATAGACGAAACACAAACATGTGTAGTGTAAAGCTTTCTGTAACACCCCGAAAATTCCTACTACTCTCTTGAATATTATAAGGGGTTATTTTCTTATTAAATAATTATTTAAATAATTATAAGTATAATTATTTCCTATGGGCTTGGGATTATATACTCTTGTATATATATATAGTTTATTGATATGATTATTCATAATAGGCTATGGCCCAATATTTCTATAGTTGTATATATATATATTTCCTACATAAATAATACTATTGAGCCCACAAGAATTATATTTCTTAAGGATTATATTATAAGCCCATAGTTATGAATTATATATATATATGTTATAGACCATGGTTAATGATCCAACCCAATTCAATGATCCAAGGTCTAGCCCAAACCCAAAAGAGGAAACTACCCTAAATGGAAACCTACCCTAATTAGCATTGCATGATCAACTCTCAGCTTCCCTTCTCTGCCTCTCGACTCTTCCTTTTCTCTCTCGCGAAGCCGGCAGACAGCAAGGGGAAACCGATAGCGAAGCGGTCCAGGTGGTGGTGGTGGCGCTCGACGGCGGTGGGTTCGGTCGTGGCGTTCACTTCGCCAACCTCCGGTAGCCAGCAGCAACGACAAGCGACTCAGCCGGTGGCCTTCCAGCGAGCGACTCAAACGGTAACGTGAGGCCTCCCCATCTCCTTGACATGTTGAGCAGCGGCAGAAGCAGAGCAATGGCGAGCTTCGACCCTGTTCTTCCGGCGCTTCTCTCCATCGGCGGCGACGAGTTGGAGCAGTAGCAGTGGCGGCCTTCGAACGCAATGCAGCAGAGGCTTGATGGCGACCTTCCCTCTCCTCTTCCCTCCTCGACGAAGCAGACTGATTCAAGGGAGGCGGAGCGGCTCGGCGGTGAGCTTCGGCGGTGTGACGTGTTCCGTTCTTCGCGACGTAGCGGCGGCGGACCTTGGCAGCGGTGTGGCTAGGCGGTGGCTCCCTTACCGTTAGGCCGTAGCGGAGGACAGAGGCGGCGTGGCGTTATCCGTCTACGAAGACCGGCAGGGCGTGCGGGGAAGAAAGGTTGGGTGGCCGGAAGCTTTTGCGAAGGAGTTTAGTTCGGAGGTTACAGAGCATAACACCAAGTGACGCTGTGGCGTAGTGGTCTAGGCTGTGAGTGTGGGGATGGATGGCTCAGGTTCGAATCTTGGATAAAGCAGTTTGGTTAAGGTAATATTATGTTTCTCATTAAGCTTAAAGTTTTAGTGTTAGTTATAGAATTATGGCTTAGGTTAGATTGGTATTATTGGTTATATTAGCCTTGAGCATGGGTTATAGGTTATTGCTATTATGGACCGATTAGGAATATCAATAGCGTTATTAATAGTCTTAGTGACGATATTAGATTATATTAATTCTTCAGGTTCACGATTATGAACCGAGCTTTGAGTTTGACGTTGCTTTGGATTAAACGCTTTTGGGATTAATGTACGCTTCAAAGGTAACCATCCATGTCCATCAAATCTATTTTTACACTCACTCTATATGATATTATTGGTGATTTGGAAATCCTACAATTTCTTGATTATTAGCCTGTTCTTGATTGTGTTTATTCGTTGGTTTGGATTTCCCTATTCTTGGACTCTAAATTGGATGAAATATTGGTGTCTATGGTCTGATTTTGTATTCTGGAATTGATCTTGTGAAGTCTGGGCAGTATCTGTTTTCTGGGTTCGGGTTTGGTCTTACGGAGAACTGCGGCGGCATAATGTAACCCGTCAATGTGATCCGCAAGGCGGCAGCGGTAGGCTTAGGCGGAGGAGGTTGATCCGCCGAGGGAGGCCGTCTCCTTCTGCGGAGGAGACTGGCGGGAGAGTGAGCTCCGTGAGTGTGTTCCGCATGGCTCCTGGGAATTCGATTCCAGTGAGCAGTTCTTTGTTGTTGTTGTTGTGATCCTTTGTTTCTGATTATTGTTGGATTGTTTTGTTGGGTATTTCATGTATTGGATTTCGTCATAGATTTTGATGCCTTAGTGGATATGATTCATGTCTTTGGTTCCCTCTTGTTGGTGTTCTTGATCTATTGACCTTTGATTCATAATCTGGGAGTTGGTTGGTGTTCATATTTGAGATGAACCCATGTCTGGTTAGTTGATTTATGTTGGAGTATGGTTGTGATGGTGATATTGGGTTACTATTGACTGTGGACTATCTATTGACTTCTGACTTTGGACTTCGGTCCTGTGATTGGTTGATTACCCCTGTGATTGGACCCTGTGATTGGACTGTCGTCCTGTGATTGGGCTCATGACCCCTGTGATTGGACTTCGGTCCCTGTGATTGGGCTCATCACCCCTGTTTGACTCGTGACTATTGACTTCTGACTATGGGTTTGACTTGGTATGATGGTTGGTATGAGGGTTCGGAGGTTGAGTTGGGGTTCTTTCTTGATTGGTATATTTCGTGGGTTTCTTGCTTATTCGGTTGATACCTTGTTATTCTCGTTATGATTGGTTGGATTCCTTATGATTATTGTTCAGTTGGTATCTTGTTATGAATCCGTCGTATTGTACTCTCGTTATTGGATATTGGCTTTGTTTGACTGAGTCTTGGTTTATGATTCGTTCAGCTTATTGTTGTTGAGTATCCGTTTTGAACTATTGAACAGTTCGTTGGTGTTTATATTCTATATGGGTGTGTAAACCTATTTACAAACTTATATATATCTATACTTCCTTGCGGGTGTGAGTGGTGGTTACTTAGCAGTCTTTTGCTAATGGTTCTTCGTGTGTTTTCCAGGTTTGCCTTAAAGCCTATGCGTGAGCGCGATAGAGATACACCTGTACGAGGAGGCTTAGATAGTGATTATGTTTTAGTCTTATGCTTTGGCCTGTGTGCCATTTGGGATGTTGTACACTTTGGTTTAGTTACTGATGTCTTGAGATATATTTGAGGATTATCGTTTATACAGTTTAGTTCGTTTTATGTTTAGCCTGTGCATCTAGGCTGTGATATACCTAGATGTGGCATGACGCCCTTAGGTTTTAATTCGCTTCCGCTATGTTTGGTTTGTTGGTTGAGATTGGCAGCTTTTATGTTAAGTTTTAGCTATCTCAGCCTGTGTGAGGTTGGGGGTGTCACACTTTCCTTTTGTCTACCCTTTTGTCTACACAAATGGTTTCTATGATCTAATGATCAAAGCTAATTAAGGCAACCAATGTGCCATACAGACTCCATCAAACCAAACCAAACTGAACAATAATAACATAATCCACTCCAATTAACATTAACTTCGATCAAAACATATTCACTTTAAAGAAGTAACATTAACAATGAACTTGTAATCTTGGAATATATAACTTCAAGCATGGCATTGTATAATAGAACTTCCAAATGCAAAATTGCAAAATCTCAAAGTGTGTTTTTGTCCAATATTATTATTGTAGGGTTATTGAAATAATTAAATAAAACTATTCCCCCGGAATGGAAGCAAGACTGTGAATTGCGTGTTTTACCTTATGAGAGAAACAAGACTGTTGTGTTTTGACAGTGCCAGGAAGAAGGGGAAAGGATAATTGTATGTCAGATAAAAATACAGTTAGTTCAATATTTTAGATGTTCATGAAATTGAACATACACTAATTCTTACAGATACCTACTGGAAAGTCCACATCTGTGTAGTAAAGTTACCAACTCTCACTCCAAAATCAATAATATTTGGTGTAGCCCAATGTTGTATTCTTGGTTTAAAAAAAATATAAAAATATAAATATAAAAAAAACAAAACAAACCTGCGGCAGCGCCGTTGCCGGCGACAAAGATGGAGGCCGGAGCTGGTGGCAGACGGCGACGTCGATGGAGGAGGCGGAGGCGTGGTGGCCGTTGCTGCGGCGGAGGCGGTCGCGCTGGTGGACAAACGCCGGGGCTGCAATGGCGTGCGGATGGTGGAAGGCGGCGCTGCAACGGCGACCAATTGCAGCGACCAACGGTGGAAGGCGGAAGGAGGCGGTGGTGAGGCGACGATCTCCGGTGGTGAGCGGCAGCGGTGAGGCGGCAGTGGTGACGGCAGCGGTACTGTTTCGATCGTGGTGACGGCAGTGGTGAAGGCGGAGCGGTGGTGAATCGTGGTAGACGATGTAATTTCGATGGAGTAGGGTTTTTTTTTATCTTTTATAATATATATTTAGCTACCGTTTCTTCAAGGAACGGTAGCTAAATATAATTTCCGAATTATTTTTTTTAATATTTAATTATTTTTAATACATATTCCGCTACCGTTTCATCAAGAAACGGTAGCTGAATATCATTAGCGTTTTTTGGTGTTTCATTTAGCTATCGTTTCTTCAAACAACGGTAGCTAAATGTTTTTCACTTATTTACAAAATTGCCACCGCGCGTTTTTTGTTAAGAATACACTACCGTTCTAATAACAACAGTAGCTAAATACTAGTGTTTTATGTGCATTTTTGTACTAGTGTGGGGTCCTACGTGATAATACAGGGGCGTGGAAAGCTGGATTTTTGTACAATATTGGCTGATGTTCCGTTGGAGAAGCCGAGGCGTGGGGAGTGTTTCAAGGTCTTTGCTTGGTTGCTCGCATGAGGGTTAAACATCTCATAGTCAAATGCGATTCGTTGACTACGATAGAACAGCTGCATGGCAAGAGGAGTTGCTTGGGTTTCTCTAATAATATCTTGCAACGATGTCTTGAGATGAGGAAAGCCTTTACGATGGTTGAGTTCTGTCAAGTTTACAGAGAGCAAAACAGAGTCGCAGATGCTTTAGTGCGACAAGTGCTCACAAATCATATTCCTTTCTTGGAGATGGAGGAAGCTCCCTCGGAGCTGAGTGATTTATTACGGGAAGACCAGTTTGGTTTTAGTTTCCTTAGGAGAGTTCCCGTCAATAGGGCGGGGGAACTTTCGTAGTTTTTGTTTTCTGTTGGGTATCCCCCCCCCCCCCCCCCCTCTTCTCTTTATCAGAAAAAAAAATAACAATAAATCACACAAAAATTTATTTAATATTTATATATGTACATATGCCCCCCCCCCCCCACATATATATGCTAATAAAATTATTAATTTATAAACTTTCATGGTACATACATACATATAATAATAATCCTGTACACAAATAATTAAGAAAATTATTTATATAAATACATATACAGATTTAGGTCTAAGGTGGATGTTTTAAGCTTGATTGCCATTTCTGTAAAGGAATAAGGGTTTTTGGGCAGCAACGCGATGAGGACGTCGTTTTACGTACGTGGTGTATATTGCTATGTGTCCCGTGGTGCAGGGTATAACGATTGCGGACAATGGGTGCGGGAGTTGGCTTCAGTGGGGTTTCTTTCCTTTTTATATGTTTGTTGCTTGGGTCGGGTTTGGACTTCTGGCTGGGCCAATTGCTGGGCTTAATATAACTTACATAATAATATATTATATATATACATACGTATTGGCCCAATTAAAATGGATTACTTGAAAAAAATTCATATATTACAAAGTTAATATTTTATAGGTAAATAAATATTTTATATTTGTTTATATGACAAAGTTAATATTTTATAAAACAATAAAATTACTTAAATTTCATATAATAATATTTTATTATACAACAATACTTTATTTTTATTAATATAATATTTTATCTAGGCGAAGTATTGTCGTTTCTCCTCTAGATAGCACTATATATAGCAGACAACGCCAACGCTGTCCATCGCGGTACCGTCTGGTCTTGACAACGCTTTTTCACCAAACCAAAATAAAATAAAATGCTTTGCTGCCACAATACAATCTGCAGTGCCGGAAATTGTTACTGCCATCAAGGTTTAATTGCAAGGTGTAAGTCCATCTTTGTAATACCCATATTTTTTAGAAAAACAATTATACTTATGTTTATTAAGTGAAGTCAACAAGTCAAAGCTTCTTAATTTGACCTTGGATGAAATTACCAAATTACCCTTCATTTCCCTTAAAGGTTAAGAAATCACTTGTCTTGGATAAATATCTCATTTGCAAGAATATAACTCATTTTGAAAGAAGATAAGGAGAGTTGCTAGAGAGATAAGGGAAGGAAAAATCTTGAAGCTTTATTCTCATCTTCTTCAAGCTTAGGTCTCAAGTAATTTTTGGAGTATTCTAGGTAAGTTTGACATCCATATTTCACTCTTTTTTGAGTTGGGTTTATCATTGGAGCCCTAAGATTGATGTTTCGAAAATGTTAGGGATTTTGACAAGGAGTATTTGGGTGAGCTAAATAGCTAAGATTTGGATGTTTTAGGTAAGTGGTTAACTCTTCTCTCCTTATTATTGCAAAACCCATAGTTTATTTGGAATCTCTACCAATTGGAATACCCATTTTAGGGTTAGTTTGAGTTAACAATATGTTGGGCTTTTGGATAGTATGACTCAAGCTATTTATGATTGTTAAAGTGTGAGTTCACTATTATGCGATTTAGGAGCTATTATTATTAATTTTTAAGTATATGTTTGAAGAAGTGCTATGATATGTTTTTGGACTACTAACTTTATTATAGATATCTTTGGGCATGCCTAAGTATGGATTTTGTGAATAGGTGAACATGACCTTTTGGACTTTAATTGTAAGTGTGATTTATACTAAGGGGTTTTGCTATAAGAGAGGATCAAGTAAGTTTTTTGGCAATTATTAGTTAGGAAGTCAGATTTGTTTTGCCAAGTTATGAGCATTTCATATTACTTTTGGATATGCACTTTGTTATGTGGTGTATGTTAAGGAAACGATTTTGCTACAATGGGCTATTTGATTATAAGAATTATTTGGAATGTTTGACCAAACTCATGAGGCAACCTACAATTTGTTTTGTTTGGCTTGGAACGTTCCTAAATGCTCATTCCGAATCGTCGAGCTGACTCATTCCGAATCGTCGAGTCTTTACTTTTGAATTATTTGTTGGAACGTTCCATCCGGCTCATTCCGAATCGTCGAGCCTGACTCATTCCGAATCGTCGAGTCTTTTTAGATCATTATACCAATAATGGCCTATGCCACAAGGTATAATGGTGGGAGTATGTTGCCAATGAGTCATGAGTTAAAGAATGATTTGAGCTTTGAAAGTATTGTGTTATGAAATAATGTTGATGCCCGTGTAGCTAAAGCTAAAGTTGCTATATTTTGAAGAACCTGTGTATGGGATGATGGAATTATATGACTTCGATACAGTTTGAAGATCGTGATTTACACCTATTAAATTACTATAAAGTTATTGTCTTTTTTAGGTTACTTGATCCGGGGTTGAGAAGAATATCACTTACTGGGCATTAGCTCATTATTTGTATTTTTCCTCATGTTTCAGAGTAGTTAAGGACATGTGAATAGCACGAGCACAAGTGATGGGATCTCGAAGGTGAATTTTGAAACTAGGAGACTTAGTCCTAGTATTGGAGCTTATCATGGATTTTTGCTTGTGTGGGATAATAGCTTTGCCCCATTTGTATTTCTGGTAAATCGTTGTGCTTGATTTTGGTGCTTGTGATGCATTTTGGGCATACTACTATTGATTGTAAATATTTAATAGTGGTGAATTGATGAGTGTTTTGGAGAGAACTAGTTCTTTGTTGTTGAATTGTTATGTATTCAAGTGTTGTTATGAAGGTTTCGAAAGGTATGTATGATTAGGCTTCGTATTGTTACAAGTTTTAATGTAACGACACGGCCGGGTCATGTCCTAGAAGTGGGGCGTGACAATCTTAGTTTTAATTATATATTACAGTAGTACAGTATTGTAAAAAAAAAAATATCAATATAGTTGTTATTTAAAAGTTTTTAATTAAAATTTTTTAATGATATATTTTTATATTAATTTTATTCATATGTAAAAAAAAAAACTAAACTTAAATATACTGAGTATTAGTTTAGTGTGACCGTTAAACGGACGGAGCAATAAATAAATAATAGTATTGTACCTTGGAAATATTAAAAATATTGTTATAGTGAGATAAGTATTATTATAAGTTCTTTATGATAGACTTAATTTAAATATAATAAATAGATACATGAATTTAAAATTTAAATTAAAAACCAAAACTTATTATTAATTAATAAAATTTAAATATAATAAATAGATACATGAATTTAAAATTTAAATTAAAAACCAAAACTTATTACTAATTAATAAAATGTAAATTTTATTAATTAATAAAATGTAAATTGAATATTACACATTATTAAAAAATTCAGGTAAACATCAACAGTAACAGTATTTGAGTCACCCTAGAAGCATCAACATACAATTGACCCTAGTATGCTACATGTGCGATGCACAAGATGAATATTAGACAATTTAATAATATTACTATTAAGTAAAAACTGTACAAGTTAATATAAACATAAAATTCAATTCATGTATTACAAATACATTAAAATATATTCGATATAAATATTAAAAAACGCGTAAACATTAATACTAAAATTTACAAATTTTAGTTACAATCTATTAAAGACTTCATTGTAGACAACATTGATCGTTGAAAAAAGGTACTCTCCTTTTTGACATGAAATAACAACTTTAAGACCCTTATCGTTGCTAACTCTAGATATAGCCACATATCATTGTTTATGTACAAAAATAGATTTTTTTTTTTCAAAAAAACTGGGATTTCTTGACTCCATTGCAATGTCTTCAATTCCTTGTGTAAAAATTTGATTAACGGACAATATGACTAAATTTTCTACAGAAGTCAAATTTAATATGTCAATTAATTTATGAGTTAGTACCCAAAATGAGTTAATACCAATTTTAGTCCCTCGGCTATTAGGTAATGCGTAATTTAATCGCTCGACAATAAAAGTACTCAATTTAGTCCTCTAACTTGTAAAACTATACCCAATTTGATCCTCCGTTACAATTTCTATCCATCTGTCGTTATAAAGAGTGGCAAAACCATCATTTTCAATAGTCAAGGGACCAAAATGGGTACTAATTATTATTATTATTATTATTATTATTATTATTATTATTATTATTATTATTATTATTATTATTATTATTATTATTATTATATTTGATATTGGGACAATGTCTTCCGCCACCATATTACTTCCTACATACTACCTCCGTCCCAAAATGGTTGTCTGGTTCGTTTAACGAGGCTTGACTTAAGTAATTTTTAATCCAATTTTTTTATAATATTAAGTTTAGCATTAATATATAAAATTTATATATTTAGAAACTACATTAAAAGTACTATTAAACACAAAAAATTAAATTTAAAAAAAAAAATTACTAAAGAAAAGAAGCAAATAAGAAAGAGTTTGTTTGACCCATGAATAGTAAATATGACAGGTAAAATGGGACAGAGGGAGTATTATTTTAAAAACTAAAATGTAAACTACTAAAGTCTGTCTTTTTGTTCTTAAATGTGGTGTGCGTTAATTGACTAAAAAAACTAATGAAATCTCAACTTCTTTTCCTTTAGTTAAATAAACATATATAATTTGTTTAATGTGAAAGTACGTAAGATCCACAGGGTTGTCTTGATTATGGGTATGTAAGCTTCAGTAAATTTTTGGTTAACCGATCGAACCGACAAAGTTCGCATTTTTTAACTGAACAGTTCGGTTAACCATTTTTTAACTGAACTTTATTGGTTCGGTTAATGATTAAATATTTTTTAAAATTTCGGTTAATGGTTGATTGTGTTCGAAATTGTCGGTTAACTGTTTTTAATTGAACTTTTTCGGTTCGGTTAATGGTTAAAAGTTTTTAAAAATTTCGGTTAATGGTTAATTGGGTCGTTCGAAATTTTTGGTTAACCGTTTTTAACTGAAATTTTTCAGTTCGGTTAATGGTTAAAGATTTTTTAAAATTTCTTTTAACAGTTAATTGGGTTCGAAAGGAAAATGATATATGTACTCCAAGGGAGTAAATTCGCAACGTGTTTTTATTTTATTAGAGGAAGATGAAAAGAAAATAATAAAAATTGTGACCTGCATGTTTTTGAATGAATCAAAGAGTGACGTGTAAGTAGGGCGTATAAAATAGAGTAGAATGTGGGAGTATGTGTATTATTACTCGGTTCGAAATTATCGGTTAACCGAAATTTTAAAAAAAAAAATTATATATATATATATATATATATATATATATATATATATATATATATATATATATATATATATATATATAAGTAAATAAATATATAATCTATTATGTAAAATCTCTATAAATTTGTAATATTTTTATGATATTGTTTTTGTATATTTTCTTAAGGATTTATTATTATATGTATTATTTTAATTGGATTTATTATTATATGTATTATTTTAATTGGATTTATTACTATAGGTATTATTTTTAGGATTTAGAACTTTAGCTTTAAAAAGTTCGGTTAATCTATTAACCGAAAAATTTTCAGTTCGGTTCGATTAACGGTGAAAGTTTTAAAAACTTCTGTTAAAACAGTTTGGTTAACCGATAACACACCCCTAGTCTTGATATACAAAACTAAACTATGAGACATTGTCCCAATATTATTAATAATAATAATAATAATAATAATAATAATAATAATAATAATAATAATAATAATAATAATAATAATAATAATTAGTACCCATTTTGGTCCCTCGACTATTAAGTACCTATTTTAGTCCCTCGACTATTGAAAATGACGTTTTTGCCCCCCATTTATAACGGCGGATGGATGACATTTGTAACGGGGGACCAAATTGGGTATAATTTTACAAGTTAGAGGACTAAATTAGGTACTTTTATTGTCGAGAGACTAAATTACACATTACCTAATAGTCGAGGAACCAAAATGTGTATTAATTCTACCCAAAATGGTCCCTCGGCTATAACGAAATCCACAAATTGGTCTTCGACTATCAAGTTTAGCAAATTAAGTCCTCAACTATTCAATCATTACTTAATAAGGTCCTCAACTATTAAATTCTTACTCAATAAAGTTCTCAAATATTCAATTCTTACGCAATAAGGTCATAAACGAATGATTGATTTGTGAATTATTGAGTAAAAATTGAATAGTTGAGAATTTAATTGGTAAAATTGATAGTTGAGAACTAATTGGTCAATTATGGCATAGTCGATGGACTATTTTATATATTTACTCATTAATTTATTGTAGCAAGGTATAAAATAATTAGTTGAGATATTAAACTAATTAAAAAAAATTATTCAAAAAATATACCACTTGAATAATGTGATATAAAATTTATTATAATTATATTATAATTTGAGATCAATATTGTTAAAGAGCAAATATCATTTTTAGTCCCTTAACTATAATATATGTATCAATTTTGGTCCTTGACTATTAAAAATTTCAAATTAGGTGCATGACTATTCAATTTGTATCACATTTGGTCCTTGACTATTAACATTTTCAAATTAGGTGCATGACTATTCATTTTGTATCACATTTGGTCCTGCCGTTAAATTTTCCGACCAAATTTCCGGCGAAGTCACCGGTGACCAACTAATTTATTTAATTTTTATTTTAAAAATTATTTTAATACTCTGTAACTTTTAAATAAAAAAAACTTAAAAATAAAAAATAATAATAATAAAATAGAAAACGCCGATCAGCCACGATGACTTCGCCGGGAATTTGGCCGGAAAATTTAACGGCAGGACCAAATGTGATACAAAATGAATAGTCATGCACCTAATTTGAAAATGTTAATAGTCAAGGACCAAATGTGATACAAATTGAATAGCCATGCACCTAATTTGAAATTTTTAATAGTTAAGGACCAAAATTAATACATGTATGATGTATTATAGTTGAGGGATTAAAAATGATATTTTCTCTATTGTTAAATTATGTGTAATTTAACGAAACAGAATATAATACCTCAATACTTAATTAGATTCCACTAGGTCTAACAGCCCCGCAGCCTAGGGCCGCCAACACTGGTATAGACATAGATTTATTCGCTATTTAGGTGGTTAATTTTTATTAATGTGGCGTTTCATACTTGTCCATTTTTTTTTTTTGGTGAATAAGAGGGACTGAGAGTCCCGAGTTTAGCGGCGCCTGCAAGTAGCATAGCCCGAAGCGTCACGTTGGAGAAGCCCAATCAACCCCTCAGGGGGTTGGTGAAGGATGGTCGTTCCCCATTGCGAATGTTGACCCATATTAGCCAAGAAATCAGCACATTGATTGCCCTCTCGATAGATGTGGACAACCTTATACTTGTCCATTTTACTAATGTGGAATAACTTTTTCAGGAATGGCATTAAATGCAGTATGGCGTTTCATACTTGTCCGCTTTCCTTTTCTTTTCCTTTCCTCCACTTTCTTTCTTTCTTTCTTTCAAAGAAAATTGGCATTAGATGCAATTTGGGCCAGCTCCTCAACTAGGCAAAGTATTGTCGTTTCGTCTCTCCTCCAGATAGCACTATGGTGGCGTTGGTTGCTGTAATGGTGGAGGCTATGGTAGAGTGGAGGGTGCGTGAGAGCGGAAAGTGACGGTAGTTCGTGGTGGTGCCGGAAAAATTGGCATGGAAGAGAGTGTTGTAAAATAGAGAAATTAAATACAACATTAACAAAAAGAATTGCAATAAAATATGTGCAATGCAGCATGCAAATGTAAGGGCAGAAAAGGCGCGGTAGATCCATGTAGTTAAACTTTAAATAATAATAATAATAATAATAATAATAATAATAATAACAAAACAAAAACAAAAAACTCATGGTCCATTTTTAATGCTACATATATGTTTTTGAGATTATCAAATATCGTCTCAAATAAAATTTACATTTCAAAATATGTTACGTAATTGATCGACATTAATTATGTTAGGATTTCTGTTCTATTGAATTTTTAACCTTATTATTAAAGATATTGGCATTGAAAAAAAAAATTCTATATTATGGAGTTTGACCATAACTTTATTATGAATTAGTTGAAATTTAATATGACTATAAAATAACAATAGATTTTTTACTTGACTATAAAAAAAATCTTTTTTTAGTATTTATTACTTATTTTTTATACTTCAAAAAAATAATATATATTTCCTTTTAAATTTAATGATTTAAATATTCACATGTTGTATTAGTTCCATCTTCAGGGTATAGAAATGCCAAATAAACTCTTATGTCAAGTAAATAGGATAATTGAACCTCTAACTATATATAAAAATAAAAAAAAATTAAAAAAATCATTGATGACTAGGTTATCGTTGTTTTGACATTGACTATACTTTTACATTTATATAGATGTGATGGTCCTATGGTGCCGGGCATATTCAACCATTTTTAATTTATTTTTTAAATTGTACTTTTACATTTATATAGATGTGATGGTCCTATGGTGCCGGGCATATTCAACCATTTTTAATTTATTTTTTAAATTGTTGTACAAGTGACAGTAATAATGTTTTTTTTTTTGGTACCCCATTGGGTTGACAGTAATAATGTTACCGAAAAGCATTTATGAGTAAGTAAACAAACAAGTGGTATTGCTAATAGATAGTTCAAGTACAACCTTTTTTTTCGTTTGTTAGATTACTCATATGTGGGTCTTGTTATAAAGCAATGTCATATGATTGCTAGGGGCATTGGGAACATACTTGGTCGCAAGTAAAATTTCAACATACAATTTCAACTTTGTAAAACTTCTTCCAAAATCTCATTTTCAATAGAGATTAAAGCTAATCCATTGAGTCTCTCTTGCAACATACTTGATTGCAAGTAAGATTTCAACAATTTCAACTTTGAAAAACTCCTTTCTGCAGAGGCAACCGTAATTGGGATAGTCAATAATATTCGATATGCAATAGTAGCATTTGGAAAACAACCAATCTATTTCAATGAATTCAATATATTCACTGCTACTATATTTTCTTTCGATAAAATATCTCCAAGCAATTTTAGCTCAATATATATACAATTCATTTCCATCAATATCACGTTGTTCATCTCTCTTAAGAGCTGCTTCTAAACAAATCCAACAAGACTTCAAATCCATATTAGCCATCGATTGTAACTTGTGAGAACTAAACAAAAATCCAAAAGTTCCTTCATATACTTCATATTGCTAAAACCTCTAAGTCAATGAAATAATAGCTTGATCTACAATGTATAAAAAATAATGAACCCTAAAAGATTCTTCTGGTAATAATGAAATGTTATCAACACTCACATTAAATTGTCTTTTTCTACAAATTTTTTGCTTTTGAGAAAACACTGACTCAATTTCTAATTCAGTGGCAATTTCCTTTGCAATATCCATGGCACTACAAAAAAACATTTTCTCTATAATTCTTGAAGAAAGAAACTAACCCTTTAATTTGAATAATAGCAACATCAAAAAGCATATCATTTGTTTGTAATTGCTTGCTAACTAAATTAACCGCATATAAGATTTCAAAACAAATGATTGCGGCTAGCAAAAATTCAAAGTTACTAAGTTCATTTGTAGCTAAAGATCTTGCCTCACTTTTAATTTTAGAATCAGATCACTGTATGTATCTGCCACTTGAAGTACGGCTTCTCGAATATCATCACTAACTTGATATCTAATTGCTTTAACACTTTCCACACGACTTTCCCATCAATTAGATGACAATGGCTTAAGAGTTAAATTTGTTACATTACTTTTCAAGATATGCCACCTCTTTGTAGAATTAGCAAGTATTCTGTAAATACGTTGCACTACTCTAAAAAAATCCCTTGCTTTGTCACAACTATTTGCAATGTCACACAAAGTAAAGTTAAGACTATGACTACCACACGAAGTATAAAATGCTGTACGATTTATATCAAAGAGTCTTATTTACACACCTTGATGTCTCCCTCTCATATTTGACCCATTGTCATAACATTGCCCCTTTACATTATCTATATCAAGATCAAGTGATATCAACACATTTTGTAATACTTCAAAAAGACCGTACCTTGGGCAGTAGTGTCATTCACAACCAAGAATTCCAAGAAGAAATCTTCTATTTTAATTGGATATGTTGCTATATCCGCACATCTTAAAATCAAAGACATTTATTTTTGGTGACTGACATCGAGAGTACAATCTAATATCACTGAAAAATATTTTGCTTCTTTGATTTTTATGACCTTTGTTTTAACTGCAGTAGCAAGCATAAGTACCAATTCGTTTTGAATCTTATGACCAAGATAATGATGATGAATATCATGATTTCTAGCACGGAAAACATGCTCTTGAATGATGCTTCAATTACACCCAAAAAATTTCCATTGTTATTCTCATATAACTTCTCACTTGTTCCACGAAATGCCAAGTTATTTTTAGAAAGATACTTCACAGCTGCAATAATCCTAAATAGTACTTTCCTCCAATATTCTTTTTCTTTCAAAAGTTGTTCTTGAGCCACTTTATCAATTGTCTCATTTTTTTTTTAATCTAAGACGCAACTCTATCCAAGTTGTCATATTAGTCATATGATCTACACTCGTTTCATGCAAAGTCTAACACCAAGATATATGTGTCCAATCTCTAAAATCTTCATTGACCAAAAATCCTTTTCCTATACTTTTTTGTTTTAAATCTTGCAACAAAAACAAAACACCTTGTGAAGTTCTTTTGAATATACAAGCCAATCTCGATCACATTTCTCTCCATTTGGAGAATCTCTTGTGTAAAATGCTGATGAAAATCTTCTAGAGAATTTATCTTTAGGACATTTTTTTATTGATAAATCTCTTTTAGGACTATTTTTCACAAGAATATCTGTTAATTTAAAATCAAGGGCATCCTAATTTCTTGGATCATATATGTCAAATAAAAGCGAATTATTTGACTTATCACTGTGACCAACATCATCTAAACAACTATCAATATTCTTATTATTTTCATTGTCACAGTGATACCTATCATCACACTATCATTTAAAATTTCCCCAATCTCACCATCATCTTGATGTTCTATATGAAGATTAGCATCTAACAATTTTTCTTTGGCATCATCTTTTTGCTCATCTATTTGAGTTTTTTTGTAATGAATTTTTCAAGAGCTCCCTTTTGAGATTGAGTTAGTTGCTCAATTCTTCTTTTCTTTTTACGCTTCTCAGACCCGGATGAATATTTTCTAGAAGATATAATTATAAAATCTTAAAGAAAAAATAAAAATTTATTTAGAAACTAATTATAAGATTAAAATCAACAAAAAATTGATATCAAGTATATAAATTTTAGTGTTGATCAAACACATAATAAGAAATAATCTTGAATGAATAATTTGCTTTCTTTCAAATGAAAGAAAAAAAAAAGGGAATAACCTTGAAACTTTTTTTGAAAACGAATAACCTTGAAACTTGAACTAATGAATTGGAATCTTTAGACTTTAGGTGTGTAGTGCTGTTCGATGACTTTGATGCCACAAAACGCCAAATCACCATTACTCCATTAGGCCTTAATCTTGAATGAATAATTTGCTTTCTTTCAAATGAAAACAAAAAAGGAATAACCTTGAAACTTTTTTTGAAATCGAATAACCTTGAAACTTGAACTAATGAAGTGGAATCTTTAAACTTGAACCTTGTGGTCTAGTGGCATCAAACCCTTCCTTTTATACGGGAGGTGGTAGGTGGTGAGTTCGAACCTCAGTTGAAGCATAGCTTGAGAAAGTAACAGATACTGCAAAATGCTAATGCTTTAATAGGTTGAGAAAGTAACAGATACTGCAAAAAAGGTGTGTAGTGCTGTTCGATGACTTTGATGCCACAAAACGCCAATTCACCATTACTCCATTAGGCTTGCCGTTTCCGGAATTGCCTTAATTAAGGACTAAGGATAATTAATAGGGTTGAGGGTTCGAGAAACTGAATTTGTGTTGATTACGCAATGTATATCACTATATATACTAATTTTTTTTTTTTAATATGGGCCCCAAAAATTGGGGGCCTATGCAAAGGCCTTTGGCAGACTTGCTCAGGGCCGGTCCTGCTTTTTGTCATGTCAAGAGGTTAACGAATCAGATTGCTCACGTTCTAGTTTGGCAACTAGTTCCTCTTACGTTCTTGGGTTGTGACTTGTGAGAGACTACTCACTCGCATGTATTTTTGCACTTATTTATTTCTTAATGCATTTCCTTTGTTTGTTTTGAAAAAAACAAAAGACAAATATAGACACTAAAAAGGGTTGAGAGAATAGTATAATTCGAAATCCATAATACCCACATTTTTAATGTAATAAACATTAAACCAAGAAATATTTTAACAACGTTGGATGGACTCATGGACTTTTTTTTTTTTTCATAAACATTTTATTTGAGTTTAATTACGTACAGAAATAACTCATGATGAACTATTATAAATCCCTAACGTACTATACAAATCACATTATTATCACATATCACACAATACATTTGATGGGGCATTGTACGTGATTGAGGGCTCAGTGAGTTATTGAGAATATGCCAAAGGTCATGTGAATGACTGAAGTGGCAAATGCTTTAAGTGGTACCTAGAAGGAGATGTTGGAGCCACAAAGGGAATTGAAATTGATTTTTTTTTTTTAATAATTTAAGAGGATGTTTTTAAAGTCCGTTGGAAGAGAATGATTCCGGTAAGCACCTCCTATAACAACCCCCTTCGACTGCAAAACGTCAAGAACATGCAAAATATTCGCCAAAGGAAATTCTTAATATTAGGCGGCACTGGGGGGTTCCATAATTTTTTCCATTCTGTAAATTCCAGAACAGAATCTTGCGCCAAGTGATGCCGGGTAAGAAGGTGATAGCCATGTTTGACAGTGTAAGCACCTTTGAGGTCCCCTTTCCAGAACCATATATGAATCCGCATATTGGGGTGAAGTTGGCGTCATGCTCAACAAAAATATCCCTTAACAGCTCCTCATCCCAGCAACCGTTATTATCCAACAGGTTAATAGTTTCACTGAAATTATATTATATAGTAAGATTAATTCTAGATAGCTAATTTTTTTTTTGGTAAATTATTCTACATTCTACATAAAATAATTAAAATAAAATAAAATAAAAAATAAATGTAACCATAGATGTTTTAGACTATCCTAATCTGTCCAAACCCATTTCCCCAATTCCCGTTCTCGCTCTTGTTTCTCTTGCATAAACGCTCTCTGTCTCCATTTTTCTCTCGAACAATGTCCGTCTCCCCAACCTAACTAACCTATAACTGTGGCTTTTTACATGTGATGTTTGGAATTCGAACAGCCTATTTTTTTTTTTTTTTTTTTTTTTTTTTTTTTACAAATAGCACTTTATTTATGTATTTTAAATAATTTTGATGCAGGAAAGTTGGTTGGCCATCTGCAGTAGTTTGTCTTAAATTAACTGATCCATCGGGACCAACAAATGTCTTTATATAAGGAGGATCAAGGATCAAGGTATGTGGTTGATTCGGTTTAATATTGTTTTACAAAGATTAACCTGAGTATGTGTTTGTCACCTTGTAGTATTAAAACAACTTATGTTACTTAAACTCAGTCTATTAAAGAATGTTTAATTTTTATAGCAGGTAAAAGCTGACATTGATTCCATTGATGTGGTTGTAATTGATTTGGGGTAAACTAATAACGCCACTAAGGGGGAGTTGGACCGTCTTTGAAATAAAAGAATGTATCTGCTAATCATGTAAGAAAAAAAACATGAACAATATATACTGAATATTAATAATTAATAATGTTATAAATGATTACAATATATAATTAATCTATTTATGTGCTCACAGGAATATGCACAGTGATATGCAATCTATGTTAGAATGAATTTTTTAAGGAAGAGTATAGCACTGCCATTCTCTGACAGAGGCCAAAGCAGTTAAGCAGGTATGATAATTGTTCTATTAGGTTGTGTACTCATTAGTTTGTAACTTAAGTGCTATAATAATTTTGGTTTGTGGACTAACCTTAAGTTGGATTCCCTTTAGCTCAACAGTTTTAATGCCTAACAACTCAAAACATTCAAGATCCCACAATAAGAATGGAGCATTTCCATTGGCACAAACACATCACCAGTTACAGAGAAATATATTTTATGACACAGACTATAGCTTTTATCTGTTTCTCATTGCAGGTTTTCGAATTGCAGAATTTTCATTGCAGGTATTCCAATTGCAGAATTTTAAAGGTCAAATAAAACATCATCTTCCCCGCCATGAAGCTCTTTACCTCTGCAATTCAATGGCTGCTCCCTCTTCTACCCCTCTTGCTGTCCTCGACAACCTGAGGCGGCCTTTCCCGCCGCCGCACAAAATTCCTAGGCTCACCCCACTCTACGAGTCCATCCTACAAGCTCCTCTTCCAAACATTCTCGTAAGACTAATCCTCTTCCTTCCCACTTCAGAACCTTTTACTACACACAAACGTTAGTTGGATCACTTCAATTACGGACCTCAAAGCTACGCCACCTTCAAACAGAGATACATAGTGAGCTCCAAGTACTGGGGTGGCGCCCAATCCAACTCCCCTATCTTCGCCTGGCTGGGCACTGAATCTCCATCAACTTTGATCCTCATAGCATCGGATTTCTCACTGATAATGCCCCTCGTTTTAAGGCTCTTCTTGTCTACACATTCATCTTTCAATTATTACCTCTATGTAGACAAGAAGAGCCTTAAAACGAGGGGCATTATCAGTGAGAAATCCAATGCTATGAGGATCAAAGTTGATGGAGATTCAACGCCGAGCCAAGCAAAGATAGGGGAGTTGGATTGGGCGCTACACCAGTACTTGGAGCTCACTATGTATCTCTGTTGGAAGGTGGCGTAGCTTTGAGGTCCGTAATTGAAGTGATCCAACTAGCGTTTGTGTGTAGTAAAAGGTTCTGAAGTGGGAAGGAAGAGGATTAGTCAGAGAATGTTTGGAAGAGGAGCTTGTAGGATGGACTCGTAGAGTGGGGTGAGCCTAGGAATTTTGTGCGGCGGCGGGGAAAGGCCCCCTCAGGTTGGACAGCGAGATGGGTAGCAATCCTTCAGGTTTAGTCAATAGAAGATTATTACTTTATTGATCATAGCAATGCCTCAGGGATTGATTTAAGGACGCTGGATCAAATATTCATAATAGATCTAAGACTTGTGTCAAGGGGTTACAAATAAAAATTAGTGCTCTTAGTTTTACCTTCTGGGCATAGTTATATTAGATTTTTGTTCATCCAGGCAACAATATATTGATCGGCTCTACTAGAGCCCTTAATCATTTTGTACTACCAAATATTGTAGTAAATAACAAATTTCTTATTCAGTGTGCAAAATTATTTGCACATGTATTGTATGTATGGTTTCACTATCCTCAACACATACATATTTTTTATTTTTTCCTGGATCCAATCAAAAGTGATGTGATGCATTCATTTGCTTCTTTTAAGCATATAGCTTTCAAAAATAATTATGTCGTACATCACATGAACACCATGACTCTCATCCAATTTTCTCATGATATTTGAAAATAGCATGCACATAATTATCTATATTTATCCCATGATTTGATAAGTATATCAAAATAACTTTCATTTATAAAATATATGGGATAAATCATATGGCATATAGCAAATATGTGAAAATTTCTTTCATGATGATTCACATAACTATAAATCATAAGGGAGAAAATTGAAAAAAAAATTATCACATAATATTCATATATGGTCAAAATCTCCGATATAATTTGATTCATGCAGTGCATTGTTCCTTGCAGATTTCACCTTCGGTATGTCATAATAGTGTGACATTTATTCTGTTGGCTTATACTTGGAATCCCATGTACTTTAATTTGTAATAATGTTGTGTTAGTTCACGTGACATTGGCATTACATGCAATTTGGCCCAGCTCCTCAATTAGGCAAAGTATTGTCGTTTTTCCTCCAGATAACACTATAACGCTGTCCATCGCGGTACCGTCTGATCTTGACAACGCTTTTTCACCAAACCAAAATAAAGTAATGCTTTGCTGCCACAATACAATCTGCAGTGCCGGAAATTGTTACTGCCTGCCATCAAGGTTTAATTGCAAGATGTAAGTCCATGTTAATTTTGATTATATATTGCAATAGTACAATATTGTAAAAAATCAATGTACAACATTTTAAAAATGAACTAATATTATATTGAAAATGAATATAATATAGTGATTTAATATAATTGTATGTTAATTTTATAAATTAAAATAAAAATATCAATATATATATAGTTGTTATTTAAAAGTTTTTAATTAAATGATATATTTTTATATTAATTTTATTTGTATATAAAAAAAAACTAAACTTAAATATATGAGTGTTAGTTTAGTGTACCTTAAAAGTAGACAATGATTCATGGTATAATAAATATTTTAGGTAAGCACTAAGCATTACTATAAATTAAATTAACATATATAGCATTTTTGTTATTATTTAATCTATCTATATCTATATTAAAATAGAAGTGTTGTTTTCCCGCATATCCTAAAAAAATACTTCTCTTTTGAAATTTGAAATTACAATCATTTTTTACCTAATTAACTAATAACAAAAATACTATATATGTTAATTTAATTTATAGTAATAAACTTTCAATAAATTAGTTAAAAACATATCATAGATCTACAAATATTGAACCACAAAGTCTATTATGGACCTATTATTGAAATGATGATTTAGAGAGGTTTTGATTGTGCTACATTTATGAGTTGGAAATATTTAGAAACAAAACTAAATGGTTTCCAGACATCTATTTACTATTTATGATAACAAACAAAAGTTTAAGGCAAAAACTTTTGTGAGATCGTCTCATGGGTCTCAGTCCGTTAGACGGGTTGGATTTTTAATTAACGATGTCAAAGATCTGACCCATTAATCAATTATTTGATCAATTAATCAAAGATTCGACCTGCGAGACAGTTTCACACAAGTGTTACTCAAAGTTTATTAGGGAAGAATGGAGTTTAGGTTGACCGTGAAAGGCAACAATATCATCCTGTTGGGATTATTAATTACCCTGGCCTAAGATGCTGGTGCGTCCGCCGTGCGTCCGCTGGTGCGGCCAGCCGCGAGTCCGCGCGACGCGGACTCGTTTTCGACTTGTTTGTGACCCGGTTTTTCCCCGATGTTTTTAACCTTGAATGTTGTGATATTTTGAAAGCCTACGGACATCCGGGTGAATATTTTTGAAGGCAAAATATTATTTTTGTGTATTTTACTAACTTGGAAGATATTTGTGTTTTGAAAATTAATGTGACTCCTATACTTGAATTTCCGTGATAGGACTAACACTAACCAAAGTGTGTGTTTTGGGGAAATATACTTGAGTAAGTATAATGGTTATGGAGTCGTGTAATAATAATGAATGTGAGGGAGTCTGTATGATTAATCTATATTGCAGAGCGAAGTTCCTTCGCTGAGTGAAATGGTGAGGGGTCTGTATGATTAATCTATACTGCAGAGCGAAGTCTATTCGCTGAGTGAACATGTGAGGTTTTGTATGATTAATTCATACTGCAGAGCGAAGT
The DNA here is from genome assembly GCA_003576665.1 of Ipomoea trifida. Lineage (NCBI taxonomy): Eukaryota > Viridiplantae > Streptophyta > Magnoliopsida > Solanales > Convolvulaceae > Ipomoea > Ipomoea trifida. Next base: position 18,728,227 of record CP025647.1, on the reverse strand, counting down.
CTATTCACTGAGTGATGTGTGAGATATTGTATGATTGATTCATACTGCAGAGCGAAGTCTATTCGCTGAGTGATGTGTGAGATTTTGTATGATTGATTCATACTGCAGAGCGAAGTCAATTCGCTGAGTGATGTGTGAGAGCTAACTGTCGGGTGTCTTGAACAGTAATGTGGGTGTTGTGTTTCCCCACGTGTGAATTAATGACTGTGTTATGTGCCGGAGTTACTTGTATAATGTGGAATTGCTTGTTGTTAGATTGCTTGCAGGTAGACTGCGACTGATGGGTAATGTTTATCTTGCCTTATTTATTATTGATGGTTATTTTCGAAAACCTTTGTTTATTTTCGAGTGACCACGGATATCCTTACTTAGCCGTCGCGCTAACTACACTTCATTGTGTCATTTATCAGATGCCATCTAGTATAGGTTCGTGCAGCTCTCCGGACTCAGATCCATCTGAGTTCGAGTTTCCTATTTACGATTTTGATGACTATGCACAGTACTTAGTAGATGGAGATCCTTATGCCGCTGGCTACGCACCTGACCCGCCAGTGCTGATCTGTACTCCTGACCCCACTCCTGCTCCAGATTCGCCAGATGTACCTATGTGGACCCCTGCTCCGGTCGAGCCCCTTTGTCCCTTTGATGCCCTACAGGCCAGCTATGGGTTCTATCCCATAGAGATCGTTCCTGACAGCCACCCTCTAGAGTTCGTGGTTCATTATCCATACCCATGGGATCCGAGTCCCCCGGATTACCCCGAAGAATGGATGATGTACATGAGTACTTGTAGGTTTCTAGACCATGTTATGTGGTTTGAGGACGATTGGCACGTGGTTTGGGGTACCTATACGGGCCCGGTGTACCACTCACTAGACTAGGTAGCGTCTAGAGTAGGGGGAGTTCAGCAGTGTTTTGTGTAAATGTATCTTTTGCTAACTCTGATGACGGTCTAGCCAGGTCTTACAAACTCTCTCGATGGGTTGTATTATTGTTAAACCCTATTCGATTTTGGTAGCTTGTTAGCTACGCTCTTTCGATGATATATGATGCAGTTTCATTCTAATGTTTGTCTTGAATTTTGACGCCAAGAAACACGATCCTTGTTTTTTATTATTAGCATGTGCATCTAGGACAAATCCTATCTGAATAAGGTCGGGTTTAGCCTAGGTGTGGCGGTAACTACTCCGGTCGTACGGTATAGCCGAGTCGGGGTGTTACAATGTACACAAAATAATTATAAGTATAATAATTATACTTTTAGAAATACCTTGGCTCAAGGGTTAAAAGAATAATAGTGGGTCCAAATGAACATAGATCACAGGTCAAATGGATATGGAGAGGAGAATAGGAACCAAATGAATATAGCTTAAAGGTCAAATGAACATAGAAGAAAGAATAGGAATGACATCGGGAGTTCAAATGGGTTAATATCGGAAGAAAAAAATCTCGGGTATTACAATCTACCCTCCTTAAAAGAAAGCTTTGTCCCCAAAGTAATCTTATCTTAAAACTAAGATCCAAACACTAAGTTCCTACAACTCTAGGCTATAACGCCAAATAATGAGGTGTTAAAACCTACATTTCTTAAATAAAAGTTACGTCCTTGTAACTTAAACTAGTACCTGAAGCAAAAAGATAGAGGCAACAAGATACACATAATCAAAATTTTTATACCATGCTCTCAATCAACAAAACCTTAAGCAATTAGGCACATACCTGAAGAATGCACACCCTTGGGGTGCAATAGCCACAGTTGATCACAACATAAAAACTTCCAAATAAAACATCAAATAATCAATTAAGAAAAATAAAATCACAACCTCACCGCGAAGTTCAATCTTAGGTACTAGTCATACTCTTAAGTTTCTTTTCCCAAAATATTATTAACTCCTAGAATTCCAACTTAGGCTCCCAAAGGTTCGAACTGCTCTGATACCAACTTGTAACGCCCCTAAAACGACCTTCTTTTTTTTTTTTAATTATTTTCACCAAACCAATTTAGACCAAATTTCCCAAATTTTTTTTGGAAGAGTGTTTCGGCCAAGACAGGATGGAAGGGAAAGGGAGATGATCTCCCACTTAGGCTTATTAAGAGTGAAATGATGAGGGGGAGGTTATGGCTTTAAGTACTCATTAGTGGCCTTTAGGTTGAGAATTGAAGGGGTGGTTTCACATGGTGGCGTTTAATAGGAATAATGAATTAATTTAATAATATCATAATAATATTTATAACTAATAATGTAAATTCATTCACGTCTATAATATGTATAGAAATTGTATGAACAATGAAGAAAAGATCCATAAGTTAGCTCTCCATTCATCTCTTTATTGATTGGTCTTGAACAAGCTAGAGAGAGGAGAGAACATGGTTCCTTGGGTATTCTAGAGAGAGGAAGAAAAGGGAAAAAGTCCTACTCATGAAGGACTAAGGTCCATTATATAGGGCTGAGCTAATACCCGTATAGTATACTGAACATGCGTACAGTATTCATAGGGCAGTATACTCGGGGTATATTCCCTATCAAGTAGCCCCCAGTCCGTGCCCTGACGTCGAGTCAATAAGGAAGGGTTCGGGCTGGAAGACTGGCCTTATGGTCCGTGACTTACACTAGTTGCCTCGTTAAAAACCTTGGGCTAAGAAAAAACTCAATGGAAAAAAATCCTAACAAAGGAAAAAAGAGCACAACTTTAAGCGCCAATGAGGAAGAGTTCGGGCTCGAAAACTGATCTTACGGTCCGTGACTTACGTCGATTGCCTCGTTAAAAACCTTGGACTAATAAAAAACTCAGTGGAAAAAAATCTTAGCTAAGGAAAAAGAGCACAAACTTAGGCAGTCTTTTTTATTATAAGGGTCGTTTGAACTCTACCGATCTAGGGATCGGATTTGCAATATGATGAGAGGTCGAATTTTACCGATCTAGTGACCGGATTATTAGTTACGATCGGGAGGTCGAATTTAATCGCGATTTAGCGATTGAGTCTATAACATGTTTAAAAGACCAAAGGGTTTTTCCAATCGATAGACTAGATGTTAAGATGAGGTCTAGCGCTCAAGTCTTACCAATCGAGGGACTGGACTTACCCGCGATTCCAAGGTTCGAATCTTACCAATCAAGAGATTTGGTTTCACATATCGGGAGGCTAGATTCTTAATGAGATCTAGCGATCAAGTCTTACCAATCAAGGGATTGGATTTGGGCAAGGTCCAAGGACCGTTATTGATCATACCGATCATCAGTGGGAATGCTTCTCCCAATACCCTTTACTCGGGCTAATCGGTCGTAGCTGGTTTGAGCTCGGTCAAACCTCGATCTAGATTCCTAGCTACAAGATCGTTCTTGGCCAATCGCGCTTGGTTGGTCTTGATTACCACGTTAATCATTGTGACGGGTTTTTGAAAACTGAAATCATTTGAACGGGGCATTTTTTCCTTTTTATGCTCAGCTTACAAACCGAGAATTCCAAGTGAAGGGATGCTAGGAGACCCGAAAGTCTAATGAGATCGTGAAGGCTAATATGCTCGGGAAGTATGATATGCTGTGTTATAGTCACCAATGTCACTTTGATCGGGAAGTGCATTAAGATCGGGAGTTACTTTAGTGAGCTCTGTAAGATGAAGGAGTTGCCCTTCGATCCTACAGGGCATTTTTCCCTTTTTATGCTCAGTTTATGAACCGAGAATCCCAAGTGGAGGGATGCTAGGAGACCCGAAAGTCTAATGAGACCGTGAAGGTCAATATGCTCGGGAAGTATGATATGGTGTGCTATAGTCACCAACGTCACATTGATCGGGAAGTGCATTACGATCTGGAGTTACTTTAGTGAGCTCCGTAGGATGAGGGAGTTACCCTTCGATCCTACTAGCAGCCCCCTATTCCCTATGTTGCGAGAATCGCCAGCATAAGAGAATAGATACGATGACTTCCTGATAAGCTCCCAAGATGACTGTATATTTAGGTCTAGATCGGGATAGTTTTATAGCATTTCAGTGTCCTTTTATGACTAATTCATAACAACTTGTGCCTTAATAAGCTAACAACGTGCAAAGCCATCTTTCGTATATTTTTAGGATATTCTACAGGTCCCGGGAGTTGTTCGGCAAATGAAATGAGCGTAACGAGCATCCAGAGCAGGAAAGAAGTCCTGGAAAGCCTAGGAAGTTCCATCCACGCGTGGAGCCTTCATGGACGAATTCCAGTATCCATCCACGAGGCCATCCACGCGTGGATGAGCTCGTGGACGCGACATGCGGAAGAAAAATTAAAAAGGGCAATTTTGGGAAGGCTATTTAAGAAAGCTAGTTAGGATTTTTCAGGGATACCTCATATTTCATTCCCAATTTTAGATTAGGAGTTTTAGGTTAGAATTCTAGAGAAGGTTAGAATTCTAGAGAGAGAAAGAAGATTGGAAGAAGATTGAAGGATTGATTGTTGCTTGTTTTCCCCAAATTGGTATATTTCCTTTACTTTTCTTGCAATTGCTTTTCAATTTCATTTGTTGAATCCTTTCTTCTCTTGAATCCATCTACATTTCTTATTGTTTTGTTATTTTATTTTGATCTTGAGTGATTAGATGATGATTGTTATGCCCATGAGTGGCTAGATCCTAGGGTAGGGCTATGATTCAAAGAGCTTTGCATTTATGATTTGAGAAAGTTCAAATGTGGATTTGATTTACCTTTGATCTTGCTAAATTGTGTGTATGATTGTGTTGATCTTGTTGGATCGAGGGCCCCGATCTCTCCAAGAGCCTAAAATCACCCGTTTGGCGAAATATCGCAAATGGGTGAGAGCTAGATGTTCACATCTCCCGCCCTTTATCTGGGAAGATGAGGCCCGGAGGGGAACTTGTAGGCAAGGTATTTGATAAAATTCCTCAACCGACTGAGGATTGGGAGCTCGAGTGTGACGTCTGTAACACCCCAGCTTTTAATAATCCAAATTAACCATAATGAACATACAATTATCCTTCAAAGAGGTGTTACCGCCACACCTAATCATCCTAGATTAGATGCACAGGCTAAACCTTTATTACAAACTTCAATATTCCAATAAAGTTTTATCACTATCCAAATTCAACTACAAGGTATTCTCAACTCCAAAACCTTAACACAAAAAATAAAGTTAAACTACCATTCTAATTTATCAACATTTGCTCTACCATCAGCTCATAAGGGATACTATCGCGCTCTTGATCAATTGCTTACTCAAATCCTGAAAATAAGTTTAGGAAAGAACATAGAAAACACAAAGTTAGCATAAAAATGCTAAGTAAGGTTCACTTTGCCCCATAAAGTAATTACATTTATAGTTTGAAAATAAGTATACTTTATAAATAGGTTTTGATACTAGAAGAAACCATATCTTAGAAAACATTTAGCCAAAGACCTTGTAAGAACATTTCAAAAGGATTTTCAAAATGCTTTATGTCAACACTAGACTGGATGAAGTGATTTTCACAATAAGGGGGAGATTCTCACAGTTTAACTCACACCAAAACGGAAGATTTACCCACAATAAGGTTTCTTAAAATACAACATTTGAGACTCTAGTTAAAACACCAAGTACTAACAACCACCTTAAAATCACAACCTTTGTAAAACAATTTTCACTCAATATCATAGGTAAGGATCCACCAAGGTTGACTATCACAATAAGTAGTAGTAACACCCCACGATCAAACCTATGCATAAGTACATAGCTTTATGAAAATAGTTTTAACTCAACACTTTATATAGGGATTATAATACTCTCCCAAAATAGTTCTCACTTGACTTTATAGACAATGTTTATAGCTTTTCCCCAAAATATTTTACTCAACAACCACACTATACTTTACCGAACAATACTTTCATATTCATACAAGGTAATAGATTTTAAAATAATAGCGTTATATCTATTAAGGTATCATAACCGTGGTTCATTATACTCAAAATATAGTATAAGTATCAATAGACTTTCAAGGCAGAATACTCTCTCAAAACATTTTCAAAATGTGCATAGGTGTGGAGGATCCATAAAATAATATTTCTCAATAAAATATCTTTGCATCAAATATTCATTTCAAGAACAAACATTTCCAATGATTATTTCCAATACATTCTACATATATAATATAAGTATGGAGGAATACAAAACTCATCTTTCCTCATAAGCATTTTCACAACATAATATAGATATGGAGGAACTTATAGTCTCATATAGTTTAACTCATCTCAAAGCATAGACTTTCTCGAAAGTCATTCTCAAAACATATACATACAAATAATCATAGATATAGGAATTCAAGTCATATTTCTCAAATATTAATATATCATAATAAATAAGTGGAGGTATCCCAATCATAACCAATCACAATCTCAATATCACAATAGTGGGGCAGGGACATCATCTCAGTGAAGCCCTATGTAAACAGCAACCCTCTACTGAACACAACACAACCCCCATTTTACCACAGGTGGAAACAGGACCACTACTTTAAGTGTGCACACCCCCTAACTGGGATTCCAAGTCCAGCGGGTAGTAAACCAGTCCTAGTAACCCAGGATTATTTCTACCAGGTTACCCCTCAAATACTAACCCAGGATTGTTTCTACCGGGTTTAATTCCAACATAGGGCCTTAGCCCACATCTCAATTCACATCACAATCCATCACAGAAAGGGATAAACCTTCAAAATAAGTACATCTTTATATAATTCCTCCAAAATATTAACAATCTTTCAAAAATGATTTTCATAAATATTTTCTATTGCCCATAGGCTATTCAAAATAAAATTTCTCAAAGTCAAGTAGGGTGTATAACCCGATGATAGTCATAACCATAAACGAAGAGTTTATTTCTAAAATAATATTTATCCTCCAAATAGAATACATACACATATATTTTCCAAAATAGTGTTTAACCTCCATATTAGAGTGTATATATACAATTTTAATCAAATAGGGTCTCAAGCCCTTACTTTCCCAAATTTTTCCATAAGAATACATTTATGCACACAAGAATACATTTTCTCCGAAAATAACATATAGATCCTTCAAAACAAATATACATATGTACGTGTATCCGTATAAGCTTTTATATAGTTTCAACATAGATAGATCCTCCAATAATAAGCATAGTTTATGTTTTCAAAATAATACGTTTTTATACATTTTCCAAAATCATATATTTTATCACTAAACCGTAATCGTAAATCACCAAGAGTTAACTTTCGTGAAATAGAGATCTTACCAAACTTATAATAATTTCAAAACAAAGGTTTCACCAAAACTAAACTCATTCTTAGTAGTAGTAGTAGTAGTAATAACCTTTTGATATAATAGCTATCAATTGCAAAACATTTGTATACGTTACCTACATAGATTATACTTTTCTAAAAATATAGGTTTCGAACCATAAACACTTGTTAAGGTTATTTGTTCTTTACAATCCTCCAAAATACGTAAATATGTATCATTTATCATATCAAAATAATATATATATAAGTATAAGTATAATACTCAATACATGTAGCATTTTAGGCTAACCAAATATGATTTTAAAAACACCATAGGGTGCATAGGTTTTCAAATCACATATTTTCTCAAAATAAATAATATTTCAAATATGGATACTAAGTTTATTGAACTAAGAAATATGCATAATAAAGAAAAGTAAATAAAAGCACAAGGAGTTCTGGCAGTAAGAATCGAACCTAAGCCCTTTACTCTACTAGTCCATCACCTTACCAATGACGCCACTATAACTCTTGGTGATTAAATTGGGCGACAGTAATACATAACATTCTCCCCAACTTCTACCCTCAGATTAGAAACAGAGTATTACCAAATGTATTTCCATAATGCAGATTTATTTCCAGAATGCATAACAGTTTAGGCACACAACATTTTCAAACTCTTAAATATGAATCTACACTATTTTAAAAGCAAAATAACACCATATTAACACAATCTCTAAGGATTTAATGTAGCAAAAGTAACCCTCAATTTCAAATACTTTTAACAAATAAACTTAAGGCAAAATAGTTTGGGCATCCATGAATCCTTACCTCAAATGCTATCATCCTCTAGCAAAATTTCCTCATAATCCTTAGAGACTTAATCACAAACTTCCCCTTCACCTTAAGTCCAAGCAAAACCACACACAACCACAATACCATTTTTCAATACATACACAAACACAAGAACAAACCAATTAAAATGGAGAAGAAATTAAGAATGGAGAAATGAAGATGAAAGAGTGGAAAAGAAGAAGAATAAATGCAGAGGAAGAAGATGACTTACCAACCTAGGGTTAGAGCTTCTTGGTGTTCAACTCACGTGAGAGGAGTAAAAAGAGGGGAAGAAATGAGGTATTTATAGATGGGTGAAGGAATGGGTTAGATGAGTCTAGAGAATTCTAAAGCTTCTTAATTGGGCCATGGGCTAAAAATTAAGCTTAGGAATTATTGGGCTCAAGCAAAGTCATTGGAATTAGAAATAAAAATTATTTAGGCTCTGTAAGTTTGATGGTTATAAAAATCAATCATTATTGCATGGACCATGGTCCACACAGCTGTGTGGACCAAAAATAAAAAGTACATTATTTTTGTACAGAAAGTACATTATTTTTATACTGTAGGTATATTATTTTAGGGTACATTATTTTTATATTGAATGTACATTATTTGATATATACTTTCAAATAATGTACTTATAGTACAAAAATAATGTATCTTCAGTATAAAAATAATGTACCTTTTATTTTTGGTCCACACAGCTGTGTGGACCATGGTCCATGCAATAATTTGCCTATAAAAATGATGTTGGCAGGCTTCTCTCAGATAGATTTTAAATAGAAATTGTTTTTAATAATTTATTTAAAGTCTGAAACAAAATAATTGGTTTTAATAGTATTTTAACTAAAAATATTTATTGTTGAAAAATGAATTTTATTTTCGAGAGTATTTGTATTAAAATAATATAAATTTTACGGGGTATTACAACGTCGCTCGGGATTGTATAACGAGTCCCTTTAGTAAGACCGATAGGTAATCCAAGCCTCTCCGTAGCCAAATAATGCAAGCTCCGATATATCCTAGCCCCATCCGCTTTGCTTTAATTGTGTTTTAATAATGTTCTAGTACCGTTCAAACCTATGCCTTGTTATTATCTTGTTCCTAGCTAGTTCTTGTAGCTCTTACTTCTTAACATCCTAAATGTCAACACCTAATTCGATTCCAATTTGCCATCCTTGAGAACACGACACTCTGGGATTTTTCCTCGTTTTACCACTTTCATTACACCATCACCACTAAAACTACTCCATCAAAATGGTGTCGTTGTCGAGGATGGCAAACGGTTTTTTAATTGTGTTGACATTTTTGAATTTAATTGTTAAGAGTTCTTGAATAGCTTTCTTTTTGTTTGTTTTGTTTTCTTATTTTTGTTGATTGATTGGTGAAGTGAGCTTAATTGTCTTTGAATATCTTGTGGCTCACTTGCAACTACTTTTAGTTGCATAGAATTGTTGTTTGGTTAAGCTTTGTGCCTGAAATTTTTGTTGAAAATCAATTGGAAGATTACCAATGAGTGCCTATATGAATCCCCATGGTTATCCACACCATGGAGGACAATCTTGGAGAGGTTCTCCACCCCAACCGTACCCCTATTACCCCCATTCTACCTATGCTTACCCTCCACCAACATATCACTACCCACCTCCAACTCCTTACCCATTTCCACACCACTACTTACCACCTCCAAATCCTAATCCATCTTATATGCATAGCCATCATCCACCACCATATGCACATCCACCCACACCTTGTCAAGAAAAATACCCTTTACAATCCCCCATTTATCAAAATGACTCATTGAGCTCTAAAGATATATTCCAAAGTGTTGAGAGTAAAATTGTCCAAATGATGAAAAAGATTGACCCAAGCTACACTCACAATCCATATTCATTCCCCAATTCCCACCCAAACACCCATTACCCACCTCCATCACAAATTCACGAAGAAAACAATGTTGCACACCTCTATGAAACACCACCCCCTATTCAATATTTTACCCCACCCAATCCTTTTAATTGCCTCCCACCGGCCAGGACGAGATTGAGATCTTAAAAGAAAAGATAGAAACATTCACAAAGATGGCCAAGGAGGACACGACTAATTTAAAAGCCGAAATCAAGAGCGAATTGAAAGATTATCTTGCTACCCTCCGGGAGGAAGGTCTTCCATTGGAAGAGGTTGAAACAAAAATGCTATCTATGTTGGAGGAGCTCATGAAGACAACTCATTACGGGTTAACTACCCCATTGTAGATGATCTCCCGACTTTGGAAGCCAATCCAAGGGTTGTACATGAGATTGAAAAAGAAAATGCTAGGGAAGAGGTGAGTTTTGAAGAAGTAGAGGAGTATTATGCCCGGGTGCTTGAAGAGGTTCCAATTTTTGAATTGGAAAATCAAAAGGAGGTAGAGATGTAGAGTGAAGACGAGGACATTGAAGTAGTGTGGGAAGATGAAGAACCGACATGTGGTAAGATTCTTAATCCTTCTTGTGTTCATATTCTTGAAAATTCTTGTGCTCTTATTGAAAACACACTTGACACTTTTGTGGATGACTCCCCTTTGAATTGCAATGATGATCTTTATGTGTGTGATAATACTTATTTTTATTTCCGGGAGGATGATTCCATAGGCTTTGTTAATAATGATTCTATTAATGAGTGTGAGAGTGTTGATTCATTTGAGGATGATAATTGTGTTTCTTGTGAAGATGACTCCCTTTGTGATGATATTTCTAACACTTGTGATTATGCTTACTTTAATTTTTGGGAGGATGATTCCATAGAAATTTGTGATGATGATTTGATGAATACTTGTGAGGATTCTCTTTTATTTGATGATGAATATATTTGTTTCAACTTTTTGGAAGATGAATCCTTAGAATTGTTTAGTAATGAGTCGATAAGTGAGGGGATGATGCTTCATTTTACTCATGTGAGGATGAGGGTGATTTTTCTAGTAAAATTGAGTGGGATGATGAGATGAGTGAATGTGAAGAGGAGATGGTGGAAAACGAAGGGATTTTCACTTTTGACATAATTGAGAGAGTTGAGCAGGGTGATGTTACCATGCTTGAAAATGAAAATGGGAGTGAGGAGATAAGGTATCAATCTTATGCTACAAATGAAAAGATCTTTTGGGGTGGAAGAGATAAAAAGGAAATAAGGGAAGTTCGCACCATCATAGAGGAGTTGAGGATGGTGTGTGAGGCTAAAATTTTTCCAACAATGCAAATTGTTCTTCCTTTATTTGGTTGGGAATTCAAGGACGTCATACATCTTGGGGCATACCTTGAAGCAAAGGTACATGAGACGCTTGGTAAGGTCCCAAAATCGGTATGCTTTGAAGGATAGCACTTACCGCGTCAAGCCTAAGACATTAAACGGAGCGCTCTTGGGAAGCACCCCAAGTCTATCCTGTGCATAATTTTCATTGTTTCTTTTGTGTTTTGTTAGCTTGTTATTACTTTTTGCTTTGGTTTCTCCTTAAGCTAACATTGTAGGTGATTTTGGTGCTAAGCCATGAAGAATTGAGCTAAAATTGACCAAAAGTTGAAGGAAAAAGCTGGGAGACGAAGAAAAGTTTCAGCACTACTGTCCCACGTAACTCCCACGCGTGGAGCCAACGTGGAACCTTTCCAGTGCTGATCCATGTGACCCTCCACGCGTGGAGCCCACGTGGACAGGTCCTGACAAATTAGGGTATAAAAATCACTTGGTTACTAATACACGTAATTAGTATAAATATACTTAAAATATTGGTAGTATTTTATATGTACCAAAATAATGTACACAAAATAATTATAAGTATAATAATTTTACTTTTAGAAATACCTTGGCTCAAGGGTTAAAAGAATAATAGTGGGTCCAAATGAACATAGCTCACAGGTCAAATGAATATGGAAAAGGGAATAGGAACCAAATGAATATAGGTTAAAGGTCAAATGAATATATATAGCGTAAAGGTCAAATGAACATAGAAGAAAGAATAAGATTGACCTCGGGAATTCAAATGGGTTAATATCGGAAGAAGGAAATCTCGGGTATTACAATCTACCCTCCTTAAAAGAAAGCTTCGTCCCCGAAGCAATCCTATCTTAAAACTAAGGTCCAAACACTAAGTTCTTACAACTCTAGGCTATAATGCCAAATAACAAGGTGTTAAACAAACATTTCAGTTCTGGTCACAAAGTTGGCTAATGCTGATAAGATTGGCGTGAAGACCATTTACAAGCAACACTCGTAACTTTGGTAAGCCTACTTTTGCACCATCCAATGCCAGTGATTTTTCCTTTTACACTATCACCAAATGTAATCTCGCATTTGCTTTCTTTGACATTGCTTAGAAATTTTGCATTGTCGGTTATATGGCGAGAATAACCACTGTCAAAGTATCACTTTTCAGCTTTACATGTACCTTTGGTATGAAAGGAGACGTGTCACACATAGTCTGATTTTCTGACCCAAATTTGTTTGATAAACGGACTTATGTGTTTTTTAGAGTATTTTTCAGCCCTTTGGTCTTTGTAAGAGTAAAGGCATTCTGGCCTAGTGTGACGGTGAATCCTGCAATAGTGACAAACGGGGTTATAGCGTTTATAGTTATATGTAGTTTTGAATACTTTACCACAACCACGACGGGCTGAGCTAGATTCAAGGATGTCTGTGTTTGGTCCAGAAGCCCCAACAAAGGTAGTTTTGCCTTTGTTTAGTCCACTAGTGAATCCGAGACCATATTTCGTAGTAGATTGTCTTACAACATCTAGAATCTGGTCAAGAGTGGATGTGTTATCCATCATTTTAATCCGTTTCTTCAAGTCCTCCAATTCTTGTTTCAGCTTTTCTTCTCGGTCAAGGCTGGCTTTCAAAAGAAGATCACGATCAGCAACCTGTTTCTGTTACACATTACTTGCATTTTCTAATATTTCTACTTGACTAGACAATGAGCAGTTTGTTTTAATCAAAGTCAACACGAAACACCAAAAACCAGCAACCAAGACAAAACACCAACAACTCAAAACAATCCTCAGTAAAAAAAAAATATAATCAGAGTCTCACCGTCATATCAAAAACCCTCACGGAGAATGCTCCATAATGGCCGGAAAATACAAGGCTGCCAGAAATAAACAGTGAGCAACGCCCTCAAGTTCTAGTGCAAAAGCCCCAACTCCATGACACCATAGAAAGCCTAACAAATCTATAAGGAAATAACAAACGAAATGCAAACCCCATCGATAGAACTCAACCATGCCGCACCATCTTGAACCCGCAAAATCACCCACCAGTCAACCGTTCAAATGGACAACACCAACTCAAACGCCATGGTCAATCAAACTCATTCAAATTAAAAGGTTCCCAAAAATCCATGGTTGAAGCGTGAAAACATCAAGCATAGCAGAAGGTAACGTCAGAAAATCTCACCACCAACAGCCGCTAGGAACCTCCAAACCAACCACTGACAACTCCATGAAATAATTAACCTTAGTTGGGGTTATGAAGTTATCGATTGTGTATGGTCATATAGAGTGTATTTATACACAATGAATGAGATCAAAAGGGTGCAGTATTAGAATTATAAAATGGTAAGATATCTCAAGAAAGGTAAAAGCTTTCAAATTTTGAATTAATACCAAAAATGTTATAATTTCCAAAATGGTATATCTTTGAATTCAATATATATATATATATATATATATATATATATATATATATAGAATATTAATCAAATGTGGCCGTGCTCTTAGGTGTGGCCGTGCGGTCACACACCACTCAATGTTACGAAATACACCACTCAATGTTAAGAAACACACCACAATGAAAATATACAAAAACACCATAAAACACACCACACACCCAAAATAATGCACCATAACTCCCATGTCCCTAATGGTGCATTTGCTAATACTGTGTGGTGTATATTTGCATACCTAGTGGTGTGTTTTTGGGTGATGCGTCCCTAACGATGTATATTTGTGTGGTGCATTTTCTAACACTGAGTGGTGTATATCTGTATACATAGTGGTGAGGCCGCACTGTTCACACCTAAGAGCACGGCCACACTTGAACATGACCCTATATATATATATATATATATATATATATATATATATATATATATATATATATATATATATATATATATATAGGATTATTTCATATTCTTTCCTTGTTTTTCATGTTTTTCTCATATAAAGTATTACGTGGAAATATTTGACTGAGTGTAATTAATTTTAATTTACCCAAATGTTTGAACTCCCTTTGTCTCATATTATCTGTCTTACTTACTATTCATTGGTCATACCAACTCTTTCTTCTTTGTTTATTTTCTTTAGGATTTTTTACTTATTTTTTAATTTGATTTTTTGTGTTTAATAGTACTTTTAGTGTAGTTTCTAAATATATAATTTTTTATACTAAAACCACTGTTGCAAAAATCCTCGCCTAGGCGCTCCTAGACCGAGGCGAATTGCTTCCTAGGCGTCCACCTAGGTGGCCGGCTGCCTAGGAGGCCGCCTAGCGCCTAACTCGGCCGACTCGGTCGAGTTGGCGGCCGATTGGGCTGAATTTGGCCGAGTTAACTCGCCCAACTCGGTAGAGTTAGTCGAGTTAACTCGAGCGAGTCGGCCTTATTAATTTTATTATTATATTTATATATATTTACATTTATTTATTTATATAAGTAAGAGAAGTAAGATATATATATATATATATATATATATATGAGTAAATTACCGAAATGGTCCCCCGACTATTGCGAAATTACCAATTTGGTCCTCGACATATTTTCGTGCATAAATAAGTCCTTGACTATGAAAACTTTCACCATTTTGGTCCTCCGTTTGGGCAGTCGTTAGTACGCCGTGTAATTGGAGGTTATTCACGTCATTCGCACTAAAATACCCAATTCCCCTCTTATTTAATTGTTGAACCCTATTTTCAATCCATTCACGCTTGCTAGCTACTGGTTTCTCTTGCTACTAGGTTCTCTGCCGCTGAAATCGCGCTCAACAATCGCACAAGGATACTGCTGATATGCAAGGGAGGTATGCTAACAACGAGGATAGTTCTTATCGTTCACGGGTTTACAATGGAGAGGAAAGATCTATATCTTATTGTCAGTGTGGTCAAAGGTTGAAGGTGCGGACATCGTGGACGGATCAAAACCCGGGAAGAAGATATTGGGATTGTGAATATGATAATCAAGTGAGTAGTAATGATCGTTTTTTGGTTATATTGATTTTGTTTTGGGTAAACTGATTTTTTTTTGTTTTGTACACAGGGGAGGGGTGTTGGTGGTTGTGGATTTGTGAGATGGTTTGACCCTCCAATGTGTTCAAGGTCCAAGATGATTATTCCTGGGTTGCTAAGAAGAATAAACCAAAATGACCAAGAAAATGAAGTCCTAAAAGTGAAGATTAGAGACATTGGAAGTACTAAGGCATATAATTTCAGTGTGAAAATTAAAGTTATTGTGGTTATTGTATTTGTTTGTGTAACAATGTTAGTGTTTAGTAGTTGGCAGTTTAAGTGTAATTGTGTTGGTGTTAAATATTTAGCTTAACAGTGTTATGTAAGTATGGTAAAAAATTCCCCAAATGTTGTGACATTGGCTGGGAATGTTGAATTTATGAATGATTTTGAATGCTCAATGTTAGAATGGTAAAAAACTGGCAACATGTGACAATGTGTGAATGAATATGCCAAGCTGCCAATTGTTAGAATGGTAAAAAACTGTCTAACATTTGCCAATGTGCAAATGAATGTGCCAAGCTGCCAGAGATATATTCATTCATTAATAGGCCAAAACACTACAATCAATTGCATCTCTTTGCAACAAATGATGAAGTTATAAACTTATTGTCATCAACCCATGGACAGTTACTATGAGCATCATTCAGAACAGTGACCCTCCAAAAGCCTTCATCATGGTATTTTCTACATGTAACATGTCATTGACAATTCACTTGGGTACATACAGCTACACATCTTACCTTATCATTCTTTTTAAATTTCAGCTCTTTTCCATACTGTATAGCATATGTTTTCACTGCAGTTTTGAAATCTTCTTTACTTAAAAAAGATCTACCAAGCCACAAAGGAGATGGCAGATCAGGAGGGGGAGGATTTGGCCTAACAGATTCACCCAAATTCAGTTCACTGATGTTGTGGTATTTGGTGAGGTGAATGTAGGTGGTAAAACGAGGAAAAGTCACCGAGTGTCGTGTCTCTCGAGGATGACAAATTGGAACGAATTAGTGTTGGCCTTTAGGAGGTTGAAAAGAAAGAGTTACGGGATTTGCTAAGATTGGATGTCATTTGTAGGAAGGTTTGAAAGGTTGTGTTGGTTGTAATTAAAGGAAAAGTAAGGCGAAGACTGGGCTCGTGGATAACCTATGTGGTCTACTATCTATTGGTTTTGCAAGCAAGGGACTAGGATTTGGCTAGGGAGTTCATGGCACATCACCAAGTGGCGTCACACTTGGACTCCCACATCCTCATTCGGTTGGGGCATTTTGTCAAACACCTTGTCTACCACTCCTCTCGGACCTCATCCTTTCGGACTAAGGGCGGAGATGTGGGTGAGTTGGACTCGTGAGTGGCCGCTAT
Source organism: Ipomoea trifida (assembly GCA_003576665.1). Lineage (NCBI taxonomy): Eukaryota > Viridiplantae > Streptophyta > Magnoliopsida > Solanales > Convolvulaceae > Ipomoea > Ipomoea trifida. The sequence continues at coordinate 18,711,561 of CP025647.1, read as the reverse complement.
CGCGCACACACTCACTTTCACTGGGTTTGCTACCTAATGTGGCCACACTTAGGCACAAAGCATTATGAACATCATCCACACAAGTTTATCATCCAACAATCACAAGCTCACAATCTAAAAGCAATTTTGTATCAAATCAACCACATAGTTTAGCTTCGGGGCCACCAATCCCCTTTCTAATCTACTCTAGCATAATAAAGAAACAAGAAGAAGAAATGAAAATCTCAAAGAAAACAAGCATTAAATTAAGACATTAAAGAGAAGAGTTACCACCCATAAGAATGGATCCTTTACATCTTGTTCTTGAGATTTCAAACCTCTATCTTACTCTTGAATCTACTCTAATCTAAAAGGGAAGGAATTTTCCCCCAAGAGGGGAGAAAACCCTAAGGAATTTCAGATCTAATATATTCTATGCTTGCCCTCCTTTTGATTTCCGCCAAAGCTTCCTTAAATAGTGAGGATTCTGGGTCGCGTACGAGGGTGCGTACGGTCGTACGCGACCTCGTATGCGACAGTCTTCTGGTCATTTGCTCCTCCCACACGCGTGGCGGCGTGCGTGGTTGGCTACTGGAATGTTTCCACGCGTGTGGGCTTCACTCCGGGTCCTTCGGGGCTCCAGATTTGCTCAGTTTGCTTCTTAAGCTCGTTCTTTGTTCCTAATAGCTCCCGGGACCTCTGTTTTGTCTCAAATCATGCCAAAGGTAGCTTTGTGTGCGGTTAATGAATTTAAAGCACAAATCATCATAAAATTATCATTAGAAGATACTAAAAACGCTATAAAGCACCCTAGTTTGTACTCAAATAATGGGTATAGTATCTTGGGAGCTTATCATTCACCATCTGATAAATCTACCTTAGTATTTGTAGGAACCTGTTCTGCAACTTCAGTTTCTGGAATTACAACATTCCCCTCACCAGCATACTCCACTTCTGGATCTATAAACTTCAAAAACTCATAATCATCAATCTCATAATCACTATCTTCAAACTTGTCAAGCTCATCTTCTAAATAATCTCCACTGTCATACTCTTCATCTGTACTCTCAACTTCTCCAACCACTCCTTCATCAGTCTGAAAAGCATCTATCTCAATTTCACCTCTCTCATCCTCTCCAAGCACTCCTACAATAACCCAAATCTCCAAGACCGTAGGCCTTACAATATAGTTCACCAAGTTCCAAGCCTCTAAATCCAATATTAACTCAATCAATTCACTATCAGTCTTAGCAAAGCACCTACATCCCTCTCTCTTATATCCCAACTGTTCAACTCTTTCCCATAAAGTTATTAATCCCCATTCGTCATAGTCCAAGTCAGAAAACCACCTAACACTGCCTCCCACATATTTAGGTGGGTTACCCATCTCTATCCTACCACCACGCCTTAATTTCACTTTGAAAGTATTATTATCTTTACCACCTGCTGTAAAGAATGCAATAAGTAACACCACAAATTTACTCACTTTAAAATTAACACCTACTGTAAACAATATATAGAGTAACATCACACTAAAATTAAATAAAGCTATTGCAATAGATGTTCATGGTCCCCATGTGCTTAAAGCTACTGAATTAAAAGACAAAATGGACCCCATTACAACTATATTCAAACAACAAAAATGCATACACAAATTTCCAGTAAATGGTGGTCCCCATTCAAGTAAAGGTACTGCAATTCAACAACACAAAAGCTACTGCTACATGACACATTTTTCCAGTATAACTCACACTATTTTCCTAGAAATGCACACAGATAATAAAGTTATTGCACTTCAAACTGCTGCCACACATCCCCCTTGTAAAATCACCTTTATCCCTCTACCCATTACCCAATAATGTCACCACAACAACAACAATGGTCCCTATGCATACAAAATCATAACAAATTTCTACAACCAAACACACCAGAGTGTGAACCGTAACAAATTTCTACAACCAACAATATAATTTAATTCCAAACTTACCAGTTGCAGGTGTGCCTATCGACGAACTGGAACCCGGAGCTTGCATTGCACTGTGAATCGGCACTTCAACACGCACTAGAACACGAACTACAACCCGGAGAATGCGACCAATTTACTCAAGCTTCGTCGGTTGTTTCGCCATAGGACAATGTGACCAATTTAGGTTAAATGATTTGGGGCTTTTCACCGTTCTCTGTAAAATGGCTACGCGGGCAGTCCGGGCTGCCTAGTTATGGTGCGAAATGACGTGAATAACCTCCAATTACACGGCCTACTAACGACTGCCCAAACGGAGCACCAAAATGGTGAAAGTTTTCATAGTCAAGGACTTATTTATGCACGAAAATATGTCGAGGACCAAATTGGTAATTTCGCAATAGTTAGGGGACCATTTCGGTAATTTACTCTATATATATATATATATATATATATATATATATATATATATATATATATATAATCAAATGTGGCCGTGCTCTTAGGTGTGGCCGTGCGGTCACGCACCACTCAATGTTACGAAATACACCACTCAATGTTAAGAAACACACCACAATGAAAATATACCAAAAACACCATAAAACACACCACACACCCAAATAATGCACCATAACTCCCATGTCCCTAATGGTGCATTTGTTAATACTGTGTGGTGTATATTTGCATACCTAGTGGTGTGTTTTTGGGTGATGCGTCCTAACGATGCATATTGTGTGGTGCATTTCTAACACTGAGTGGTGTATATCTGTATACATAGTGGTGAGGCCGCACTGTTCACACCTAAGAGCACGGCCACACTTGAACATGACCCTATATATATATATATATATATATATATATATATATATATATATATATATATATATATATATATATATATATATATTATATATATATTTGTTCAAATGCGGCGGCGAGCTCCGGTGCGGTCATGCGGCCTAATCTGCACCGTCCAATTTCATTAATCCTAATGAAATTCGCGTATGTTTAAGTGAGGTTATTATGTAATTTTAGTATTTATATTACGTGAATTGGAATGGTGTATTTTAGTACATAGTGGTGGTGCGTTTGAATACAAGCGTGGTGCGTTTTATTACGTATAGTGGTGCATTAACTGTGTTGTGGAATGGTGTGTTTTAATCTATCCGCTGGTACATTTTCATACGTAGAATGATGTGTAACTGTGTTGTGGAATCGTGTGTTTTCATACGCCGTCTAGTGCATTTTAATACATTGAATGGTGTGTATTTCAACACGTGTTTCTTATAAGTGTGTTGTGAAATGATGTGTTTTAATCTGTCCTCTGGTGCATTTTAATAGTGCATGTTTATAATCTGACATGAGCCACGTTGTGGTACATTTTAATACGTAGAATGATTTGTTTTATTAAGTATATTGATGAATTTTAAGTGAATAGGTGCATTTGGTATATTGTGTGGAATGGTGTGTTTTATCGATGATCTGGTGCGTTTTAGTACGTAGAATGGTGTGTTCTGTAACATATATATATATATATATATATTGCGCGTTGATTTGATGAGTTGATATGATCTAATGGCTGAAAAGAGGCCACACGACCACACTTAAATGACCAGGCATACCTGATCATGACCTCTCTCTCTCTCTCTCTCTCTCTCTCTCTATATATATATATATATATATATATATATATATATATATTATATATATATATATAGAGTAAATTACCGAAATGCGTCCCTAACTATGCGAAATTACCAATTGGTCCTCGACATATTTTCGTGCATAAATAAGTCCTTGACTATGAAAACTTTCACCATTTTGGTGCTCCGTTTGGGCAGTCGTTAGTAGGCCGTGTAATTGGAGGTTATTCACGTCATTTCGCACCATAACTAGGCAGCCCGGACTGCCCGCGTAGCCATTTTACAGAGAACGGTGAAAAGCCCCAAATCATTTACCTAAATTGGTCACATTGTCCTATGGCGAAACAACCGACGAAGCTTGAGTAAATTGGTCGCATTCTCCGGTTGTAGTTCGTGTTCTAGTGCGTGTTGAAGTGCCGATTCACAGTGCAATGCAAGCTCCGGTTCCAGTTCGTCGATAGGCACACCTGCAACTGGTAAGTTTGGAATTAAATTATATTGTTGGTTGTAGAAATTTGTTACGGTTCACACTCTGGTGTGTTTGGTTGTAGAAATTTGTTCAAGCACTCCTACAATAACCCAAATCTCCAGACCGTAGGCCTTACAATATAGTTCACAAGTTCCAAGCCTCTAAATCCAATATTAACTCAATCAATTCACTATCAGTCTTAGCAAAGCACCTACATCCTCTCTCTTATATCCAACTGTTCAACTCTTTCCATAAAGTTATTAATCCCCATTCGTCATAGTCCAAGTCAGAAAACCACCTAAACACTGCCTCCCACATATTTTTGGGGTTACCCATCTCTATCCTACCACCACGCCTAATTTCACTTTGAAAGTATTATTATCTTTACCACCTGCTGTAAAGAATGCAATAAGTAACACCACAAATTTACTCACTTTAAAATTAACACCTACTGTAAACAATATATAGGTAACATCACACTAAAATTAAATAAAGCTATTGCAATAGATGTTCATGGTCCCCATGTGCTTAAAGCTACTGAATTAAAAGACAAAATGGACCCATTACAACTATATTCAAACAACAAAATGCATACACAAATTTCCAGTAAATGGTGGTCCCCATTCAAGTAAAGGTACTGCAATTCAACAACACAAAAGCTACTGCTACATGACACATTTTTCCAGTATAACTCACACTATTTTCCTAGAAATGCACACAGATAATAAAGTTATTGCACTTCAAACTGCTGCCACACATCCCCCTTGTAAAATCACCTTTATCCCTCTACCCATTACCCAATAATGTCACCACAACAACAACAATGGTCCCTATGCATACAAAATCAT
>CP025647.1:18696077-18706634 GCA_003576665.1 Ipomoea trifida | reverse complement strand
AATCAATTATTTCTAAGAATTTAAATTGCATAGTTTTAATTCCTTGTGGGATCGACCCTTGCTTTTGCACACTATCACTACACTGACTCGTGCACTTGCGAGGACACTATATTAAAATTGTCCATCAATTTTTGGCGCCGTTGCCGGGGAATTGTTTATTGTGCAATTTGATTTCTTTCTTTTTGTCTAAATAATTGTTTAATTTTTAATTCATTTTTTTTTCTTCATTCCCTTTACTATTGCCACTATTTTCTTTCTTTTCAAGTTAATTCTTTATTGCTTATTAAAAAAAAGTGCAAACTTTGCTTTTTGAAAAATCATGGATGAATTTAATCCCAATATGGGTTTAGCGTTTCAAGTGTCTGAGTTAGCAAAACACGTGAAAATTTTGAGTTCTCTGTTAGGTTTGAATCAGAATAATTCATTTGTAACTTGCAAAAATGATTGTGATTTTGGACAGGCTAATTCAATGAATGATTTTAGGCCTATGTGTGACCCATTTTATAATTCTTATAATTCGAGTTGGGACCATTATTCTAATTTTTCTTGGGATAACGATCAGTGTTGTAATTATTATAATCCGAGTTTGGAAAATGATCCTAATTCTTATTGGGGTGATAATCAAAATGAATTTCAACCAAATTATCCTAATTTTTATTGGGATAATAATCCAAATAACTTTCAACCAATTGATCAACCCCAGCCAGAAAAACCATCTTTCGAAGATTCCTTGAATACTTTTATACAGAATTGTAATAGGCAGCAAGAATCTAATGAGCAATGGTTCCAGAGGCAGCAAGAAATTCATGAGCAATGGTTACAGAAGCAGCAAGAAGAAAATGAGCAACAGTCCCAACAACGTGAAGCTTCTTTGAGAAAACTGGAAGTACAAACAGGTCAAATTGCTAAAGCTTTGCAAGAGCATGTGCCAGGTAAGTTGCCTAGCCAACCTGAAGAGGCTATGACTGTTTTAGGAAGTGAAAAAATCATTGAAAACAATTTAATAGAAAATACTTTTCCTAAGCAAAATATTGAAATGATTGAAAAAGTGAATAATGATGTTGATGTTATTATTATTGATGAGGATGAGCTTCAATTGCACAAATCTGGTAATCCTTATGTGCCTCCAAGGCCTTTTGTGCCCCCAATTTCTTTTGATGTTCAAAATGACAAGTCAATTGTGACTATGGTTGATGAAATTGTTGAGATTCCAATTTTGAAATCTATGAATTTTCCTGATAAAGCTAACCAAGTTTTTGCAGTTATGGGGTTGGATTCTGCGCAGAAAAATAAGTTGGAGTTTGATAAACTCCAAAAAGAGAATCTTTTGAATGGCGTGGATAATAAAGCAGGTTCCTCTTTTTATTTAAAACCTGCAGAGCCGGATGAGAACTCGACACAAGAAAATATGAATAGGGGAGGACTCTCTTTATCCTCCTTTCTTTCATCTCACAACATTGGGGACAATGTTGAAAATAAGTGTGGGGAAGAGAGTTGGTCTAAAAATCATAAAATATTAAAAAATTTTAAAATTTTTAATTTTTTATGTTTATTTTTATAAACCTTTTTATTTTAAAATTCTAGCATTAGCTTGAGCTTTGCCCTTGTGAATATTTTGAATAGCCTATGATAAAAAATAATGCAGGTTTTGTCAACTCTTAGTGTGTATATTGCATGTGGCTAGTTATTGATTGTTTAATTTTATATTTTGAATAACTGCCAAAAAAAAAACAAAAAAAAAAAAAAACAAAAAACAAAAAACAAAAACAAAAAAATAAATAGAATTTGAAAATCGCGAATACCCTTATATGTTTTATGCAATTTCTTAGATGGTTTATATGTTAGTTTCACTTTATATTCCCTTTTTCAAGTTCTTAAATAATTCTTGAGTGCTATAAATTGTGGTGTAGTGTGTTGGTTCAAGGATCATCTTTGTGACATAAGTGAGGTGGAAAATATCCAAAATAAAAAAAAATTGAGAGTTTATTTATTTATTTTTTTATTTGCAATAAATTCAGAGATTCTACTCCGCTGAATCAGCCACCTACACACATGTACCATAAATAAATAAATAAGTGTTGTGGTCTGGCTCATGAGTACACACAAAATTGAAAACCCAAACATGCCTGGCGTAAAATGGCGAGGTTTTTTGGGGAATTTCTCTATGGAAAAAGTCAAAAACAGAAAAAAATAATAAGTGAGCTTTAGAAGAGACGAGCAATTGCATTTCAATTTTAATAAATGCCTTGATCCTTGTTTTCCTTCATGTTTTGCACCTGCACTATGATAGAATATTTCTGAATTTGATTTAGGGTGTATGTGGTGAAATTTTCATATTTATTTTATTGAGTTTTTGTATAGCTCATGTAAGGGGTACTAACACACTTGCACATATTTTCTTATTTTTTTTGAATAGCATGATATTATAATAAAACATTCTAGTCAAGTGTGTGTGCATTCTTTGAGTTGGCATTAATTTGCATTCATGAGGCAAATATATTGAAAGGCTAATCGGGTAAAGCTCAGCTTAGTGTTTTGGTTTTATTCTTAATTTCTTTTCTTTTCTTTTAAATAATGTCTTTGCTTGAGGACAATCAAATAAATAAGTGTGGGGAAATTTGATGAATAATTTTATTACTTATTATTTTAGTAAACTTTTATAATAATTAATTAGTTAGCGTACATATTTTTATTATTAATTTTGTTTTTCTTTAAGTTCTTTAATAATTAAAGAATGGGCTGCTTTATTATTATATTTTTCTAAATCCAAATTAGTATTATTTACTTAGCCTAATATTGTAGCCCATTAAATTAAGTCCCCTTTTCATTCTGCAAAGAAAGAGACGCATGCGCAGGAGTTTGTGGCCGATTAGCGCGAATCAAAAGGGTCGTCGATAGTTGCCTAGTCTTTTGGAAGATCCGACGAAGGCGTTGAGCGGAAGAATCTCCAGCGATCAAGCAAAAATTGAGAGAAACTGTTGATCTGGAGTAGTATAAAAGATGGCGCATATTGAAGGAGAGGAGCATCAATTACCGGACCAAATCTGGTTCGGCGGCGACGGAATTTGTTTCTCCAGAGATTTAATCCGGCGGTGGTGCGGCGAATTCTGAGTCGCAGCAGTATTTTCTCTCCAGCAATTCAGTGGTGGCTGGAGTAATCTCTGTAGTAGCAGCTTCCTTAAGACAGTGGCAGAAATCATTCTCGGATCACCTTGTTAATTGGCATCTAATTCTAGCTTCGATTTTCCTCTTTGTTTTCACTTTGCATCACGTCCATCTGGCTCTTTAATTCTCAAGTTGTTAAGAGTTTTGATTATTTATTTTTGGAACTTTGATTTTAGTTCTTAGTTTCTAAGTTAGCAGCGTTAATGTCTAGGCAATAGTTTTTCCTTTATTTGCATTTAATTTGAAATTAGAATACAAACTCTGATTCACTCCTTTTGCTTTTAGTTTCAGTTTAGAATAATTAGCAATTACCATTTTAATGCATTATGAGTATGAATTACAATGCCACTGTTTAATGCTTACTGTTCGCTAGATAAAATCTTTAGTGCTCAATTATTTAGTAGACGAAATTTCTTTACTATAATGATAGTTTATTCACGTACCTAAACTTTCTTTTCTCTTGTTAGCTATTAATTTATTTACAATCTTTTTGTCAAGGTTACGTTTTTCATAGCTTGTTTCTTTTCTTGGTTTTCTACACCGCGTTTGAGTTAATTATCACTTTTGATACCGCACTTGTTGCATTTTGACTTTTGCGTGCTTTGAATCAATTATTTCTAAGAATTTAAATTGCATAGTTTTAATTCCTTGTGGGATCGACCCTTGCTTTTGCACACTATCACTACACTGACTCGTGCACTTGCGAGGACACTATATTAAAATTGTCCATCAACCTTTAACGTATTTGATAATACACTTTACAGCTTTCAAATGTGATTCTTTTGGATCCACTTGAAATCGAGCATATATTCCAGCGTTGAGCATGATATCAGGTCTGCTAGTAGTCAGATACAGCAAACTGCCTATCATGCTTCTATACAGTGTAAGATCAACAAAAGTGCCTTTCTCATCTTTGAATTTCTTTGTAGTGGTTGATATAGGGATTCTGGCATCTTTAGAAGATTCTAAACCAAACTTGGTTAGTAGATTTTTAGCACTTTTTTCTTGTGAAATAAATATACCCTCACTTGTTTGGTTTACCTGTAAACCTAGAAAGTAGTTTTTTTTTTTTTAAAGTAACCTAGAAAGTAAGTTAATTCTCCAATCAGGCTCATTTCGAATTCTTGTTGCATGCCTTTCACAAGATCATTAGTAGCACCTGTTTTGGTAGAACCAAACACAATATCGTCGACATAAACTTGAGCAATAGTTATGTCTTTACCTGACTTTTTAATGAATAGAGTTTTGTCGACTCTCTCTCGGTTATAGCCGTGTTGGAGCAGATATTGAGTTAATCTTTCATACCAGGCTCTTGGAGCCTGTTTGAGGCCGTATAGAGCCTTTTGAAGTTTGTAGACATAATCGGAATGGCGAGGATCTTCAAACCCTTTTGGTTGTGCCACGTAGGTATCTTCAGATAGATATCCGTATAAGAACGCCGTTTTGACGTCCATTTGATACAGCTTAATCTTCAGGGCACATGCAATAGATAAAAGTAGACGTATTGATTCTAGTCGCGCTACGGGAGCAATTGTTTCGTCGTAGTCACCTCCCTCGATCTGTGAGTAGCCTTGGGCTACGAGCCTTGCCTTGTTACAAGCAATATTTCCGGTCGAATCAGTTTTGTTCCAGAAAATCCATTTAGTACTTAGAACATTAACATTGTTAGGTTTAGGGACTATAGTCCATACCTAGTTTCGTTCGAATTGCCCTAACTCTTCCTGCATAGCCTTGATCCAGTGTTCATTAGTCAAGGCTTCTTTAATAGTTTTTGGTTTAATTTTTGGCGTGTAGCAAGCATATCCAGCAAGTTGTATATAGTCGCGTTTTGGCTTCTTTCTAGTTTGAATTTCGGAGGTTAGATCTCCGATAATATTCTGAATCGGGTGATTCTTTTTGTACACCAGTCAGTATATCTATCTCACTAATTTCTTGATCCGATTCTGATTCTGAGTCTGAGTTAGTCAGTGTCGTGGCTTTCCATATTTCATATGAAGTATGAGTTGTGCCTGGTCGTAGGTATACTCGGTTGATGATGTGACTGGAAGTGTGAACTACTTCTGCCCAAATTTTTTAGGTAGACCTTTAGCATTTAGAAGAACTCGACCCATTTTTTTGGATTATGCGATTCTTCCGTTCTACGATGCCGTTTTGTTGAGGCGTTTTCGGGGTAGAGTATTCATGAGTTATGCCGTAGTTGTTGTAGAATTCGTCAAACAGATTGTTGTCGAATTCTCGTCCATGGTCGCTTCGAATTCGAATGATTGGTTGATTCTTAGTTTTCTGAAGCTTCAGACTTAGAGCTTTGAAGACATCCAGGGTTTCAAACTTTTCCCCGAGAAACATCACCCACAAAAAACAATAATAATCATCAACACAAACAAGTTTGTACTTTTTACCTCCGATAGTTTTAGTTTGAGTTGGACCAATGTGGTCCATGTGAAGTAGCTCTAGATATGTTTGGTGTTGATAACATTCTGAGCTGAAAGAGGTGATCTAGTTTGCTTTTCAGCTTGGCATGTGCTGCAAACACCTATTGTCTCGACTTTCAATTTTGGAAGTCCTATAGCACCTTCAATAGAGAACTACGTGGATTTTTTTTCTTCTAAATGATTATAATATATAAGTTATTATTGATGTACCAAGAGATTGAAGTAGTTTAATTGGAAACAAGTTATATTATTAATCATGATGTCAAGGGTTTAAATCTCATTTCAAACAAGATATATCAATTTATAATAACTTATATATTTAATATTAAAAAATTTTGAACCGGCCCAGGATCGGCCCACACAAAGCCCGGGCCCAGGCTCAGGATCGGCCCGGGTAGGCCCGAGATCAGACCGGCCCTGTATACCTTGGGCCAGTCCCGACCTGTGCCATTCTAGGCCCGAGATTTGGCCAGGTCTAGCTAGTTCTTGTAACTCTTACTTCTTAACATCCTAAATGCCAACACCTAATTCGATTCCAATTTGTCATCCTTGAGAACACGACACTCGGGGACTTTTCCTCATTTTACCACTTTTATTACACCATCACCACTAAAACTACTCCATCACCTCCCGAGTTCGTTTTCACTTTTGGCGGTGATCGGGGGGTGACCAATTGAGTTCACGAGGCCGATGCATCGAACCATTCTTAGAGTATCGATGGTCGATTTGCCTAACTTGTAGGACTTTGGGGATTCAAGAGGTTTAAACTTACCGATCAGGGGATTAGACGTTTAGCGAACGTAATTGCCTACTACGTAGGGCTTACACCGAGATTTGGTCTCAGGCTCATCGTACTGATGGTAGCAATGCTGACCTAATCGGGCTTAAAGCGTCGGTGGTGGTAATGCCGACCTAACCGATCTTTCTTGCCTACAACGTAGGACTTAATGCTAAGAACTGGTCCTGGGATCATCGTACCGATAGTGGCAATGCCAACCTGATCGAGCTTGTAGCATCGGTGGTGGTAACGCCGACCTAACCGGACTTAATTGCCTACTACGTAGGGCTTATGGCGAGATATGGTCTCGGGCTCATCGTGCCAATGGTGGCAACGCCAACCTGATCATGCTTATAGTGCCGGTGGTGGTAATGTCGACCTAACCGGACTAAATTTTCTATTACGTAAGACTTATGCCGAGATATGGTCTCGGGGTTTACAGGGTCGGTGGTGGCATTGCCGACCTAACCGGGCTTTCTACACGACTTATCTACATACATGGTTGTGTACAATTTACAGAGCGAATTAAGAAACTTCATCCACGTCTATAATACGTATGGAAATTGTATGAACAATGAAGAAAAGATCCATAAGTTAGCTCTCCATTCATCTCTTTATTGATTGATTTTAAACAAGCTAGAGAGAGGATAGAGCATGGTTCCCTAGGTATTCTAGAGAGAGGAAGAAAAGGGAAAAAGTCCTACTCATGAAAGACTAAGGTCCATTATATAGGGCTGAGCTAATACCCGTATAGTACATTGAACATACGTACAGTATTCATAGGGCGATATACTCGGGTTATATTCCCTATCAAGTATCTCTTTATTGATTGATCTTGAACAAGGTAGAGAGAGGAGAGAGCATGGTTCCCTGGGTATTCTAGAGAGAGGAAGAAAAGAGAAAAAGTCATACTCATGAAGGACTAAGGTCCATTATATAGGGCTGAGCTAATACCCGTATAGTACACTGAACATACATATAGTATTCATAGGGCGGTATACTTGGGTATATTCCCTATCAATAACATATATGTAACATATTATCATAATACATATATTTACATATATACTTATATATAAAACACTTAATAATATATAGGTATACATATGTCACATACTATACACATATAAATATAATCCTAACTAGTACATATATATACATAACATAAGTGTACATACGTAAACTATATACATATATATATACTTCTTAATAAAATCAAGTAGTAATAATATTTAATATACAATTGTATACTTGTATACATATACCATACGTACATATACTTATTTATATATAGGGTATAAAAATCACTTAGTTACTAATACACATACTTAGTATAAAATATACTTCAAATATTGGTAGTATTTTATATGTACCGAAATAATGTACACAAAATAATTATAAGTATAATAATTTTACTTTTAGAAATACCTTGGCTCAAGGGTTAAAAGAATAATAGTGGGTCCAAATGAACATAGCTCACAGGTCAAATGAATATGGAAAAGAGAATAGGAACCAAATGAATATAGGTTAAAGGTCAAATGAATATATATAGCTTAAAGGTCAAATGAACATAGAAGAAAGAATAAGATTGACCTCGGGAGTTCAAATGGGTTAATATCGGAAGAAGGAAATCTCGGGTATTACAATCTACCCTCCTTAAAAGAAAGCTTCGTCCCCGAAGCAATCCTATCTTAAAACTAAGGTCCAAACACTAAGTTCTTACAACGCTAGGCTATAATGCCAAATAACAAGGTGTTAAACAGACATTCCAGTTCTGGTCACAAAGTTGGCAAATGCTGATAAGATTGGCGTGAAGACCATTTACAAGCAACACTCGTAACTTTGGTAAGCCTACTTTTGCACCATCCAATGCCAGTGATTTTTCCTTTCACACTATCACCAAATGTAATCTCGCATTTGCTTTCTTTGACATTGCTTAGAAATTTTGCATTGTCGGTTATATGGCGAGAACAACCACTGTCAAAGTATCACTTTTCCGCTTTACATGTACCTTTGGTATGAAAGGAGACGTGACACACATAGTCTGATTTTCTGACCCACATTTGTTTGATAAACGGACTTATGTGTTTTTTAGAGTATTTTTCAGCCCTTTGGTCTTTGTAAGAGTAAAGGCATTCTGGCCTAGTGTAACCGTGAATCCTGCAATAGTGACAAACGGGGTTATAGCGTTTATAGTTATATGTAGTTTTGAATACTTTACCACAACCACGACGGGCTGAGCTAGATTCAAGGATGTCTGTGTTTGGTCCAGAAGCCCCGACAAAGGTAGTTTTGCCTTTGTTTAGTCCACTAGTGAATCCGAGACCATATTTCGTAGTAGATTGTCTTCCATCATCTAGAATCTGGTCAAGAGTGGATGTGTTATCCATCATTTTAATCCGTTTCTTCAAGTCATCCAATTCTTGTTTCAGCTTTTCTTCTCGGTCAAGGCTGGCTTTCAGAAGAAGATAACGATCAACAACCTGTTTCTGTTACACATTACTTGCATTTTCTAATATTTCTACTTGACTAGACAATGAGCAGTTTGTTTTAATCAAAGTCAACACGAAACACCAAAAACCAGCAACCAAGACAAAACGCCAACAACTCAAAACAGTCCTTAGTAAAAAAAATTGTATAATCAGAGTCTCACCGTCATATCAAAAACCCTCAGGGAGAATGCTCCATAATGGCCGGAAAATACAAGGCTGCCAGAAAGAAACAGTGAGAACCGCCCCCAAGTTCTAGCGCAAAAGCCCCAACTCCATGACACCATAGAAAGCCTAACAAATCTATAAGGAAATAACAAACGAAATGCAAACCCCATCGACAGAACTCAACCACGCCGCACCATCTTGAACCCGCAAAATCACCCACCAGTCAACCGTTCAAATGGACAACACCAACTCAAACGCCATGGTCAACCAAACTCATTAAAATTAAAAGGTTCCCAAAAATTCATGGTTGAAGCGTGAAAACGTCAAACATAGTAGAAGGTAACGTCAGAAAATCTCACCACCAACAGCCGCCGGGAACCTCCAAACCAACCACTGACGACTCCATGAAATAATTAACCTTAGTTGGGGTTATGAAGTTATCGGTTGTGTATGGTCACATAGAGTGTATTTATACACAATGAATGAGATCAAAAGGGTGCAGTATTAGAATTATAAAATGGTAAGATATCTCAAGAAAGGTAAAAGCTTTCAAATTTTGAATTAATACCAAAAACGTTATAATTTCCAAAAGGGTATATCTTTGAATTCAAAATATATATATATATATATATATATATATATATATATATATATATATATAGAGAGAGAGAGAGAGAGAGAGGATTATTTCATATTCTTTCCCTGTTTTTCGTGTTTTTCTCATATAAAGTATTACGTAGAAATATTTGACTGAGTGTAATTAATTTTAATTTACCCAAATGTTTGAACTCCCTTTATCTCATATTATCTGTCCTACTTACTATTCATTGGTCATACCAAATCTTTCTTCTTTGTTTATTTTCTTTAGGATTTTTTACTTATTTTTTAATTTGATTTTTTGTGTTTAATAGTACTTTTAGTGTAGTTTCTAAATATATAATTTTTTTTAATACTAAAACCACTATTACAAAAATCTCGCCTAGGCGCTCCTAGACCGAGGCGAATTGCTTCCTAGGCGTCCACCTAGGTGGTCGGCTGCCTAGGAGGCCGCCTAGCACCTAACTCGGCCGACTGGGCCGAATTTGGCCGAGTTAACTCGCCCGACTCGGTAGAGTTAGTCGAGTTAACTCGAGCGAGTCGGCCTTATTAATTTTATTATTATATTTATATATATATTTACATTTATTTATTTATATAAGTAAGAGAAGTAAGATATATATATATATATATATATATATATATATATATATATATATATATATAGATTAAGGATCAAATGAGGACCTATAGTTAGGTTAGAACTTGTGGACTTATCTGATCCTTTTATTTAAATCATCTGATGGCTGTGATTTAATTGCTTTTTATTTTTTATTTTTAAGCTGGTTCGCGTTTTTTTCTAAATTCACGCTGAAGAGGGCATTAATGTACTTTCCAATTCCAAATTAAAGATTATTTTACTTAATTGTGTAATCTCATTATCTTAGTTCCGTTCCCCTCCCCCAAAAAAAAAAATCCCCCTTTTGCG
>CP025647.1:18665499-18691879 GCA_003576665.1 Ipomoea trifida | reverse complement strand
ACTTGATTTTCCTCTCCTTCTTTGCTCTGTTCACATTCATTGTACTCACAACATTCATTGTACATTGACATCCCAGCGTTGAGTTGCTCATCTTGTGTCAATCCAAGGCTAAATGAAGGGATGTCATTCAGATAAGTCCTTTTTTGCACTGCACGACTCTCGTCAACTGCATTGAGGAATTCTGGTTACTCCAAAAAGCATCTTCTTGCTGTGAGAAAGTTAGATCTTGGTCTTCTTGAGCTTTGAAACCCAGCAGTTGTCGTGCAGTTTCAAACATCTTCTTAAACCTGTCATCTTCCAGGATTGCAGTTGGTGCGTTCTCACTAGTCTTGCTACTTTTAACAGCCCCGTTGCAATTGTCCGTGTGTTGCTGGTGAGTTCATTAATAAAACCCTGTATATACACCAATAAGTGATTACATAGTCATTAAACACACCAACAGGTATTAAGATATGCACCAACATACTCAAATACAATTACTTACACAAAATGCACCACCATACCATAAAACACACCAACAGGTATTAAGATATACAACATACTCAAATACAACTACTTAAACAAAATGCACCATCATACCCATTAAATACACCATTAAACCTACTAAATACACTAGTTCACAATTAATTTACACCAGTAAGTAACCATACACCAAATGCAGCTACTATTGTAAAATGCACCAGTATTAGTAATATAATACACCATTCTACCTAATGAGTATACGTTGTATAATTTGACAATTTTAAGATTTTTTAAAATGT
The DNA here is from genome assembly GCA_003576665.1 of Ipomoea trifida. Lineage (NCBI taxonomy): Eukaryota > Viridiplantae > Streptophyta > Magnoliopsida > Solanales > Convolvulaceae > Ipomoea > Ipomoea trifida. The sequence continues at coordinate 18,691,118 of CP025647.1, read as the reverse complement.
TGAACACTGCATAACAGCAATTCACCATGAGTGTTTTGTAGATAGGTGTTACCTGTAATCCTTCCGGCAAGGGGGCGTCATCTTCTTGTGGCTGTTGGTGCTGTGGTGGTTGTGCTGGCTGTGGGACATCAGGTACTGGAATTGATGGATTTCCCTCCTCAGGTGGTGCAGGTGCATCTTCAAGCCTCAAGGCATGTATCAACATGCCCATATCCAAATCCTCCTGACTTTATCTCATCACGCTCTCTTCTAGACAGCAGCTTGAATGTCCAGTTTTTGATGGCTGGGAAGCTTCTTGGCACTATGCGTCTGAAAAGCACCACACGGTCCACATAGAATATCTGCATATTATGTTTGAGAGTATTAATAGTTGGATTGCTTTGATTGTTAATTAAAGGTTTCAGAGGTAATGGAGCAGTTTTACCATGAGGAAGACAATTGGTCCTCCATAGAGCTTGTCTGTACTCTTCATCCACAGCTGCTTGCTATTGATCAATGCATTGATGACCAGCTGACTCCAATTCAAATTTTGTATGTTGCCCACATCAAGGAGGTGGTCAATATAGTTTTGTGTCACATATCCATTGACCATTGGATCTACTAATACACTCATCACCAGCAGGGCAAAATGGCGCTTGAACCATGGATCAGCAGCATCAACTTCTAGCATTTTCCTTTTCAATGCTTTTGTGTGATATATGCAGTTGTTTTTTCAAAGAACCACCTCCATTCTTTCAATATTTCTGGCATTGCCTTCACTGTTCTCTTTGTTATTTCAATATTTCCCTTTGGCAGGCCTAGAACTGCAGCAACATCATCGGCAGTTATATGGATAGTCTGTCCATTTTGGAGCTTTAATGTGCAGCTTCGTGGATCGAAGTTTTCGACTAACCATAGCCCCATCTGGCGCGGGAAGTTGGTGATTTGTAGGTCTAGAAGACTGCCTAACCCAATGTCTTTTACAGCTTGGCGCTGTGCAGGGTTTAGTTGCTCCACAGCAGTGGTTAGTATTTTTGGAAGTGCCCTAATTTTTAGTCCATCATCATCTGCCTTTGTGGTGGTTATCCTCAGCATCTGATTCCTCTGGACTGTCAACCTCCTCTGCTTGGGCAGGTTGTTCTTCTTCAGTATGCTCTTGTTGGGGTTGTTGTGCCTCTGCTTGGGCAGGTTGTGCCTCTAGTTGCTCTTGTTCGGGCTCTGTAGTGGATGTTCGTGCTCTTTGCTTTTGATGTGTTTCCTTCATCTATTGCCTTTCGCTTGCTACCTGCATGAGATTGTTTAATTGAAATATAGGTGTACAGACATGAACTCTGATATACACTTATATCTATTTGCATTATAACAGTAAGAACATATAATACTGACAAAAAATGCACCAAAACTTATTATAATATACACCTATTAACCAGCATACACCAATAACACATAGTACCATAAAATGCACTAGCATTCGTAACAAATACACCAATTAACTAACTAACTTGCACCAGTACTCAGATTAATCACCACACAATTTATGGAACCACTCTTACCTACCACATCTTGTAAAATCATCATCAACTTCTATAATAAATCACAGTATTACATGTACCAATATACACTTATCTTTATTGCTTTCTAACAGTAGAAATACATAATACTCACAAACAATGCACCAAAACTTATTATAATCTAAACCTCTTAACCAGCACACACCAATAACACATAGTACCATAAAAATGCAATAGCATGGTCAGAATACACCAATTAACTAAACTAACTAAATTGCACAATTATACGTACCAAGATGCACCACTGGACAGATTAAAAACACACAATTCCCCTCTCCCATACCCAACAAAGTTAATAACATGGAAAGCACGTGATATAAGTAAAAACACGCAATCTATGACTAAAAATGCACTAGTCGAGAGACTAAAACACACCTTTTCACCAATGCCATAAGCACATAGCCACGCAGAATGACATAGTCAGATATGTACAAATTCACACCCGTCTACGATTAAAAAGCAACACTGCAGACACCATTCCTATCCCTCGACACAAGGATCCACCAAATACATACATTATTGCGAAATTACAGTAATAAAATATCTAATACGAACCAGATTAATGTTGATAATGCACAAACAACACATTACATGGTAGCTTAGTGTTAAATGCACTAAATATTTCTGATTTTTGACCTATTTTTGAAATAAAATGGTGTGTTTCGAGTGTTAGAGTATACCTTTAGCGCGCTTCGTCATTCTCGTTTCTCTAAAGCCGCGCTTGTACGTTTTGTACGGAGAGTGTGAGAACGATCGGTGTCTTTGATGGAGTTCTATGTCCTGCAGGTGTTTAGTGTTCGTTCTGCTTGCGACTGGAGAAGTTTCGTTGTCGTCTTCCTAAAATTTTCGTCGTTGGAGAGGTTTCTCGGGGGGAAGGGAAGTTTTGCTTTGGGATTGTAAATGACGACGTGAGTGGGTTTACACCGGTTTGAAATTTTATGAATTCACAATTTTACCCTTCATTCACGGCGCGCTTTTTAGATTGTAGCAGCAATGTGGACCGATGGATTATCTAATCTAACGGTCTGTATTTGGCCACACAGCCGCATGTAATCACCCAGCCGCATGTGATCTCTCCCTATATATATATATATATATATATATATATATATATATATATATATAGGGTCATGTTCAAGTGTGGCCGCGTCTTAACGTGTGAACAATGCGGCCTCACCACTATGTATACAGATATACACCACTCAGTGTTAGAAAATGCACCACACAAATATGCACTGTGGAGAGTTTCTTAAAATTGTGGTGTGTTTCATTGTGGTGTGTTTCTTAACATTGAGTGGTGTATTTCGTAACATTGAGTGGTGTGTGACCGCACGGCCACACCTAAGAGCACGGCCACATTTGAATAAATATATATATATATATATATATATATATATATATATATATATATATATATATATATATATATATATATATATAGTACTACCTCCGTCCCATTTTGATTGTCTAGTTCGTTTAACGAGACTTGACTAAAGTTATTTTTAATCTAATTTTTCATAATATTAAATTTAACATTAATATATAAAATTTATATATTTAGAAACTACATTAAAAATACTATTAAACGCAAAAAAAAATAAATTTTAAAAAATAAAAATTACTAAGAAAAATAAGCAATGAATAAAGAGTTGGTTTGACCAATAAATAGTAAATAGGACAGGTAAAATGAGCCATGGAGTATAATATATAATATATGCCTACACACATGAATTAATTTTTTGTTTTTATAAGTCGCCGCCTAGACCGCTTAGGCGCTAGTCTATCGCCCGACTAGCGCCTACTGCAACCATGACTAAAACTAAATTTAATATTATGAGAAATTGAATTAAAAATAACCTCTATTAAGTTTCGTAAACCGAATCAGACACATAAAATGGGACGAAGGGAGTATTACAAAAATACCTCTAAATTTGAACGGGAAAACATTGCCAGACTTGAATCGAGTCACAAGGAAACATTACAAGTTACTGCAATCTCGTCTTTTAACTCAACACTTGAATCGAGTCACAAGGAAACATAAAAGTATACTTCACAAGTATACAAATAAGGAGTGTAAATTAAAACATAAATAACAGCAAAATTAACTCAAAGTTATAACGAGCGATGGTAGATAGCATAAAATAAAGGTTGCACCTCTTAGTGAGATTTACATTCTCATGAAACGAGTTCCCAAAAACAGATACAAGGCAGTCGAACTAAAGTCATGAATCAACAATGCTTCATAGCTTCAGACATGTCGGCTAGATAAGAGAGCACATATATACTTCAGCAAAGGCTATGAGGGGGTATCGCCAGAATAAAACAGCTGTCAAAGAAAACTGCACAGAACACAGCAACAGTGTCAATGGCCCTTTGAACTTGTCAATCAAAGCACGAAAGAAATGGCATCACTCAATAAGAGCCATAGATTCCTACATATGGGTATATATATGACATCCAACATTAACATTAACTGGTTTCCCATGCAAGGCTGAAGTCTAATTTAACCAAAAGGGAGAGAATTTCATACAAACCTGTAGGATCTAGTATGAGACTCTGATCAACTGCGTGAATTCTCTCTTGTACTCTCAGACTGCTTCAGAGCATTATCCTCACCATGGGGAGCCTGACTTTTAGTTCTTGGACTTTGAATTTTACCATTCCTGTCACCATGTGGAGAAACAGGCTGGGGTATGGATCTGGACCGCCTTGCCCTCCTTTCTATTGACCTGTCACCCCTAGGGGAGAGAGATCTTGATAGTGATCTGGATCTCCTTGGAGAATAGTAGTCACCCCTTCCATGACGATCTCTGTCTCTTTAGACAAATAAGCAAAACAGATAGGGTAAGTAACTACAAGAGGATGCAAGGAAGGCATATCAACTCATTAGCAACATTTGATGATTTTTCTTTAGAAGTAACCATATTGACAATGACTCTGTTCTCTCATGAGTAGGTGCATAGCAACTCAAAATCACACAAGAATCCGACAAATCACTGTCAACATCAAACAAACCATAGTGTATGCTCCCTTGCAATATCCAGTGATTGAATCATGACTATTACCTGTATGTTCTTTCAAAGTCTTGGGAAAATTACATTTTGATGCAAACATTGTTTAAGGATATCAGTAAGCTTCAAAGTCTCCATGGTTCCTTTGTCAAATCCCATCACATCTCAATCAGCAAAACTATAAAATCTTGCATCTTTGAAGATGGAATCTTTCTTTGGCCAACTAAGCTATAAATTCTTTCTCTAACTGAATAATATGCAACATGAAGAAATCAAATAAATATTAATAAATAGATAAACTAAGTTTGTTTCTGAATCAGTAACACACCATTTTGAATTAATTGCTTAAAAAGCAAAACCTCATGATCAAAAGTCCTTAAATAATAAACAAATACCCCATGTTGAGGTCTATTTAAAACAGAAACATTTGGTGAATCTTTCACAAATATGAGTGCAAATAGTCTTTGAATTCATCTTTATAATCCATTTTCACAATTCTTTACCAGTCCTGACTCCCCCAAGTCTCCCCAATCTAGAGACTTCAAACGGAAAGAAACTAGCATTTGTTAGATAGATCTACCCTAAAAATAAAATTATGCCTGGGAACTTTAAATCAGAACTCCTAGAGCTTATCATCAACCAAAGAAAAAACAGCAAATGATAAAGGAAAACAAAAATTACTACTTTAAATTGGCAAGCACAACATCCTAGTAACACAGGACACAAAAATACACACATGTAACTGAAAAGGAAAGAAGCCAATAAAACTGTAACTTCATTTTGATGTCTCCAGCTAGATGTCAAGAAGACTTATAACCTCAGAAAAAGGAAATATCAAAAGTAGATTTCTAGATGTCAGATTCTAACCTCCACCAGGATCCCAGCCATTGAGATGGTAACCAACAGATTCACAGTTTTACTACATATTACTAGAATTATTGCTTCAAGAAATTATAATTCAAGTAGTGCTCATAAGCAAAGGGTACTGAACCTAACACTATCAACTTATCAAGAATTAAGAAAACTCATCTAAATGCCAGGCTCAGGGCAGTGACCAAGCTGCTCTTAGCCCCTAAGTGTCCCACTCTAGCTCAAGCATTCAAAAGCAGGCTCAAGTTCCAATAATAAAATGACATTCAAAAGTTTGATTAATATATTAGCTGATAACCTTGGTGGCACTAGATTTGCTTACAGTCCAACAAGGTCAATGAATATATTGGCATCATACCATTTGCATACATGAAACATTAACCAACTTGGCTCTTATTCCTCATCTGCCTTTATAAACCAAAAGCAAAGAAGTCTCTAAGCATTGTCCATCAAAGGAATAAGATATTACTATACAATGATTAGCATGATCCCTCTTCCAATACCTTGTAAACCATGCAAAAAGATGCATAAAGTCTACACAAGAAAGATTAGATGCTTCTTTCACAGAGTACTTATAAAGGGTAAAAGTATTACAGCAATATTGCAAACTGAAAAGTCAAAACATGAAGACAAAGGAAAGCTGGACGTTTAGGTAAAAGAGCAAGTATAACTTCTGCTATGTGATTATAAACAGACCTCAAATCTTGTCGTGTTGGGGTGGGTGAGCGCGAATAGGCTGCCACAGAAAATTGTAAACCATTATTCTTTGAGGAAAGAGAAGCAGAATAAATAAGTATAGCAATAATAAGTTATTTGATCAATAAACACAAATAAAATTGGATTGCATCACCTTATACACATTTATGCACAAGGAAGCACACACATAGATACATACATAAACATGCGTCACAGTGTGTGTGTGTGTGTGTGTGTGTTTTGATTGCTACCAAATCAGCATTTCTGAACAAAGAAGATGCTAAAAAGCTTTCTTTATTCCTTTATTTTTGTTTATCTATAACATTATCATTCAAAGAAAGCACCAAGAAGCTGCATACAATATATTCAAAAACTTAGAAAGATGAAAAATGAAATGTACTTATGAAGCTCATAAATTTCTTTGTACCATGTACACAGCCTTTTTTACACCAGAATGATAGATATTAAATTTTTGTATTTATCTAAGCACAGGATGCTAAAAGGTTTCTTGCTTCAGAGAAATAAGTAAAAGGAGGACAAAATCAAACTGACAGCGATATCTCCGCCGAGGGGATCTTGAAGGACTGTGTCTTCTGGAGCTCCGTCGACCACTATATAACATTAAAACCAAACAAGTTTGAGTCACAGAACATACTGAGATCTATCAAACAAGAGATACAGGGAATATTAATAAATATAAGAATAAATGGCATACTTTGTGTTTGAAATCCTACGCATTTCCTGTGGAGTCTTTCTATTTTCATCAGCAAATACAATTTGAATTTCACGCCCATCAATGACAGTATGATTTAAGTATTTCTTTGCTTCAGCGGCATCTTCGGGATAACGAAACTTCACAAAGCCAAAGCCACGTGGTTCTCTATAAACGCAAAAGCCAGCAGGAGAACATTTAATCAAAATGATATAAAAGCACACTAATGGAATCGTAAGACAACATTAACCAGAAGACAACAAGAAAATGACCCACAAACTACTGAAACATATTAAACCATGACCTAAAAGTGGAGCAAGAAGCATAACATACCCAGTGTAGTAATTTTTTGGTAAATAAACATCTCTTAGTGGACCAAAATGCTCAAAATGGACTCTGAGATCTTCTGGCCTGCAGAAGGACAAGTCATAATCAAATTTCAAATTTTCTAACAAAAACTAAGAAAAACATAATCATATTGTTTTGCGTAAAAGGGTTCATAAAAATGAAGTGCAAAGTAAAAGGATTGCATGCTAGAACAATCAGGAATGCCTTCATAAAAAACTCCAAAATCTTTGAAAAAAAAAAGAATCTCAAGCATTTAGAATTTGGCAGTGCCCGAAACGATAGTATAAGAAGAGTAATTAGCAAGAATTTAAAGCATACAGAGACCAAAACATCCTTAAAAAAATTGTTAATGCAATTGTCTTAAAGGGGTAAACATTTTCAACATTACAATCCGTAAAAACATCAATGGCTACATACGCTCTAGTATATGCCTGCATCGTCACTGCGGCACACACGCATACGTATATAAAAACTGAAAACGAAGGAGAATTAGACCTGGACTTGAGAGAGATATTTCGGACGAGAAGGCCAGAGGGAGCAGGAGAACGGCGGTCTCCACGCCGGTCGCGACGGTCATCGTAGCGATTGTTTCTCACAGGGCTGTAGCTCCGACTCCGGCTTCTGTACCTTCCCATTGTTTTCATCTTACAAAACCCTGAACCCTAGCCAAGATTCGGTGTCTTTAGCAAACTGGGGAACTAGAATATCAGAAGTTTTGGAGGGAGATGACGTAGAAAATTGGAAATACCGAGTTCAGCCTCCCTCTGTGTGGATAATTGAATGTTACCGAAAAAATGTTTCCTATGAATTAACAGGGTGTTTTCAAAAAAAAATAAAATAAAAATTAACAGGATGTTTGGTCAAATTTTCATGGAATTAGATTATTAGAATCCCATGATTTCCCTAGGATTTTAATTTCATGAATTTTAGGAAAACAAAAAGATAATTCTAAGACAAAATTACCCTCTCTTTTTTTAATCTAAAATTGATGTCTAATCTTCCCTTTTAAATTATAGCGTGTATTATTCTTTGACTTCCCTTTGTGTATGTTTATTTAAATCTTTATATGCAACAATTATTCAAAATTTGCATTCTTATATACATTGTTTATATACAACAACTTTCGTGTATGTTCCTTTGAATTCGTTATATGTAGAACGATTCAAAATTTACATTCTTTATATGCAACAACAATAACAATTTGTGAATTAATTTGTCAATTATAAATAATAATAATAATAATAATCTTCTATAATAAAAAAGCCAGAAGAACCGCATTAAATGCAGTTCCCGCCCATGAAGAAACGGCGTAGTTTTGGCTATACAAACGGTATAAGCGGGAATGGCAAAACGGTGCAGTTTTGGAAATAACAACGTTATTAAAGGACATCTTCTAATATAGGAGATTAACTATTCAGAAAGGAAACATAATTAATTCAAATACTATACTTTGTGGGGCACACGTCTGTAAACAAAATCATTCCCTTTTCATCGGAAAGGGAATCGTTGCCGACGGTTCAACATCCCAGGTATGCATTCACCGGGAAGGCCAAAACGTCCATTAATACGCAGACATATATATTACAGGTTAGTGAACGATCACGAATAAATGCAATATACAATCGGCAAATCAAATCAAATTCAAACCGATATCCTATTTGCATTAGAACTTCAGGAACATGGGGATGTATTGTCTGTTGAATGAGTTGACGACGTTTAAGAGGAGGAGTGCTGTCAAGGTTCGAGTGGTTAGATCCTACACTGTAATGGAAAGGAGGGGCTCATCCGAGATCAAGAGTAAAGAGCTGGTTCTGCACGACGAAGAGGTATCTTTCATCTTCCAATTTTCTGCAAAAACGTAATTCTTTAGTATTTTGATCATATCATATTTTTATATATGTGTTAAATGTTGCTATGTACAGGCAACTGTAATCCATGCCTGTATACCAAAGGATGTTCTACCAAAATTCCCCGAAAGGTTTTTAGAAGGCAGTGTCTATTGTTTCAAAAACTTTTATGTCGTTGCAAATTGGCATACGTACAAGACTAGCATGCACGAGTTCATGCTGCAGTTCAATCATGAGACTATCATGAAAGAATCTAGGTCTGATAATTTCCCTTACCACATGTACAGACCCATACCCTTCCATACTTTGAAAAGTAATCTAGCAATAGATGTCAAGCACTTGATTGGTAAGATCTTTTAGCTCTAAATACTATTTCTATTTACCAAATGGGTGTCTGTGTTTCATGTCAATATACTTCTTTTTTTCTGACTGTCTGCTGTTTTTTTTTTACTTTTTGTTAGATGTAATTGGCCGTATTGTTGAAATACGTGCTCCCCAAGAGAAAACAATTTCTGGTCAGAGTACTGTTCTAATAGACTTTGTTCTGGAAGATGCTATGTAAGTCAACAAAATACTCATATCCCTTCATTTCATTACTATTTCATTTAAACTAACAATATGTTAACTGTATTAAACTAGGGGTAATCGTTTGAACTGTACCTTTTGGGATGAGCATGTAGCCAAACTGGAACCACTCTACCGATCTGCTTCGAAGGACCCTGTGGTTGTGTTGATCCAATTCTGTAGAATCAAACTTGGTGCTAGAGGTTAGTAAAAATACAGATTTCTGTTATTGCTTACTAGATAGTAGTTTTAAACTGTTTAATCACCATTTTTTTTTATAGTTCTAGATGGTGATGTGAAAATATCTTCTTCATATGATGTTACTCAACTCCTAATTGATGTGGACTGCCCGGAGATTCAGAACTTCAAAGAGAGGTATCAACATCTTTAATACATTTTCCTTTTTCTATTACTTTTAATTCAAAAACTTGCTTTTAAATTTTTAAACCTCCTACAGTCTGTTGGACATTGGTGAACAAACTCCAATGCGCAGTATAGGTTCAATGACAAGCTTCAGTTTCACAAACAGCATTGAAGATTCAACCAGCAGGAAGATGGAGCTGACTACCATTTCTGAGATCTATGAGAATGAAATGGTAAAAACATTATCTTTTTTATTTTTTTGTTCAGAATTTGTATAATAATATTTCATAAAGACCTTTAAGATGATTTCAAATTATCTTGGCAGCATGGAGAATTCTGGGTTGCTGCCAAGATAAATGGTATTGAAAAGTCCAATGAATGGTGTTATAGTTCATGTCGAAAACCCGGTTGCAACAAGAAACTTAAAATGTTAGAAGGTGATCTCAAATGTACCAAGTGTCACTTGACTTGGAAAAATGGAGTTCTAAGGTACAAACTTAGGCTTAGGGCTGTTGACATGAAGGGTACTGCTGCCTTTATTTTGTGGGATAGAGAGTGCATGGAACTGATAGGAACATCTGCCAGTGACTTATATGAGAGGAATAAGAATGTAAGTATCCTTAAATTTTTTGCTTCCCTTTTATAATATTTTCCTTAATTATAAGTAATTTTCTATTTAATAGGTCTATGCAGTTAATATTTTCATTTGTAAAATAAAGACTGCAGGTCCCATAAAGGAAATCACAGGATTAGTTGGCAAGATAATGCTATTTAGAATTTCTGCAAATACAGACCAATTTATCAATAGGTCGTATGCCTTTCCAGTTTTAAGGATTAACAATGAGACCAAGTTCGTTGAACAGTATTGCAAGGAGCTGTTTGCTGCTCATGACAAGGAAGTTAACTCTACGGTACAATTAAGTGATGGTGACGATGAATTCCTACAGGTAACTGAATATTCATTTTTTTTCTAATGAATTAATAGAAACAAATGAATACCTGAGAATATTGACCCGTGTTTATCCATTTTCAGGGATTTGACAGTGATGAAGGTGAGAGCCCGATAGCTATGCTGCCACCTATGAAGAATGCTGAAGCCTCTGATGGAGCGGTCAAGAGATGCCTGCTGGATCAGTTCTCTTCCTCCAAGGGCTGCAAGAAATTGAAGGACACTAAAGTGAAGATGGAGAAGATTGATTGAAAAGATCTTTTATAATGAACATGGATGGACTCTGACTCTGTTAAAAAAACTTGATGTTTTGCTTGCATTTAATTTTTAAGTACACAATTGGATCTTTTGTTGTTTTTATGTTTTAGTACTGTTTTGTAATTGCTACTCTTATGTGGCTGTGTATTCAAGTGCTTGGATGTCAACCTTTACATTTGAATTCAAACTATACTGTATGTTATTTTGTTGTTTTTTTTTTTTTTGCAGGTTAGTGGACAACTATGAGTGCTTGAAAGTGTTGCAAATAACACAAAATTAAATTAAGTCCACACAGGAAAGTGAATTGTTACCAGGATGTGAATGCCATAACTCCAGTGCCAGATGGTGTTTCCTCAACCATTGCTACAGCTTCCTCATCTAGATTCTCATATACAGGGCCATCTTCGGTATCCAACATCTTGCAGTTCAAGACCTGCTACTCACAATGCTAGCTGACATCCACAGCTCAGAAGGAAAAACAATATGTGTCATTTAGGTGAAATGTATCAAGGAATCAGCATGTTTAATGATAGGTGTGAAATTAGGGTTTAGGGTTTTCCAGATGAGCCACAAATGGCATGTACCTTTCTCATTCTGCATTAATACGACCTCTATGCTATTAATTTGAGAGTAGCATAACTTAATCAGATAAATAGTTAATATCAAGGAATAAGCAAAACAAACATCAACTCTTTTTGTAAATATTAACCTTAGTAAATATTTAATTGAAAGACTGAAAATATAATTACAAATTCATCTTTTTTGTCCCCCATGGTCTTGAACTGTGGATGATTTTTTTATTTCACACAGTGCACTTTTCAGTGCTAATATAAAGCAAAGGGAAAACATTAACACTGACATACAAAGTCAAATGGAAATCACAACTAAAACACTAAATAAAAAATCATTTCTGTGTGTTATTTAAGGAAGGTTAAAGGGTTCAATCATCTAATGTTTCCCTTGACATTGCAATGGCTTCCCTTTGGATAGCAGGAAAACCATTAAGGCAATATGTTTTAATGGTTGGGATAGCAGTAAAACCAGTAAGGCAATTTGTACCCGTGCCAGTAAATACTATTCCCGCTCAGTGCAGAACTCATGGAAATGTCACAGAACGGTGTAGATGGTTAAAAATAAAAGGATAGAACAAATAATTTCAATTTACAAACTTGCATTCCTATATAAAACCAATGACACATAACTCATGGAAATCAAGAATACAATTAAATATGAGAACTAATTCAACCCATTAACTAATACTCTTTTTTATGCATCTTTTTAACCAATGAACTACTTAAATGCATGAACGTCTAGTAATAAATACAAAATAGATATGGAAACCATGCAACTGAAGTTCCTGAAGTATACAATTAAACCATACAAATGGAAATCAGAAGTATGACCCTTGGACCTAACTGAATTAACAAAACGGGCTGCAAGGGTGTATTTAACGTTATTCATCAACCATCTAGCATTTTGGTATGGTCTTATTACCCCAATCACAGCAATTAAAATGCGTTTCTGCAGTATTCTGGGAATTTATATGTATCAGTGCAATACAACAATACAATTAAATCCGAGAACTATTACTAAATGAACAACTAATTATTTTTATGCATCCTAAGTGCATTATTAAGCCATGAACTGTTTAGAAGAAAGAATGTCGACTAATGGACACAAACTACAGACCTGACAAATCGTATTGGTCCGAGCCTCATATATACTTTCTACTATTTACCTAGCAACCAATGTGTTGCACAATGCATTACACTAAATACACAGAGCAAACTTCTATAACTTCTGTTGCACAGTCATTTATGACTAAGGTACTGATAAGAAAGAAAAAATGCAGGAGTGTTTGAGTAACTATTAAGTTCTATAAAAACATAATATATTCATTTCAAAAATTCTTACATTAGATTTAGAAGAAAGAAAGAAGGTTACTCAATATCCTTATAGTTCTATTGCCTTTTTGTATGACTTGATATCATAAACTTCCAACTTCAGCTCCAACACGGCTTCGCCTACAGTCCTCAAATCTGTTTTGTCAGGCTGAAAATAACAAAATCTGGTATTAATACTATATTGCTATTAAAAATATACACATTATCAAGATGTAAAGGTCAGATTAATCATTTTCAAAGTATTTGTTAAAGGGTAACTAAAAAAAATTAAAATCATCAGTACATTATGTATTAATTCTAAGATGCCTGTTACATTTTAATTCAACAACTACAACTTATTTCATTTTTGTTCTGGGTCTGTTGCATTCCTAATTATTAATCATTATGCTTTTTGCCTTAATGATGGTAGTGTCTTTTGGTATTCCCAGATTAAACTACACATTATCTAATCTGTCAAAAAGCATCCTTGCTATTAACATCCCAATATCAAGTTCAGCTACAACACTACATCTTTCACAAAGCAGAGTATTTTTAAAATTGGGGAATGCAAATATGAGGCAGATTACCAAATCAGCAGTCATAGGCAGCAAAAGGAAAATTCATCCACAGAACAAAGGTATTCTACAGTAATATTAAATCAGTACTGCATTTCCTTCTATATTATCAACTGAATACCTTAATTCATGATATTAAGTTTACAATTTTGTATTCACTCGCATGTACAGTTCATCAAATTGATATAGAAAATTAAAATTTGGCTAATAAGACTAACGAAATTTTTTTCAGAAGTACGTATTCCTTAAACGTAAATCTATCTATTTAATGATACACTAATAAGTTGTTCAGCACGGCGTATGGATATTCAGAGCTTAGATTAGCAAAAACTGCAGATGTAATAATCCCATTTTCATTCGATAAACTTACCTGATTAGATCCACTAACCCTAGCTCGATTATATCCAGTTTCTACTAGCTCGATTAATCCCAGCTAAAACCTGTTTACACAAAAAAACTTCCAAAATTAGGATTACAAATAAGTTTTTGAGTAAGTACCAGTAACCCTAGCTCGATTGATTAGATCCAGAAAATAGTAGATGAGATCCTTGGCTTCTACTCATGAAAACCAGACAATGACATATCCGACTGTGGATTTCGCCCGATATGGGTCGAAGAATATTTCGATCGACGAAATTGAAGCTCATACAGCTCAAATTTTGTTGGTTCCATCGATCTGAAAATCGATTTGTTAACCAACATCCACCAAATGGAAAGAGCACTGTGTGTTTGGTTTCAGCAGAACGCAACTCGCAGATGCATCGAAGAAATGTCGATCGACGAAATTGAAGCTCATACAGCTCCAATTTTGTTGGTTCCATCGATGTGAAGATCGATTTGGTAACCAACATCGACAAAATGGAAAGAGCACTCTGTATTTCCCTCTTGCAAAACGCCACTCGCAGATACACCGTTTGCCCAGTTCTGGATCCTTCGTTTATATTTATCTAATAATAATAATTCTTTTTGTTTTTTTGGTCCTAAAATGACTTCTTAATATACATTATTATATAATTGAACTTATTAAATTAAAACACATGTTTTGTCTAATTCATATATAGTTTTACGTATATATATAAAGTTAATAGTATTAAATAATGTGTTTCAGATTATTTATAATTATTGTAAAGATTTATGTATATATGTTACCCAATCAAAATAGTAATTTGTGCCTCTAAAGGAATTATTCGTAACAACACATTAACGTCTAGACTGTGTATTATACGTCCGAGTCTTAATTATAGTATATTGTTGTAATATTGCAGAAAACGCAAGCAGTGCAGGAACAACGGATACTAATATCAACACTCCAAACAATGGAAAAGGCTTACTCACACAAGTTTCGTGTATATCCGGTGTTTTTATTAATTCAACGAACTCACCTTTGAGCATCCTAACTAATAGTAAGTGCTTATATATTTTCATGTATTATGACCATTATTTTTGTAGTTTTCGAGACATTGTTCTAGGATTAGAAAAAGTGTTTTGTACTAAACGATTGCAATTTTTCAGGTGGTAACTTAATCAAATCAAGTATTACTTGCATCAATAACACATCTCAAACGTCACCTAATTTAAAAGGTATGTGAAAAAAAATGTTTGATTTCAACTCTTATTACACATGGACGAATGTTTAACTAACTGAGCGATATGTGTTGTTAAGATTTATATTTTATGTTCTCCCATTATGATGTAATGAATTTTAATGGATACTACATTTTTTTGTGCAGGTTTTGTTTGTAGGAAAAAACAAAAAGTACCGTTACACGATTTGTCTAATGATTAGTTATAAATGTTTAATAAATGATTATAAAATAATCATTAAATTTTATCGTCAACATCATTTTACATTTCTTTGTTATGTCCGTAGTGGATGCCACGGCGCGACGATGTCATGGAATGTCATATACCGAAATGGTAAAGAAAACGACACAGCACAACAGCGCCGGACCGTTGCTGACTCATGTTTCAGCATCACTTGGCTTGACAATGACGGATGTCACGCACGGTTAGATTTTTGCATTATGCTACGATACTATTTATTAGGAAATCAAATTCCGTGACAATGATACAAAATCCTATTAGTTAGTATACTATTTTTCCATTATAATGATATACTTTAAATGTTAGTGATGTTTAAAAACCACATTTAAAGCTGTATAACAATTTTGTCGAATTAAAATATGCGGATAACAAAGAATGTTTATTTCCAATAACGCAAAAAAGACGATCCGAATATATTAGCTCTTAGCGCAGATTTTAATTATTTAGCATGTAGTCACTTTGTCACAAGTTTGTAGCATGTCCTTTACTTTTTTTTTTTTTTTTTTGGTGTAAATGTCCTTTACTTTATGATATAACAAACGATACCTCTATTCTGCATCCAATAACGTATTTCATTTCGAAACAGTTCAATGCGGTGAGAGCCATGTCAATCATACAGTGGAAGACAATTCAGTTGTTCGAAATATAGCGCAAGAGTTCCAACAAGTAGACAACAATCATGAACAAATGTCAATACCCGTGCGAGTTGGTACGTTTTTTAAACTAATCACGCTTTTTCAATTGAGGGCATCCTTTATTTTATTTGTTAATTAAATTCAAATCAATTGTTTTTAGTTCATTTATCAAAATCAATGCTAGGTTTCCATGAACCCAAATTTCATTTGGTTCATCAAAATTAACTTTGGTTCATTGTGTAATTTTGCAAACAGATTCACAATTCTTCCTAAATGAGCAACATACATCTCAAACAATACCAATACGGTCTAATAGATCAAAACAATGCATTGAACCACAGAAAGAGTTGGTTCTATCACCAACACCAACTATTGGTATGTTATTCTAATTGCAAGCTTCAAATGCATCTATTATCATTGTATTAAATTTTATGTAATCATATTGACATATATATCTCAATTGCTTACATTTATGTAGTTGCATACATGGATATCGGTGACCCAAACAATATATGTGAACATTGCAATGCAATCTATTGGTATGAGGAGCGTGTTAATAAGGCAGTGCGTAGCGGAACAACTAAATATTCAACGTGCTGTGGTCATGGGAAGATCAAATTGCCAAAGATGGTCCCACCACCAAAAAGGATTTTCAACTTATTCTTTGCAAGAGGGAAGAAACGGAATGAATTTCTAAAGCACATAAGAAGCTTCAATAACATGTTTTCTTTTACATCGTTAGGGGCTAAGGTTGATAAATCAATCAACCTTGGGAATTGCCCACCAATATTTAGGATAAACGGGCAAAATTATCATTTGATGGGAGGACTAATGCCCGATCCTGGAAAAAGCCCGAAGTTTGCTCAATTATACATCCATGATACAGAGAACGAGGTAGAGAACCGCATCAATGCATTCAGGTAATACTATGCTCTATTTTTATAATAATCTCATCAGTTACTATTAATTTAGTAGAACACAATTCTAACAACAATATGCTAATCTAATGTATTTCAATTTATAAAATAGTGGGGCTGACCTCAATGACAAAACGCATGTTGATATAGTTCAAGATATCAAGCAAGATCTAGATGAGCACAATGTGTTGGTGCAATCATTTCGATGGGCAAAAAATCAGATTAACAACAATCCACAAGTTAATTTTAGGATGAGGTTGATTGGTAAGCGTCAAAGTGATGCAAGGACGTACAATCTACCCACTGTTTCAGAGGTGGCTGCTTTAATTGTTGGCGATCTAGACCACACATTAGGGCAACGGGATATAATAGTGGAGACCAAGGCCGGATCACTCAAGAGGATAAACGAGCTCAACCCAGCGTATTTGCCATTGCAATATCCAATTTTATTCCCATTAGGCGAAGATGGATATCGGGAAGACATACAGTACTGCACAGCATCAAATAAACCAACCGCTGCTAGGGTTCGAGTATCGCAGCGTGAATACTTTGCATATAAGATACATGACAGGTTCAGTGAACTATCTACGCTGTTATACGCCAAGCACTTATTCCAACAGTTCTTGGTCGATGCATACACGATGGTAGAGTCGGGCAGACTACAGTACATACGAAATAATCAGAAGGCATTGCGGTGTGAAGCATACAAGGGGTTGTCTGATGCGTTAACAAGGGGAGAGGTTGATACAAACAAGCAAGGTAAGTGAATCATCTTACCGTCGACCTTCACTGGCGGTGCTCGGTATATGATTCAGAATTATCAGGATGCGATGGCCATATGCAGACATAAGGGGTATCCTAACTTATTTATAACTTTCACGTGTAACCCAAAGTGGCCTGAGATTCAAAGATATATGGACAAATGCAACCTCAACGCAGAAGATAGACCAGACATTGTATCTAGGGTATTCAAGATTAAGTTAGATGCTTTAGTCAAAGAGATACGCAATGGCAAGCTATTTGGTATTGTAACCACAGGTAATTTACTAATTCTTTTTATCTCCTTCTCGAAATATGACATCAATAGTGAATTTAAAATCTCCGAGCTGTTTTATTATTAATTTTTGTGGTGTTAATATTTTTTTTATATATGCAGTGGTTTATACTATCGAATTCCAAAAACGTGGATTACCACACGCTCACATTCTCATATTCCTTGAAAGATTGTCAGAAGGATTTTCAGCTAATCACATGGATCAGATCATATCCGCTGAAATACCTAACAAGGAACTAGATAGTGAGTATTATAAAGCTGTTGGGGAATTCATGATGCACGGTCCATGTGGACACGAAAGGCCTAAATCTCCATGCATGGTCAATCAAAAGTGCTCTAAACATTTTCCTAAGAAGTTTGTTGAGGTATCCACATTGGATGAGGACGGTTACCCTATCTACAGGCGTCGTGACAATGGTGCAACAGTGGAAAAAAATGGAGTTCAATTGGACAGCAGATACTGTGTACCGCATAACAGGTACTTACTGTTGAAGTATAAGGCACATATTAACGTAGAATGGTGTAACCAATCAAGATCAATCAAGTATTTGTTCAAATATGTCAACAAAGGGAATGACAGGGTTACCGCTGAATTCTACAAGACCACAACGGATGCGAACGAGAATGCAACTGTGGATGAAATTACTATGTATTACGACTGCCGGTACGTGTCTGCCTGCGAGGCAGCATGGCGTTTGTTGTGCTTCGATGTACAACTAAGGCACCCGCCGGTTGAGAGATTAAGCTTCCACTTACCAGATTGCCAAACTGTTGTGTTTGAGGATGATGATAGGATCGAGAATGTTTTAAATAGGCTAACAGTGAATCACAGCATGTTCACAGCATGGTTTGACGCAAATAAGAAATATGCTGCGGCTAAAGAGTTGGCTTATATCGACATGCCAAACAAATTTGTATGGAAGAAAGATATTAGGGAATGGCATCCTAGGAAGAGGGGGTTCGCTATTGGACGCATATTTTTTGTACCTCCAGGCAGCGGTGAAGTTTACTACTTGCGATGTCTTTTAAACGTAGTTCGCGGCCCGACGAGTTTTGAAGACATCAAGACAGTTCAAGGTGTTGTATACCCAACCTTTAGAGATGCATGCTATGCTAGAGGGCTGCTAGACGATGATAGAGAATATATTGATGCAATCAATGAAGCAAGTCATTGGTCAACTGCCCAATCTATGAGGAAATTATTTGTCATTTTACTCACGGCAAACTTGGTGAATCGGCCTGAGAATGTGTGGAATCACGTTTGGCAGCATCTATGTGAGGATGTGCAATTTAACAGGAGAACACTGTTGAAAGATATGGGTAAGTTATTAATTCAATTTCAAGTCAATTAATTTACATAATAAGTAATCTTTTGCTTTGTCATTACTAAAATCGATATGTCTTAATGCTATAATTACAGATTTGTGTTTGTCTGATGATGAGAAGAAAAACTTAGGACTTCTTGAATTAGATCGGTTGTTGCAGATGTAAAACAAGTGTTTGAAAGATTACCCTGATATGCCTATCACAAATTACGATGATGCTTTATTCTCGAACAATCGATTTTTGTTTGATGAGCTCAACTACGACCGTCAGGCAATGACAGAAGAGTATGAGAAGATGTAAAAGCAATTAACTGATGAGCAGTTAGTTGTTTACGACACCGTTCTGAATGATATACAAAATCAGAAAGGGGGGCTTTTCTTTGTATATGGTTATGGAGGTACAGGAAAAACATTTGTCTGGAAAGCATTATCTTCGAAGCTACGTTCGAGTGGTCATATTGTGCTAAATGTTGCCTCGAGTGGGATCGCCTCATTGCTGCTGCCAGGAGGTCGAACCGCTCACTCAAGGTTCGCTATTCCAATAGCAGTTAATGAGGATTCAACTTGCAATATATGTCAAGGGAGTCAACTGGCGGAATTGTTAATACAGGCCAAGCTAATCATATGGGATGAAGCACCGATGATGCACAAACACTGCTTTGAGGCTCTAGACAAGACAATGCGCGATCTATTACGCCACAGTGATCCCAACAGTGTACATAAGACATTCGGAGGGAAGACTGTTGTGCTAGGCGGTGACTTCCGGCAAATATTGCCAGTCATTCCTAAAGGTTCTAGGCAAGATATTGTTTCAGCTGCAATAAACTCATCTTACCTTTGGGATTCTTGCAAAGTCCTTCGACTAACCAAAAATTTGCGTCTTACAACACTTGATGATTCAGCCAGCAAGGAACAAATTGAACATTTTGCTGCGTGGTTGGCTGATATAGGAAATGGAATATTAGGTGGTCCTAATGATGGTCACGGAAAAGTTGAAATTCCAGAAGAAATGTTATTGCCATCAAATGGTGACTACATATCTACAATAGTTGATAGTGTGTTCCCAATGTTCAGGCAGGGTGGGTCTAACTTACAACAAATGGAGAATCGTGCCATACTTGCTCCAACACTAGATGTGGTAAATGAGGTCAATGAATATATGAGTGGTTTGCATGTGGCTGAGAGCAAGACCTACCTAAGTTCTGACACAGTTTGTAAGTCTGATGCAACCAATGGTATACTATATTATATGCATACTCCTGAATTCCTAAACGGTTTGAAAGCTTCTGGCATACCCAACCATTCTTTAACTTTGAAGATTGGCTCCCTCGTGATGTTGCTCAGAAATATAGATCACTCAATGGGACTTTGTAATGGTACAAGATTGATCATTACTAGGTTATCTGAGCATGTTGTAGAAGCTAAGATTGTCGCAGGCCACAATGCCGGTAATGTCGTTTTGATTCCAAGGATGTCAATGACTCCAACTGATACAAGATTGCCTTTCAAATTCCAAAGGAGGCAATTTCCTCTAATGCTATCATATGCGATGACTATCAACAAAAGTCAAGGTCAGACTTTAACACATGTTGGATTACTACTAAAGAAGCCGGTTTTTGTTCATGGTCAACTATATGTTGCTGCTTCAAGGATTAGTAACCCGGATGGGTTAAAAATTCTAATTCCGAATGAGGGTGGTGAGAGTAGTAACTATACTACGAATGTTGTGTACCATAAAGTTTTTAATAATTTGTAACTTTTGCATTTTCATAATTTGTACCATGAACTGTTTAATATATAATGTTTTTTTTAAGTACATTGCCTGTTACATAAATCCCAAATTAAGTAAGTTCTATGGATTATATCATTGTAATATACATAATAAGTTCACATAATACTATTTAATTTCAGTCCGTGCAACGCACGGGTATCATACTAGTAATAATAATAATAATAATAATAATAATGGGTATTTTGGACTTTATACTACTTATTTCATCTCAATTCTCATGTATACCAATCATTAGAATTGAAATCCCCAGTAATTTTATTCCTGCGAACGAAACACTGAAATTTAAACTCCCACTTTATTCCCACATTTTTTTTTTTATGGAATTGCAATTCTTTTCCCTTAATTCCTTCCTTCCAACTAAACGCCCGGTAAGGGTGTATTCCATCAAAATTTTTATTAACTTTTAAAGACTTTTAACAACTTTAACAGGACGTTTGGTTGGATAGAATTACAATTCCACTCCCACTTAATTCCCACCTAATTCTGAATGCAACTAAATTTCTTCGTTTGGTTGGATGAAATTGCAATTTCACGGAATTGCAATTCCCTCATTTTCATGGAATTAGAATCCCATGGCCCCATGGGATTTGAATTCTATGGATTTTAGGAAGAAAAAAAGACAATGATGAGACAAAATTATCCCTCCCTTTTTTAAAGCTAAAATTGATGCCTGACATTCCCTTCTAAATTATAATATGTATTATTTTTCGACTTCTCTTTGTTTATGTTCATTTAAATCTTTATATGCAATAACTATTCTAAATTTGCATTCTTTATATGCATTGTTTAATTATATACAACAACTTTTATGTATGTTCTTTTGAATTCTTTATATGCAGAACTCTTCAAAATTTGAATTCTTTATATGCAACAACTCTAACAATTTGTGAATTAATTTGTCAATTAGAAATAATAATAATAATAATAATAATAATAATAATAATAATAATAATAATAATAATAATAATAATAACAACAACAACAACAACAACAACAATAACAATGGGCATTTTGCACTTTATACTACTTATTCCCTCTCAATTCTCATGTATACCAAACATTGGAATTGAAATTTCCAGTAATTTTATTCCTGCAAACCAAACGATGGAATTTAAGCTTCCACTTTATTCCCGCATTATTCTTTTCCCATTGAATTGTAATTCTTTTCTCACCCAACTAGTATTTTCACGCGTGCGATGCACGGAATAGATTTTTTATAATATATTAAGAATAGTTGGATCGATATATAATTATATAAATTATAACATCAAATATTATATAATACAGTTGAAGATATGTTTTGGATCGATTATGATTTCTGATGTTATCCTTGTTTGAATTCCAGCAAATAATTGCTTAATTAATAGCTAATGTGTAGATGTACGCATGCGATGCTGGGATTTTAGAGATTTTATATATCATTGTTTATGATTTTTATAAATTGGGCAAATATGCTCGTTCTCTAGTAACTCAGTTATAGAAATCAATTGCTATTCTAACTCATATGTATGGAAGAGATATTTTTGTGTAGATATATAGCAATGTTTCCATCTTGAAAAAAAATATAATATCACCGGTTGTATTTACACATTATTGAAAACCTCTTTGTAGACAACATCGGTAGTAGCAACACAATCTTGTCCATCCTCGTCTAGAACTAATTAACACTTTCAAGCTATCAGGATGGGTGACTCGGGAGAAAGCCATGTACAATTGACCGTGATTAAAAACTGGTTTTTTTCAGCAATAACTCAACGTGAGTCAGTGTTCGGCCCTGGCTTTTGTTGATAGTCATGGCATATGCAAGCATCAATGAGAATCATTTATGCTGGAACTTGAAGGGCAATCTCGTATCAGAAAGAGTGAGAGACATTCGAGGGATAAGAACTTTGGTTCTTTCATGTGTCCCATTAACTATTATTGCTTCAACAATGTGATCTGCCAATCTTGTGATGATGAGTCGCATACCGGTATAAAGACCAAGAGAAAGGGCCTATAATCCGCAATATGCAATCTATGCTCTCAAAATTCAATTAATCATACTGGCATCATGCAATAAACAAAAATATATCAGAATATATGAATCATATATCTAAACTGTTAATCCAAACTTCACTCCAGATTACCAAATGGAGTGTATGGCTTTTTGAAATGATGCCCATCCAAACTGTTGAAATGCGATGTCCATAATCGTTGATTGGTAGACTACTCATGCTTCATATTTCATCAAAGTATCAATTTCTTATGATATTATGATTTATAACATATAAGAATCGACAAATAAACTATAGTATGAGTCTTCCTTGCATGCAACAAATATCACAAAAATTCAATGTTCTAAAATAAGTGTATAAATGCAATATGTAGATAATTTGCATTGCATTATATATCATTAATTTAATTAATTTTCGGTTAGTTATTGCAAGATCTTGAGGTACACTTATATTTTGATATTCAGTAAGTATAACTATATTAGAGAAAGCCAAAGACCTTGTGGTCAAGCGGCATCCGGTGTACACTCTCATGTGGAAGGGAGTGGGTTCGAGCCTCAGTGGAGGCATCTGTTGACTCTTTGTGCTTCAGTAGGTTGAGAAAGTAGCTATGAACAGATACTACACAACTACTCTCTCTCACGCGCAGGGGTGCAAATCAAATCCCAAAATGAACTTGAAAAGACTTGACTCGTGTACGCCAACACTTGCAATAGTATAGATTGCATTGCAGGAAAATATATGTACTATACTATTACGATTAGTAATTTAAATCTAGAATATGTTTTGGGCGGTAAGTTAAAGTTGAGGATATTGTTTTTTTTAATAGTATAGATTGCATTGCAGGAAAATATATGTACTATACTATTACGATTAGTAATTTAAATCTAGAATTGCATTACGAATAGGAAAGTAGGGAAGAATATATTTTATTAGAAATTGTATTACCAAATTTTAATATACAATTATACTACGAATAGAAATTGTATTACCATATTTTATAATATTACGCAATCCTGGCCTTAAGAGTATAGGAGTGTTTTGGGCAGGAAGTTAAAGTTGCGGATATCTACTATACTAATAAGAGCCAAGGAGAGTTAGACCTAAAATGGGTAGAAAAATGTCGGTCAAATTATTTAATCAAATGGATGGTTCAGATGAATTATTTAATCAAATAGATGGTTAAGATAATTCAGATTAATATTATTAATAGAGATTACCTAATTTAACCTTACTTTTATGATTATCCGTTAAGTTTTCCGTTAAATATTCTCTTCTCCGTTAACTTTTAACTTACCAATTAATTTCTATAAGAAAGGTCTTAGGTTCGAACCTCATCTCAATCAAATTTGACATAATTGAGTTTCTCACTCTATTTTACTCTTATTAAATTAAATAAATTAGTAGCTACAACAAAAAATGATATATATGTATTTCTTTAATTTAGAATTATGTGTCTACAATACCTTTATTTGAAAAAATGATTCATTATCAAAAAATTAAATTAAATAAGAGAAATAATTTCATTAGTTATACTAGTATTTTCGCCCGTGCGTTGCACGAAATGAATTTGTTATAATATTTTAAGAATATTTGGATCGATATACAATTATATAAATTATAGCATTGAACAGTATATAGCGCAATTGATGAAATTGGTTAGATTGATTATGTTTTCTATTGTTTTCTTTGCTTGAATTAGAGCAAGTAATTGTCCAATTACCCGTGCGATTCACGGATAATTTTTTTTATTATTTATTTAGATAATAAAATTAAAGATAAAATTATTTTAAAAAATCTAATATTGAACATGTACATTTATTTGATTATAAGATTAGTGCAAAACTATCACTCAATTAATTGAATAATATATGACTTGTTTGTTTACAATTATCTTAAAAAGATCGATATTTAATACTCTGTATAACTTAAGTAATTATATTATTACAAAAATAAATATGTAAAAATGAGAAATAATTTAACTTTAATTACTACGGAGTATAAAAATAAATTGAACGACCAATATTTAGCATAATTAACATAATAATTATTAAACAATTATTATTAGTCAATTGCACTAAATTAATTATTTTTCGTTAACCGGAATATCAATTTGTATATACAAAAATTATTACTCCGTATTATTATATATTAAATATGTTCGACCTTCTGCAGTGTTCATGTCACACGTGTACTAATTAATTTGATAAACGACATCTAAAGTTGTTGAGATGATTGATCAACCTTCTAGTAATAAATATTAATTATGTGATAAGTTAGCTGTTTTCGGAAGGAGTTTCGGTTAACTCTACCACTAAAAAGAGCGTGTTCCTGATGGAGTAGTATTTATTAATATAATTAATAATTAATATAATTAATTAATTAATTAATATTTAATTCATATAATCTATACTATTTATAATTTCCGATTATATTTCCAATGAAATATTAATAT
>CP025647.1:18617018-18664413 GCA_003576665.1 Ipomoea trifida | reverse complement strand
TTATTTATTTATTATGGTAGAATAATAATCTATATCTATATCTATATAATAATATATAAAAATATATTAGTTATAATTGTATGGAATTCTATTAATTATAATTGAATTCCATATATATTATATTCCAACACCTATTTGTTTACAATTCCATTTATTTATTACCAAAAGATATGTTATTATTATGTTAATGGTGAAAACATATGAATGGTAATCAAATGAATTATCAATTATTATCAATTAACAATAATAGCTCTGCATCTCTCTCTTTATGGCTATAAATACAAGAAGAAACTCAGTCTACCACGCCACCGCCAATTTTAATCTCTCTGAGTTCTGTTGTTTTCGTTTGTGAAAACATCAATGTTCATAGGAAGAACCACCCTTCTCCATAAAAGTGTGACATATTGACTGCTTTTTTTTTTTTACTGTTCTTATCTTATCTTATTTTTTTTTTTTTGATTTTTTGGTTACATTCATTGCAAGTTCTTATATTTTGCAATCACAAGCGTTGGGGTTAATTGTTGGTAGCTTCAATTGTCGAAAGGTAAGCTAATTTGTCAAATAACTACAACTTTTATTCTAAGTATTAACTATTATTTTTAATTGATTTTTTAACTATTCTTTTATATTTGAAATCTTATATTTCCAGCTCTCTTGATTCTTTAATTATAAATGCAGATATTTGGAGCCTAATAAGCAATGTAATGCAAAGAATAATGGATCTATTAAGAGATGGATGTGAAAGTTGAGAAGCAATTAATAAAATATTTTCCTGTTGAAATCATAGACATTTTATGTTTTTGGGCATTAAAGATTTCAAATTTTAAGTTTGTGTGATTTATTTAAATCTTAACATTTTATGATTTTACATTACTTTGAATATGCAGTTATTTTATTCGTTTATTCATATCATGTTCAGAGGTGAAATTATAGTTCAAAAAAAAAGAATATTAAAAAAATAATTA
Source organism: Ipomoea trifida (assembly GCA_003576665.1). Classification (NCBI taxonomy): domain Eukaryota; kingdom Viridiplantae; phylum Streptophyta; class Magnoliopsida; order Solanales; family Convolvulaceae; genus Ipomoea; species Ipomoea trifida. The sequence continues at coordinate 18,663,448 of CP025647.1, read as the reverse complement.
ACTGAAAATTAAACGGCACGAAATTTAGGCCATTTGAATAAGTAAATTAATATTAATATTTGATTAGAAATTTTACGAAAAAGGAAATGAATTTATTTCGACAATTAAATTATTATAATTATATTAATCATATTAATATTTATGAAGGAAAAATAAAATGAATATATTAATATTTCATTGGAAATATAATTGGCAATTATATTTTTATAATTATATTACTTATTAATTATATGGAAATGAATATTAAAATCTTTTTATGAATGAAAAAGGAAATAAATATTACACACGGGAAAATGTTATTAATATTATGTTACTAATGTTACTAATTGGCACATGAATCAGGCCAAATGTTCACTATAAATATAACATAGCTTCCCCTATGCAAAAAATTAGTAACCACCAAATGAATATTTATTCATTTTATGAAGGAAAAGGAAATGAATATATTCATAATTCACTAGAAATATAATCGACAATTATATTATAATTATAATTATATTAATTATTTAGAAGGAAAAACAAAACGAATTTATTAATATTTTCACGGAAAATATATTCAACAATTATATTTTTATAATTATATTACTTTTTAATCATATGGAAATTAACATTAAATTTTATGAACGAAAAGGAAATAAATATTACACGGGAATCTGTTATTAATATTTTCTTACTAATTGGCAAGGAATCAGGCAAATTAATTGACAATTATCCGAAAAAAAGAATGGAAAACAATACTAATTCTTTTGATGAAGGAAAAATGAAATAAATATACTCAAAATAAAATGGAATATTATGAAAAATGAAATGAATATATTAATATTTCACTGGAAATATAGCACAACTTTTTCCTACGAAAAAATTAGTAACCACCAAATGAATGATTAGGAAAAAATTATAAAGTAAAAAGAAATGTAAAATAATATTAATTCTTTTTATGAAGGAAAAAGGAAATGAAATATTAGGAAAAACGAAATGAACATATTAATATTTTATTTATTGAAAGTATAACACAACTTTTTCTAGGAACAAATTATTAACCACCAAATGAAATATTAGGAAAAAATTATGAAGGAAAAAAATGGAAATTAATATTAACGTTTTTATGAAGGAAAATGGAAATGAATATATTTATAATGAAATGAAATGTTAGGAAAAAACGAAATGAATATATTAATATTTCACTGACCCTCAAAAAAAATATTAATATTTTACTGGAAATATAACACAACTTTCTATATGAAAAAAATTAGTAACCCACAAATGAAATATTAGGAAAAAATTATGAAGGAAAAAGGAATGAAAATCAATATTAATTCTTTTTTATGAAGGAAAAATGAAATGAATATATTTGAAAGGAAATGAAATATTAGAAAAAACGAAATGAATATATTAATATTTCACTAGAAATATAGCATAGCTTTCCCCTATCATAATATTAGTAATTATGGTAATCATAATATATTATATATAGTATAGATGGGTAATTAGTTATTAGTAATTATGGTAATTACAAATGTTTATGGTAATTAATTACTATGATACTATATTTGTATTACAAAAGGTAAATTGCATACAAAATAAGAATAATTAAAATAATGACAGAAGTAAAAAGCAGTGGATGCATGCATATTAGGCAAATAAAAAAGACAAATAAAATTATTGAAAAATTGACAATCAATAATTCTTTTTATAAAAGAAAAAGGAAATGAATATATTCAAAAGGAAATTAAAATATTAGAAAAATGAAATGAATATATTAATATTTCATTGGAAATATAATCAAAAATTATAATATATTTAATAGTATAGATTCCTTCCCTCCAACCAAACGCCTCGTTAAAGACTTTTAACAACTTTTTTTAGTAAGGAAATGAAAGTAATTGCATAGTATTTAAATGGTAGTAAAATTACTTTTATAACCAAAAATTCATATTAATCCTTTTTCTCGTATTTATTTTAATAATAATATAATTACATAAATCGTATTACATACCCATCTTTCTAAAATAAATGCAATCAAATGAATCATATATTATTGATACTTTTACATTGATATTATTATCAAATAAATGTACACTTTCAAATATTATAATTATTTATAACTTCACTTTTAATTGTATTATTTAAATATATAATAAAAAATTAATCTGTGTATCACACAAGTAATTTACTAGTATAATTTATAGTAAGATTAGTAACCGTTTCAATTTACAAAAAAAACATATAATTTATAATTATGGTTATAATAAGTAAGTTAAAATTTGAGAAAGTAATAATAAGTAAAAGTTAAATACTCCAATAATCCACTTAATATTTAAAATCAATTTATATTTTGATATATTATAATTTAAAATATGTAAACTAATAATAAGGAGTTTATAATTGGGAGGGAAAATAAGCGTTCCTTAAGTTTTAGCATAAGAAAAACAACAAATCCGTATCCTACATAAATGAGCACACAAAAACTTAATCCCAATTATATTAAGATTAAGAAGCGACAGCATTATATTGTCCAGTAGTAGAGTTTGGATGGTATTGGAACACCAACGAAGAATCAAATCCAAGTTGCATATGAAGATGCAAATGGGGTGATACGATCACACGTCAGAGACAGCTTCAATCCTACTTTATAATCTTATCTTATTCGGAGTTTACAGCTTGCTTTCTCCAAAACACTTACTTATTTTAGTATCCAATCATTATTATTATTAATATCTTCCGCTCGCTGTTGGATCACCTTCTCCATGCATATAAATACCTCCAGCCTCCATCTCAAACACAAACGCCACGCCGGGTTCAGAGACAATAATATAATGGCGGCCGATGAGTGTAAGGATATCGAAAAGGGCATGGTGAAAGGGGCTGGGGATGAACTGGAGGTGCCTTTTCTTCAAGATTATTCAAAGCCTATTGTGGATTCTGAGGATGAAGAAGAGAGTAATGGGTCGGTTTTTATGGTGGTTTTCAGTACCTGTGTGGCTGTCTGTGGCTCTTTTGAATTCGGATCTTGTGTAAGTACACTACTTTTTATCTCTCTCACCGAGTTTTAGTTCCAGGAATTAGCATGCATGAGCTAGCGAGAAAAACTTAACAAATTAAAGGGGATTTTTATTAACTTCTCTTTGTTCCGGATTTGGACCTTCAAAATAATTTCTCATAATGGGAAAATAAAGTGGGAAATCTTGTTTAGCTTTAAGTTTGGTTTTTGCAGGTCGGATACTCAGCACCCACACAATCTTCCATAAGGAATGACTTAGATTTATCAATTGCCCAGGTTTGTAATTTTTTGTTATTGTAATTTCCTCATCTTTTAATTATATTTAAGTATAATAATGATGAATTTTTATTTTTTTTTTGAGTAATTTTGCAGTTTTCTACGTTTGGTTCTATTATAACCATTGGGGCAATGATTGGTGCCATTGCAAGTGGAAGGATTGCAGACCTAGTTGGTAGGAAAGGGGTATGTATGTGAAATTTAAAAATTTCTGCAATAAATTAATAAATTAATTAAATAAATTGGTCTTGTTTATGTTACACAGGCAATGAGGCTGTCTGCTGTGCTCTGTATTGCTGGGTGGCTTGCAATTTATTACGCCATTGTATGGGAGTTCCCTCTTTCCCAATTATAATTTTATCTATTTCATGCAATTGTTGCTAATTAATTATTGATTTATTTTTATCATTACATACTTTTATTTCTAATTAATGTTTAAGTACTAATACACAATCCTTCTCCCCTTAACTAAAGGGATCTTGGTCCATTGATATGGGAAGGTTCTTCACAGGATTTGGCATAGGAATATTCTCTTATGTGGTAAATATTTTATTAAAAAATATTTTCAAAATTTGAAAACTCAAGATTATTATGAGCCCTTCAGAGTATTAATGTTTAATCTTTGCCACAGGTTCCAGTATTTATAGCTGAAATTGCTCCTAAGAATCTTCGTGGTGGACTGACAACAATTAATCAGGTAAAAATAGCTTAATAATAAAATTATGATCCCTAAATAAGCACTAAATGCATTCTGTTAGTTGTTAAATTCTTGAATTGGTGCTTGGATCTGCAGCTTATGATTGTCTGTGGCTCATCAGTTGCATTTCTACTTGGGACTGTTATGACATGGAGACAGTTAGCTCTAACTGGTGAGGATTTTTACAATAATTTAAATTTAAATTTACAATACACAATTGATTGTTGAGTATTCTTAATTTTTAAATTTTGTAGGAATCCTTCCATGTGTTTTTTTGCTTGTTGGTCTGTTCTTCGTACCGGAGTCACCTAGATGGCTGGTAAGTGTTGTTTAAAATGCCCTACAGTTTGTTCTTGATGGATCTCAGCGCTGCACTATGCTTATTTCCTATAAGTAGGTGGATATTAACTATAGGGCCACATCTCGCCCAATAGTTAGTTCTTAACTTGACGATCATGAAAATATTGATCAAACAATTGAGTAATTATTGGTGATTTCAGGCAAAAGTTGGGCGTGAGAAAGATTTTGATGTAGCACTGCGTAAGCTTCGTGGGAAAAATGCTGATGTTAGTAAAGAAGCTGCAGAAATCCAGGCATATGTTGATACTCTACAGAGTTTACCCAAAGCTAGAATCTTAGACTTGTTTGACTCCAAATACATTCGTGCTGTTATTGTAAGCACTCTTCTATTATCCATTTGGTTTTCTTGATTGCTCTCTTCCATCCTGATCAAGTGAGTGTAATTGAATTATTGAACCGCATGCATTCAGATTGGTGTTGGACTAATGGTGTTCCAGCAATTTATCGGGATAAATGGTATCGGTTTCTACGCTAGCGAAACCTTTTCAGCAGCAGGTAATTGATCATATCAGATTTGCAACATTTTCTGCTAGTGTAGCCTTGAAGATAGATATATAGTATGTAACTTTTATGGATGAAAACTGCAGGACTTTCCAACGGAAATATTGGGACTATTGCCTATGCTATTGTTCAGGTTTGTCAGAGTGAAATTCAAAGTTGTCAACAAATTAAACTCAGTGATTAAGGAAGATTATATTCTCATGCATGCTTGAATTAATATAATGTTGTTTCAACAGGTCCCTATTACTGTGGGTGGGGCAATGTTGATGGACAGATCAGGAAGAAGACCACTTCTTCTGGTAATTCGATCTACATACTTTCTCCTGGTCATGCCAGTTTTAGTTTCGGGGTTATTTTGAACACATATTTTGTGTTTATTTTTAAGGTGTCAGCAACAGGAACATTCATTGGCTGCTTTCTAACTGGAGCTTCTTTCTATCTAAAGGTATAGAACCCAGATGAACTGTACTGTCACATATTAAATAAATAAAACCCATGCATATATGGCTAGTATAATGAAATCTAATAATCTTGGTTTGGTTCAAATTAAAACTCCATGTTGTTTGATAATTTTCTGAATCAGGGTCAAAGTGTGTGGCTTAATCTGGTTCCAGTGTTGGCTGTATCTGGAGTACTGGTATTTCCTCTGATCTGATCTAATTCAAATAGACATGCATTATATTAATTGTCTAGAGAGTGAGTCTGATCTAAAATCTTTCATTTAATTTCAATGTGAACTAACAGATATATATAGCAGCATTCTCAATTGGAATGGGAGCAGTGCCTTGGGTTATAATGTCAGAGGTATTTCATATATATATATACTTACATTTCTCTCTCGCATGGCTCTGATACCAAATTGAATCATGTGCTCCATCCAACTAAAAGCCTAAGCTGATAGTTGGACTGCACATTCATGTGTATATTATATTTATGCTCACACTCGCTCCGGCCTGTTAGAATTTTTTGGTTGGGATCGAACTCACACAAACTAAATGTTTTGTTTCAGATATTCCCGATTCATGTAAAGGGTGCTGCAGGAAGCTTGGTTGTTCTGGTGAACTGGGTAGGTGCATGGGCAGTGTCATACACCTTCAACTTCATGATGGAATGGAGCTCCACTGCCACATTCATGTTGTACGCCATGTTTTGCGCCCTCACCGTCCTGTTTGTGGTCAAGGTTGTGCCAGAAACCAAGGGGAAAACCCTGGAGGAAATCCAGGCAATCATCAACTCCTCAACTTAACTATCTAGCTAGAATCAAGCTAACCTACCTTGGATCTTCATTCTTCACCACCACCCACGACTTTGCTTGCTTTATTGCCCAAATAGCGGAATTGAATATTAATGATCAGATGCATGTTAAGCCAGCCAGCTTAATTAATTAAACTGTACTGTTGCATCATATCAGTTTCTTTGTTGTAGCTAAATAGCCATATATAGTGTAATATTCTAATTGTTTAATTATTCTTCTACTCCATTTCTCGTATTTTATACATTTGATTCGATCAATGCAGCAGACATATTGACTCAAGTTTTATTTTAATTCAATTTTTTAATGTTAAAACTTTAATTTGCCTCAGTATCCTTGTTTGAAATTGAGGTTGACTCATCTGTTTAGCTCAACATGTTCCGTAACCCATCCATGAAGCCTGGTACATTAAGGCTTTGTTTATCCTCGCCTCGCAATACTCCCAATCGTCTGAAATTGAGCCTATTGTCATATCATCATTATATTGCATTTATAATTTGTAGATCGATCATCATTGCATTTATAATTTGTAGATCAAAGAATAAAATTTGGAATGAGTTATTTTATTTACAATAAAAATAGGCATCTAAAAAGCTTCTTTGGTATTGATTAGCTATTTGTAACCCATTAAAAATAGTTATTTTTTTATTATTCTAAAAATATTCGTATAAACCCTTCATATAAATATATATATTCAAGAATCCTTCAAGCTCCTACAATTAATATATCTACTTCCCATCGTTGCTAAGATACGATAATATATTTTTATGTTTCTTTTTCTTCTTTGTTTTTTTTCAATTTCAATTCTGTCTACTTCCCATAATCATCGCTAAGATACAATAATATGTTTCTATGTTTCTTCAGGCATCACATTATGAGCATAAATGTTGGGAATGTTGAAGTGTGGTGAAGGCTTAAAACAAATTTCTCCTTCAATTACTCCACACCTTCACCACTTAATGCTTTCACGTACCAGTTTTCTTTCCATCTGACAACGAAATATTACTTTCTTTCATTAACTGGTAAAGCAATTCACTGAGATGTTGATCACTATTCATGAATGACCCCTTCTTAACTGAAGCAATCTTTTCTAGGGTATCCTTCTCAACCTCTTTCTCCAACATTTTCTATCGTTTCTTCTTTCGCTCTTCTTCTTCTTCTTCTTCTTCTTCTTCTTCTTCTTCTTCTTCTTCTTCTTCTTCTTCTTCTTCTTCTTCTTCTCAATGTCCCTGTTTTGCTGCTATAGGTAGTCCTGTTTGCATTTGGCATCTCATTTCTTCGCCCATGTGGGAAGATTGTCAACACTGAGAATAGTCATCCCCAAAGCCCTAGCTTGTTAGTGTTTAGTATTGTAAATCCCAAATGTATAGTTGGCAAAATTATTATGGCAAACTTGATAGGTTCACTACTACAAATAAGGCTTTTAACATCGATTTTTGGACACTTTTAACGTCGGTTTTCTTTCGGCGTCTCTTCTAAACGTAGTATATTAAAGAAACGATGTCGGGTATTGAACCGACGTCGTATAATAGATATGTAGTCGGTTTTTAACTAAGAACCGGCGTCGTATATTTTATAAAAAATAAAATAAAATAAAATATCTTACGTAGTTGATTCTTAGCTAAGAATCGACATCGTAAAATTTTTAAAAACAATTAAAATAGCCTACAACGTCGTAGCTATTTAAAAAAAAAAACAAATGCTTCGACATCGTTTCTTAGCTAAGAACCGACGTTTTATATATATATATATATATATATATATATATATATATATATATATATATATATATATTACAATTATTTTACGATTTCCAACCAAAACCTGTGCAGTTTTACAATTTGCACTTCACATCAACTTTCATAACCTATGTAGCAATTTTACATTCAAAATGAACTAATAAACATCAAGCTAATAACCATCAAACTAATAAACATCAATTCATCAAACTAATAACACGTACAATTTAGCAAACTAAACATCAAAATAATAAACATCAATTCATCAAACTAATAAACATCAAGCTAATAACCATCAAACTAATAATACAATTCATCAAACTAAACATCAAACTAATAAACATCAATATAATAAACTAATTTAAAACTAATAAATAACACAATTTATTATCAAACTAATAAACATCAATGTAATAAATATAATCTAATTTGAAACTAATAAGGAAGCATTTTAGTAACCCATTCATCAATAAGGAACTTAAACCATGTGTCTCTAATTTCATCAATCTCTTGTTGAGTGTAGGGCAATCTTCTTTGTTTCTCCAAAGCCTACAAAGTTCAAAAGAGATAAATAATAAATAAGCTAGTATTTTTAAAAATTAAAAGGAGAAAGATATTTTATTAACTATACGTGCTTTTTGATCCCAAACCAAAATCTTTGTAAAGACCCATATTTACAATCACAATCAATTGTATATATATTACTAAAAATTATGATGATATATAAATTTAAAGTATTATAACAAATAGTAATAAAGAACTGAAAAAGAGAAATATGGATGGTCTTCATATTTAAGAAACGTATGATCTCCCCACTCTCAAGATGCAACTCATAAGCAACGTTGCCCATAATACCACGAGAGATTTGAACCAAAAGATTCTCTTGAAGACTACTAGCTATTCTATATGCCTTATTGCATAAATCACTCAAAGAATCCGGATCAGCTAAAGTGAATTCATGATTATGAGAAGGCACAACCAGTTCAAAAGTCAATTTGGCATTTCCTTTTAACTGTGAATTCTAATATAAGAATTATTATTTTACAAAAAGTAAATTATATACTATTTTAAAATAAAAATATTTACCGTGTACATACCTCTTCATCTTTAGTGCATAACTCTACCAACTTCTTTGACCAAATAATAAAGTGTTGAAATGCAGCACCTAAACGCTGAATCTCACTGGTGGGGAATGATACATTTGCACTTGGATCAATAACTTTATCTACGCTCACCTTCACTTGAGTTGCATCTAGTGCAACCCCGTGAACTTGCTCACTAGCGTAAGCTGTCCCATATGCCACTAAACATTTAATGCGATCTTCTAAGAACAATTCACATCGTGCCCTAACTGCATTAATTCTTAATTAAGAATCATATAAAATATTAATAAATAATAATAAGATTAACTATAAATGATTACTTACCGCGGGTAAATAAGCAAAAGGGTCTGGGGAACTAGCTTTTCCACTGTTCGGATCTGGGTTATCCTCATGCCTTAATTGTGTAGATGGGTGAACAGAAGTATGCATAGAACCAAATTGCTTCATCATCTCAGCCATTCGTGCTTCAAATTGTTGAGTTACTTGCTGAGTCATTTCGTCCTGCCTAGAATTAAATTGATGGTTTTGTTTTTCTAACGCTTGTGCAACAACAGCACCAACCATCCGTTGAACATCTTCTGAAAGCGTTTGGCGACGTTTTGCATGACCAAATGCGCTTTTGATGCCATCCCTCTTCCCATGGCTCTAACATGTCCAGGATGCTCATCAGTACCCAACGCAATAGTCAATGCATCATGTCTTCTAGACTCAACGAATTCTCCTTGAGAAGCTTGCAACTCGAGAGCATCCTAACATATATAAAAATTATTGAATAATAATTACTATTAATGTATAAAATTATAACATATTACTTATAATTTTTTCCGCGACCAATCTAGTTGCTTCGGTGCGAAAACTTCCTGAACTATCCATTCTTATTTTCTTCCACTTTTCGGCTCTACGTGGAGGACTTGGAGGACTCATTGTATACGACGGATCTGAATCTGCACGTGCTTGTTGTTCTTTCATCTTCTCTTCCATTATTATCTTTTCCAACTTAGCATAACCTCCTCGAGCTAAAAGATGTGGATAAATGTTCTTAGCTTCTATGTCTTGATTTTTTTTTCTTTTTGCCTACATAAAAACAAAATATTAATTAATTATATATAATGAACATATTTGAGTTAATTATATATATATAATACTAACAATACCTCATATTCTGGACCTGTACGATGCTGAACAAACTCATTCCATGTGTTTTGTTCAAGGAAACTGTATTTCTCACATGGGCTCTAACATGACAATCTATCGTATATATACTTGTTAACCAATTTATTTAAAATCTTTCCATCGCTCACATATATATTGCAGCCAACGAGTCTTCATTGCGCTTGTGCTGGGAACATCATAAGTACTCTACAAAACAAGATTATTTATTAATTAGTAAGATATGCAATTATATTAACTTTTTGTATAAATCTAAAATCTTTAAAAAAAGTGATCAGAATATCTTTCAAATAAGCTCCTTAGTGTCGTCCGGGACCTTAGGTCATGACTCTATTGTGATAGGAACATTGTTTCGTCCCAACAATGCAACATAGCTTTTAAATGCACTACCACTTGGCCCGTAAACAAGATCTAATCCATCAAACTCAATTGGCTGCTTCACCGAAGTAGCACACTGCAGAATGACTTTTTCCATACGAGTGACACCCACTACTACAGAAATCACATACAACGTCGGCTAATTAACGTCGGCTAAGTACTTAGCCGACGTTATATGTTATTTGAAACCTTTAACGTCGGTTATTATGAAATAACCGACGTTAAAAGTTTCAACTTAATGCTACAACGCGATACGACGTCGGCTAGGTGGTTAGCCGACGTCGTATCGCAAATTTTCACCGGCGACGGGGGGATACGACGACGGCTATGGCATTAGCCGTCGTCGTATCTCCAATCGGAGCGCAATACGACGTCGGCAACGTGGTAGCCGACGTCGTAGCGCAAATGTTCACCTGCGACGGGGGGATACGACAACGGCTACGACATTAGCCGTCGTCGTATCTTCCACGTTGGCTACGATGTGAGCCGACGTCGTATTGCGCGATGTGTTATATGAATGACCTACAACGTCGGTTATGTAACATAACCGACGTTGTAGGGTTTAAAAATCCAACCCGTCGGCCCAAATATTACGACGTCGCCCCCAATTCCTAAACCAAAATTACGAAATTCGATCCATCCGTCGCCCCCAAGCCTAACAACCAAAACCGAAAATCCCCCAACAACAACCGTCGTCCCCAACAACCGTCATCCTCAACAGCCGTCGCCTCCAACAGCCTTCGCCCCCAATCCTTTGCCGACCGCCGTCGCCCGCTGTGACACCCCAACCTCACATAGGCTGAGATAGCTAAAAACTTAACATAAAAGCTGCCAATCTCAACCAACAAACCAAACATAGCGGAAGCGAATTAAAAACCTAAGGGCGTCATGCCACATCTAGGTATATCACAGCCTAGATGCACAGGCTAAACATAAAACGAACTAAACTGTCATATCATATAACTGAATCAAAGTATACAACATCTCAAGTGGCACACAGGCCAAAGCATAAATCTACAAACATAACCACTATCTAAGCCTCCTCATACGGGTGTATCTCTATCGCGCTCACGCATAGACTTTAAGGCCAACCTGGAAAACACACGAAGAACCATTAGCAAAAGACTGCTAAGTAACCACCATTCACACCCGCAAGGAAGTATAGATATACATAAGTTTGTAAATAGGTTTACACACCCATATAGAATATAAACACCAACGAACTGTACAACAGTGCAAATCGATACTCAACAAGGATAAACTGAACGAATCACAAACCAAGACTCGATCAAATAAATCCAACGACCAATAACGAAAGCATAATGCATAGCGAATCATAAATGAGATACCAACTGAACACAATCCAAAAGGGAACATCCCAACTCAAAGAGAATGACAAGGTATCAACCGAACAATCCAAAGAACTCATAAGAACCAACAAAGAAAGACATCCCAATATCAACCTCCCAACCAACCGAACCAACCATCAACCAAGTCAACCATATGTCACAAGTCAGAAGTCAGATAGTAAACGACATGGACCGCAGTCCGTACCAAGGCCGCAGCCCGAAGTCAGATGTAAACGACATGGACCTCAGTCCGTACCAAGGCCGCAGCCCGAAGTCAGATAGTAAACGACATGGACCTCAGTCCGTACCAAGGCCGCAGCCCGAAGTCAGAAGTCAAATAGTCAGTAGTAACCAATGATCCATCATCACATCCATACTCCAACACCATCACAACCAACCAAGACGTGGGTTCATCTCAAATATGAACACCAACCAACTCCCAGATCATGAATCAAAGAATCAATAGACCAAAACACCAACAAGGGAAAACCGAAGACATAAATCAATACTCCAAACTAAGGCATCAAATGCTCAAGGAATAACATGAATAAATACTCCAACAGCAAGGTAAAATACCCAACAAAACAATCCAACAATAATCTGAAACAAAGACCAACAACAGACACAACAACAGAGAACTGCTCACTGGAAAACAACTCCCAGTGAACTGGCGGATCACTCTCACGGACCACTTACCTCCGCCAACCTCCTCCGCTAGAAGGAGACGGCCTCCCTCGGCGGACCACCCTCCTCCGCCAACACCAACCGCTGCCACCTTGCGGAGAACCTTCACGGGTTACATTGTGCCGCTCCGGCCTTCCGCAAGGCCAAACCCATTCCCAGATTCCAGAGACCAAAATCAGACAATGAACAATACCACTTCCAGAACACAAAATCAGACCAAATCCACTCACATTACATTCAATGTAGAGTCCAAAAATAAGGAAATCCATAACATCATGATCATACAACACAAGACAAAGATCAAGATGCAATCCAACAAATAGATCAAGAAGAATAGGCTAATCACAAGAATTTCCAGGATTTCCAAATCACCAAAAATCAATATATATAGAATAGGGAATGAAATAGTTTTGATGGACATGGATGGTTACCTTTGAAGCGTAGTTCAATCCAAAAGCGTAATAATCCAAAGCTCACGAACTCTAAGCTCGGTTCATAACCACGAACCTGAAGATTTAATATAATCTAATACCATCACTAACTATTGCTATTAGCAATACTAATATTCCTAATCGGTCCATAATACTAATAACCTATAGTTCATGCTTAAAGGCTAATGTAACATGACCAAAAGAACCATACTAATCTAACTTAAGCTAACATATTATATCTAGTACTAACTAAAAGCTTAATAAACCATATATTACCTTAGAAGAATTAATGCACTAAACCATGCGCCAACTGGAACTCGAACCCGCGCCAACCAGTTCACCAGCCGAGCACCTTACCACTAGACCGCAGCGCCCCGTTGTGATCAGTCTCGCAGCCATGACTACTAACCTTCGTCTCTCTGCCGGCCCTCTCAGACGGTCGAGACCACACCACCACCGTACTCCGCACTGCCCCGTTGCGCCCGCCGTGAACGGAAGTGAGTCCTCCGTTGGACTCCGCCGCTGGAGTACAATCCACACTAGACGGAGGAGAGGGAGCCGTCCGTCCTTCCGCTGCTGTTTCCGTCGTCGAGAGAAGGGTAACGGCCGGTGAGGAGAAACAGGGTGCCATCGAGGAGCTTCCTCCCGTCACGCCACCGCCCCAACGTCGTCGCTGCACCATACGTCAAGAAGATGGGGAAAACCTCATGTTGCCGTTGGAGTCGTTCGCTGGAGGGCCACCGGCCGAAGTCGAGCGTTGCCGGCTCGTCGCGAGGAAGGCTCACTGCCGTAGCCATGCCGCTGCTCCGTTCATCGTTGTTGTGCTCGCCCGTAGCTCACTAGTGAAGGAAGGTACGAAGAAGGGAGAGGGGGCTCGCCGGCGTCGCTTTGATCTTTCGTTGATGTTGCCGTTCGCACGTCGTCGAAGGAGAGGGGAAAGACAGAGGCGTTTGTTGCCTTACGTAATCGTGAAAGGGAGATAGCTACGGAGTTGCTTGGTTGCTGGAGATCCCCCATTGTAGTAGTCCATTCCGGTTCAAGTTCGATCGCGACTAGAGGCAGAGATGGAAGGCAGAGAGAAGAGGAAATGGATTGTTCTTGGCTGCTGAACATATTCTTGAGTTACCCTAATTGGAAACTTCCAAAAATGGCTAGGATGGGCTTCCATTTTGGGCTAAGGCAACTTATGGAAATTGGATCAATTTTTGGTTCAAGGCTAATAAGATTGGGTTGGGCCAATTAATCATAGTCTATAAATTATAAATAGTGAATCATGGGCTCAGTATAATCTTAAGTAAATATAATTTATATGGGCTCAAGAATAACCATAGTCTATAAGACTCATATTTATAATTATGGGCTCAATAATAATATTCATGTAGGAAAATGTATATATATATATAATCCCAAGCCCATAGGTAATAATCTTTCTTATAATTATATAAACAATTATTTAATAAGAAGGTAATCCCTTATAATATTCAAAAGAGTAGTAGGAATTTTCGGGGTGTTACACTCTACCCCCCTTAAAAGGAGCTTCGTCCCCGAAGCTCAGAAAAACGTTTGGGGACAGAGGGTTAAACTAGTACGGTAGTACATAGAGAGGAAATATTTATATAGTATACGCCCGATTTTGAAAATTTGACCCAACGGGAAAAGAGAATGGAAGGTTTAAGGTGTAAGGTCCAAGAACAACATTGGTTACGAATAGAATCAAAGGTTATCAAGGTTACAACTTAGGAGTTAGGATTATCACCTTGCACAAGATATTTTCAAGGAGCAACAATAACAACGTTCGAGAGGTTGGAAATGATTTTTCAATAAAAGGAAATGCCACGTTTTCTAAGGAAAAGAGAAGAACTCGTCTTCGAAAGAAATGAGAACGAGGTTCGCCGTGGTTAAAAGAATTTCTCAATTTAAGGGAGTATCAAGTTTTTTGAACAAAAGAAAACGAACGAAAAAGAACTTGGCTTCGAAAACAGATAAGCGCAAGATTAAAAGCACAGGAGGAATTTCCCAGCGATAAGGTATTTACTTATTCGAGGAAAAGAAAGAAATTAGATTCCAAAAAGGGATTAAGAATAGGGCTTCGAAAGGCAGAAACGGTTGTTAATGGTAAGGTATTCAGCTCTTCAAGGTAAGAAAGAAATTCAATCTTGAAAGGAGATAAGAATGGCTATGTTCAGAGAAGCCAAAAGAATCTTCTCAATTTAAGTGAGTATCGAGTCTTTTTAACAACAGAAAAACCAGTGAAAAGTACTTGGCTTTGCGAAAATATAGGAACGAGATTTGAGAACAATGAAAGAGCCTTCAAAGAGTAGGTTATTCGGTTTTTACTCATGGGAAGGAAAGTATTTAGACTCCAAGGAGGGTTAGGAATGAGATCTTGAAAGACGGAGATGATTTGTCAATGTTAGGGTATCCAATTCCCCAAAGGAAAGAGAGGAGTTCATTTTTAAACAAAGGTGAGAAGAAGATTTAGAATGGATAGAAAGGGATGCCTAACAAAAAGGGTGTGCAATCCCCGAGGGAAATGAGAGAGATTCGGTTCCAAGAGTCGATAGTAATGAGGTCTAGAAAGATGGAAAGGGTTCTTTAATGATAGGGTATTTATCTTACTCCGAGAGGTGAAAGAATTTAGGTTTCGAGAGGAATTAAGAACGGGGTCTGGGAAGGCGACCATGATTTGTCAACGGTAGGGTATTCCACTCGTCAAGGGGAGAAAGAAATTCTATCTTGAAATGGGAGAACGATGAGGTAAACTGAAAGGTTGTCTGAACGGAAGGATATACAATTTCCAGGGGAGTGAGAGGAATTTGAATGTAAGGGACGATAGCAAGGAGATCTAATAAGATAGAAAAGATTGCTTAGCAACAGGGTATGCGCTTTGTCAAGGAAAAAGAGGAATTCAGTTCCAAACGAAAATGAGGAAGAGATCAGAATAGGTAGAAGGGATGTTTCAACAAGAAGGTATTCAGAGTTTCAAGAATCAAGGAGAATTTAGTTTCCAAGAATAGATAGGAATACTGATTAGGATAAAGAGAAGGGATTTCCTAACGAGTATGGTATTTAGGATTTGCGAAGAACTGTGAAGGATTCGGCTTTACAAGGAATAGGAAGTCTCTCAATCCTAAGCGATTTCTTCGGGTTGACGATTGATTACGACACTTTGCCTGATTGACGGATCTTGACTGGCTCCCCACGCAACGCTGACTCGAGATTCGAATAAGCTTTACGTATAACCTACGATTCGCACCACCTTATTACTCCAAGAGAGGCTGAAGGCGATGAGTCGCTGTTGATGGCTGATTGGTGTAGAACGAAAGAACTCTGAGGAAGCTTAATGAAAAGATAGGTTCGATTGGAAAGGTATAGCCCGATTTGGAAAGGAGATTCGCTTATGGGTGGTAGTGATCTTTAGAAACCGAGGTTACTTCCTTGAAGAGCTGGCACGAGGAACTACGTTCAAGGTGCACCGAAAAGGTTACACGAGGTCCACTTCACGGAGCCATACACCACTTGCTTATGGCGTTCCTTCTTATCTTCGGGGATCTTAAGCATCCAAGCTTCCCTTTCTATTTGACTTGATCTTCTTTGTCTTGAAGGTTGCAACTTCTAACTTGTTCCTTCGTAGCCGCTTCAGGGGTAGGTAGGACTACCTTAAGGTCTGCGAATCCCGACCTCGGATTATAATTCTTCATGCAACGTTAACTTCGAGTTTAGCTCGCATGAGACTCTTCATTGCTGATCCGGAAGCTTCTACTTGGCGTGCTTTAACTTTTCCTTGACGCACCAACACCCACCATTGCCGTTCCCTCAAAGTCGAGGGTCTTCAGGTCTTCAGTCTTCGAGCTCCTATTGCTTTCTTCGTCTTCTTATCGCACTTCAGCTGCACGAATGTGTTCTTCAAGTCTTGAGGTTGGAGAAGACTTTGTAGACGAGGCTACACGCGCGAGTACGCCAATCCCCGGGGAACGTAGATTGCTGTCGTTGACTCCAAGTCGTGAGTAGACTAATCTTCTTTGACGAGACGCCCGATCTTCTGATTGCTGAGATGTACACGGTGCTATCCAATGTCTCGTACCAACTAACTACTCATTCCTAATCTAAAGCAAGCTCCTAGGCAAAGCTAAAACGAAGCAACGTAACTAAAGGCGATTAAGACTTACCCGGAAAGACGAGCCGCAAGCTGCAAACAACAAGATTAACAAAGCACATATAATATATAAACAGATAAGGCGCGTCCTCACCACGATTCCTAGAATTCACACATCCTAGGATTCTCAAACATCTTAATTCCTACTTAATCAAATCCTAGAGTCTCAAAAGTTCAACCCTAGGATCTCTACTCAGACCTCAACACAGGCTCTGATACCAACTGTGACACCCCAACCTCACATAGGCTGAGATAGCTAAAAACTTAACATAAAAGCTGCCAATTCTACCCCCTTAAAAGGAGCTTCGTCCCCGAAGCTCAGAAAACGTTTTGGGGACAGAGAGTTGGAAACTAGTACGATAGTACATAAGAGAAAATTTTATATAGTATATGCCCGGTTTTGAAAAGTTTGACCCAACTGAAACAGGAATGAAAGGTTTAAGGTGTAAGGTCAAGAACAACTTCGGTTAAGAATAGAATCAAAGGTTATCAAGGTTACACTTGAGTAGGATTGTCACCTTGCACAAGTATTTCAAGAGAGCACAAATCAACGTTCGAGAAGTTGGAAATGATTCATGAAGTACCAAGTTCTTTAAAGAGAATAGAGAACACGCTTCGAAAGAAAAAGACTAGGTTCAAGGGTCAAAAGAATTCTCATTAAGGAGTATCAAGTTCTTCTAACAAAAGAGAAAATATATATATAATCCCAAGCCCATAGGTAATAATCTTTCTTATAATTATATAAACAATTATTTAATAAGAAGGTAACCCCTTATAATATTCAAAAGAGTAGTAGGAATTTTCGGGGTGTTACACCCGCCCACCCCGCACAGCAGCCGCGAAGCACACAGCCGGAGTCGCAAAGCAGTCCTCCGAACCGCAGCCGCGAAGCACACAGTCGCCGAACCGCGGGAGCTTGGCCGTCAGTCAAAGGCGCACCGCTGCACCGCCAGAGCTCCGCCGCTGGTAAGGTTTTTAATTTTTTTTTAATTTTTGAATTATTTATTTAAAAATATCATTTAGGATCTCACACTTTATTTATTAGCATTTACCTATATATTTTTACTTTATTGTTTGGCCTCTAAAATAATTATAAGTGATGGTAGATGCCTCCAACATTACATAAATTGTTCACTAGCAAAATTGATATTTGCTTGTTAGCTAAATTGTTCACTAGCAAAAAAAAAAAGGAATAAGAAAAAATCTAAGGTTCACTAGCATTACATTCTTCTTTGTGTTGGGTTTCAAGGAAAAAAAGTTTAATTAATCTTTAATCACAATGGACCAATATCATTAAGGAGTATTATATGTCTTAAATTTTACACATTATAAAATCATTAAAGTATTTAGTTTCTCCTTTAATTTCCTAGAACATTACTTTATACTACATTACAAATAGTTTTAGTTATGATGAAATCACCCTTTCCATTGTAGGTGATTAGTTTTATTCGAGGTTTAGCTTATCGACGTGGACAAAGCTTTGGTGAGGTAAGATGTTTATTTATTTATTTTTCTACGAACTTTCGGCTTTCTTGTATGCATCCGGTGATTAGCCACACCGTGGTCTGTGCTTATTTATGTTTTCGGCTTTCTCGTATGCATCTGGTGATTAGCCACACCGTGGTCTGTGCTTTTTATGTTTTCGGTTTTCTTTTATGCAACCGATCATTAGCCATACCGTGGACTGTGCCTTTTTAAGTTTTCGGCTTTCTATTATGCATCCGGTGATTAGCCACACCGTGGTCTGTGCTTTTTTAAGTTTTCAGCTTTCTATTATGCATCCGGTGATTAGCCACACCGTGGCCTGTGCTGAAGTAAGTTTATGTTATTATATTTGTTGAATCAGTGATTGAATGTTAACGTAACACTAGATTAATTAGAGTTAATAATGATTTTAGATTGACTAGTCATGGATAAAAGTTGGATGCATGCTTCTCGGATTAGTAGGGAATATGATGACGGAGTTAAAGAATTTTTGGACTTTGCAAAACGCCGTCTTCCGAATAATAATGGGAGGTTTTTTTGTCCTTGTAAGAAGTGTTGCAATTTAACAAAATTAAGTGTAAATGACATATATGATCATCTAATTTGTGATTATAAAGAATTGCATGCATGTCCAATCTGTGGGGCATCTCGGTACAAACCACGAGAGAAGGTTGTTGGTACGGCAAGTTTAAAAGGGCCACCAGCTAAAGTTTTGTGGTATATCCCAATTGTTCCAAGATTTAAGAGTTTGTTTTCAAATCCAAGTGACGCGAAAAACTTAACATGGCATGTAGATAAAAGAATATCTGATGGAAAGCTTCGTCACCCTGCTGATTCTCCTCAATGGAAAACTTTTGATAATGCTTTTCCTGAATTTGTCCAAGAGTCTAGAAATCTTAGACTTGGACTTTGTACTGATGGAATAAACCCTCACGGAAACCTAAGTAGTAAGCATAGCTCGTGGCCAGTAATGTTGGTGATTTATAATCTACCTCCTTGGTTGTGTATGAAACGCAAATATATATTATTGAGTTTGATGATATCTGGTCCAAAACAACCAGGTAATGACATAGATGTCTTTTTGGCCCCTTTGGTTGAAGATTTGAAAAAATTGTGGGATGAAGGTGTGATAGTGTTTGATGCATACCGGAAAGAGAATTTTAAGTTGCAAGCTATGCTTTTCTGCACAATCAATGACTTTCCAGCTTATGGAAACTTGTCTGGGTATAGTGTCAAAGGACATAAGGCATGCCCTATTTGTGAAGAGAATACATGCTATTATCAACTTGTTCATGGTAGAAAGACAGTTTACATGGGGCACCGGAGGTTTCTTGATAGATTTCACCCTTATAGGAGATTAAAAAAGGCTTTCAATGGGCAACAAGACTATACAAATGCTCCACAACCATTGACTGGGATTGAAGTTTATGAACGTGTGCAAGGTATAAATGTTACGTTTGGTAAGACTCAGAAGCTAATATCTCAAAGAGGTAAGAGGTCAAAAACTAATGTTGAGATACGTTCAACTGAAAAGAGTCCATGGAAAAAAAATCTATATTCTTTGATCTTCCATATTGGAAGACATTAGATGTGAGGCATAGTATTGATGTGATGCATGTGGAGAAAAATGTATGTGATAGTATTGTTGGAACTCTTTTAGACATAAAGGGTAAGACTAAAGATGGACTCAATGCTAGATTGGACTTGATTGAAATGAACATACGAGCTACATTAGCTCCACGCCAAGGGGATAAAAAAGACATATTTGCCTTCAGCAGCTCATACTTTATCAAGAAAGGAGAAAACAAGTTTTTGTGAGTGTTTATGTGACACCCCAACCTCACACAGGCTGAGATAGCTAAAACTTAACATAACAGCTGCCAATCTCAACCAACATTTATAACAAAGCGGAAGCGAATTTAAAACCTAAGGGCGTCATGCCACATCTAGGTATAAACACAGCCTAGATGCACAGGCTAACCATAAGAATCAACTAAACTGTCATAGATAAAAGATAGAATAATTCTCAAGTCATAATTCTCCAAAACTCAAGTACAACCCCACAGTACTCAAATCACTAACAATAGTATCATAATGTCTCAACGGCACACAGGTCCAACAAAACCAAGCCTAAACATCACAAACTAAGGCTATCATCCTCATATAGAGAAAGCTCTAGCGCGCTCACGAGTAACTACTCCATACCTGGAAAACACACAAAGAACCATTAGCAAAAGAATGCTAAGCAACCACCATTCACACCCGCAAGGAGGTATAGATATACGTGTAAGTTGTAAATAGGTTTACACACCCGTATAGAATATAAACACCAACAAACTGTTCACAGTTCAAAACCGATACTCAACAACAATAAGCTGAATGAATCAGTGACCAAGACTCAATCAAACAAGGTTAATACTCAACCAAGAAAGCATAACACCAGAACGAATCAACAATCGAGATACCAACTGAGTACCCAATCCAAGAGAACCAACCAAACCACAACAAGTACAACAAGGTAACAATCGAATAACATAAAAGGCTCACAGGCCAACCAAAGGAGAACCTCAACTCCAAACCTCCAAATCCCCAGAACCAGCCACCAAACCAAGTCAACCTCATGATCACAAATCAAGATCCAAACCCGGAAAACCGGTACGCAGGGGTAAAAACCCAATCACAGGGACCGTAGTCCAATCACAGGGACCGAAGTCCAATCACAGGGACCGAAGTCCAATCACAGGGGTAATGAACCCAATCACAGGGGCAAAAGCCCAATCACAGGGACCGAAGTCCAATCACAGGGGTAATCAACCCAATCACAGGGACCGGAGTCCAATCACAGGGGTAATGAACCCGAATATAACCAATAGAGCACATTTAGTTCATTCCACAAGTCTCAACGATACCAACAAACCACCATCTCGTACTCATACCCCAACACCATCTCAAACAACCACTCAAAGTGTTCATCTCAACTATGAACACAAACCAACTCCCAGTTAATGAATTCCAAGAATTTATAGATCAAGAGTACAAGAATGGGAAACCAAAGACAAGAATCAATCTCCAAAATATAATAGTAATTACCCAACAAAAGGCATGGATAAATACTCCAAAACCATGGCAAAATACCCAACAAAATACTCCAACAATAATCAGAACAAAAGGCCAACAACAGACAACAACAACAGAAACCATTCACTGGAAACGAAATTCCCCAGTGTTCATACGGAAAGCCTCAACGGGCCACTGACCTCCGCCGCTCCCCTCCGCAAGGAGGAGGCGGTCCTCCGTCACGGAACACACTCGTCCGCCACACTCCACCGTCGTGGCCTTGCGGATCACACCAGCGGGTTACATTGTGCCGCTGGTGTCCTCCGCAAGGTCATCCCATCCCAGACTTCCAGAAACCCAAAACAGACACGAAATGTTCCACTTCCAGAGAGCAATTCCAGATCAAAATACACCATCAATACATCAAATTTAGAGGCCAAAAATAGGGAAATCCATAGCATCAATGATCATACAACACTAAGCAAAAGATCAAGATGAAATCCAACAAGATACATCCAAGAAATAGGCCAAAACACAAGAAATTTCAGGATTTCCAACACCAAGAACATCATATATAGAATAGGTGAATAAAATAGATTTGATGGACATGGATGATTACCTTTTAGAGCTTTTCTCCAACCAATCAAGCCTCAAGATAGTCCTCTAAGCCCCACCTTCACCTTGATCATCTTTACCCAAAGAACCCCAAAAGAACTTTATAAGAACAAGCATAAAGACTACTAAAAACTCAAAATGCAAGATGGATTCTAGGATAGATGCACTTACCCACTCCTAACCAAGCTTAAAAGAGCAATCTTTGCTTGAAAACTTGTAGGGAAATGAAGATGAATTTTTGGACAATCTTGAAGGGAAATGGCGTGAAAGGCAAGAGAGAGGGAGGAAGAGGAGTGTAAACTCTTAGGGTAATTTTGGTCTTCAAATCATATACCAAGAATACATACAATATTTAGGTTGTAAGACTTTAATTGGAATTGGGCTTAAGTATGTAATGTGGTGGATATAAGAATTAATTATATATATATTCAAGACTAGTAGTTGGGCTAATGAGTTCATCCCTTATGAATTAAATATAATGATTAGGATAAGAAAGCCCATAAAATGTCTTAGGAACAATATATATATACATGTATAATATAAGATCAATAAATTGGGCTTGTAGGAATATTTGATTACAAATATTGCAAGGGTCCAAATTGAATAAAAATCCCTTACAAGAATAATTCAATTAGTTGGGCTCTTGATTAGAATAATCAAATTAGGCTCATGAATATTTGTATACACAAATATATATATTAAATAGAAGGAATTAGCCCAATTGGAATTAATTAAATTGCCCAAGGAATTAATTAACGATCGGAAGGCTTGAAATGAATTTACGGGGTGTTACAGTTTACGTGGAATGAAGGTACCACAATGGTATTCATCAAATATCAGAACACTTGTGAATATGCAAGATTTAAAATTGGTGGGATTGAAATCTCATGATTGTCATGCCTTAATGCAACAACTATTGCTAGTGGCTGTTAGAGGTATATTGCCTAAAAAGTTGAGATATACTATTATACAGCTTTGTTTCTTTTTCAATGTTATCTGTGGAAAAGTTATTGATCCAGACAAATTAGATGAATTAGAAAATGGTATTACTGTTACATTGTGTCAGCTAGAGATGTACTTTCCACCTTCTTTTTTTGATATCATGGTTCATTTGGTTGTACATTTGGTGAGAGAGATAAGACAGTGCGGCCCTGCCTATTTGAGGTGGATGTACCCATTTGAACGATACATGAAAGTGTTAAAAGGTTATGTGAGGAACCGATATAGACCAGAATCCTCTATTGTTGAAAGTTATATTGCTGAGGAGGTTACTGAATTTTGTACTGAATACTTGGCTGGGGTAGAAGCTATTGGTGTTTCTAAGTATCGACATGAAGGAAGAATTGCTGGGAAAGGTACTCGAGGAACCAATGTGCAAGATATGCCTCGTAAAGATGTTGAGCAAGCGCATTTGTACATCTTGCACAATACAAGTGAAGTTGAGCCATATTTAGATGAACATAAGGCCTTGATTAAAGAGCAAAATCCAAGAAGGACAGACATGTGGATTGTGAGCGAACATAATCGTAATTTTATTAGCTGGTTCAAAAGTAGAGTTCTTAAAGATAAAAATGTTTCTGAAACTGTACGATGGTTAGCTCATGGGCCTGGTATGCAAGTCATATGTTATACTGGATATGATATTAATGGGTTTTCTTTTTATACAAATCTTGTGATTGTAGAGTTGTCATATTATGGTGTGATTGAAGAGATATGGGAGGTTGATTATGTTCTGTTTAGGGTGCCGATGTTCCTATGTAAATGGGTAGACAGTAAACACGGTGTGAAAGCTGATGAGTTAGGATTTACACTTGTAGATCTGAACAGAGAAGGTGACAAAAATGAGCAATTCATTTTGGCATCCCAAGCAAAACAAGTATTTTATGTTACTGATCCTTGTGATAAAAAATGGTCAATTGTCCTTCATGGAAAAAAACAAATTACTGGTGATTTGAATGAAGATGTTAGTTTTGATTTGAGGAAATCCCACCATTTTCTTTAAGTTTATTGCCAGTCATTGTGGATAATGAGATAGATGAAGTGCATGCATCACGGGATGATCATCATGAAGGGATATGAGAGCATTGATATTACTTGTAATGCTTTTAACTTGTTCTTGTGTTTACACTATCTAAATATTTATATTTATGCTTTTAACTTGTTCTTGTGTTTACACTATCTTAATTTCTTTGGTAAACAGACATATGGATTCATCAGATGATCCCACTAATGATAGTACCACCCAAGATACTAATACCGTTGCTAAAAAAAAGAGGGGTGCCACTCGACTGAATAAATTAATTTTACAGCGTGCTACTGTCGAAAATAATAAGGTAGTTGAATTTATAGGACTGGAGCCAGTTGGAAAAAACAGGCCTGAATTCAGAAGTTATGTTGCATTGTTAGGACGAAGCAAAATTCCTATCACAATAGGTTCATGGCCTGAAGTCCCAGCAGAGATTCAAGACAACATTTGGGATGATATCTTGGTATGTTACTTATTTTTATATGTAGATATTTACAAAAAAAACATTAATATAATTACATTTATAGTAATCAATAATATTGTCTTGTAGAGTGTTTATGATATTCCCAAGACAGATAGTGTGAGGAGGGCTATGTTGTCATATGCGGGTGATCGGTGGAAAGACTTTAAATCAAGATTAAATAGAGACTATATATTCAACAATGACTCAAACAAGAACCCTTGTGATTCATACTCATTCATTGACCCAGCCACATGGGAACAATATGTTGTTCTTCGTCAAACTCCACAATTTCAGGTATATATATATATCATTATTATTATCTCAAATATATTAAATATGTATTACTTCTTAATGGTTTCTTTTTATGTAGGCATCAAGAAAAAAAACATCAAGAGATACAAGCTAAGAATATCCATCCACATAATTTAGCTCGAGGAGGCTATAAGAGATTGGAGAAGATTATGATGGATGAGAAGATGAAAGAACAAGAAGAAGCTGCAGAATCAGATCCATCGTATACAATTTCTCCTCCGCCTCCACCACCTAGACATGAAAAGTGGAAAAGGGCAAGAATGGATAAATCAGGAAATATTCGCCACGAAGCGACTAGATTGGTTGTGGAAAGAATTGTAAGTAAATATGTTATAATTTTTTACATTAATAATTATATATGTTGAATAAATTGAACTATAATAGTAATCCTTATTCAATATTGTTAATATATGTTAGGATTCTCTCACTTTGCAAGCTTCTCAAGGAGAATTTGTTGAGACGGGTAGACAAGATATTGTTGGAAAAAATGGCAATAAATGGCATTTTAAGTGGACATTTTGTGGTATAAATATATGTAGGGTCCACATCCGATTTGGGTCGGGTCAAAGTGGATTCGGATTCTTCGTTCTTAGACGAAGAGATCGATATATTATACGCTCAAAATGGATAATGGGTGAATGAGAAATTGGTTCTCAAAGTAGACCCATTGAGATGGAAAAAATGTGGAAAAGCTTAAGTAGCTTTGTCCCACATTGGTTTGAGAAGAAGATTTCACCCACTATATATACAAGAGGCTTTTCTAAGCTAATTAACTTGTATAGCATAGATGCTCTCTCTTGCGCGCAGGGGGGGGGGTGCAAATCAAATCCCAAAAATGAGTTCGAAAGGCTTGAACTTGTGTGTGCCGGCACCTGCGGGCACGAATGTCGTCCGGGAAATTGGCTGGCCTTACGGGCTAAGTTATGCCAATAATCCGAACGATTTTCCATCTCAGTCCACAGCCTTCGAGAGATGATCTCTCGAAGCGAAGCTGCGTCGAGACCTCGATGTCTCGAGCGGCAGCGCGCGAGACATAGTCTCGCGGCACGGTAGTTCGAGACATCGAGTGATGTCTCGACACTTCGAGACATCACTTGATGTCTCGTGCGGGTTAAGCCCGTGCGACTCGAAAGTTGATGATTTATTACTTATGAGCAATGAGGGCATGATAGTATAGAAAGTTGATGATTATGGGAATGTGAGGAAGGTTGAAATTTTTGAATAATTTGTTCATTTTTCCCTATGAATACAAAAAATTGGGAAGAGTACCATTGAGGGTTGTGTGGAAATAAAGAATTATTTCTTTCGTTTTATCAAAAAAAAAATGAAAAAAATAGAAAAAAAAAACAGAAAACCAATGAAAAAAGATGAAAGTTTTGAGTTGTTTTGAGAATTCATAAGTGAAAGGAAAGAGGGAGAATGATGTAGTGTCGTAGTGATGACTTGTTTTGGTGGGAAAGTGTTTGTTGGTAGAATACAAGTTCTTGCTCTTGATATGGTGGAATTGTGGCTCTACTGATTCCTTGGACTTTATTTGCTATCACTTATACCCTTTCTTTCTTAAACCACATACCCTTGGCCCCATTACAACCAAGAAATAAAGACCTTTTGACTCGTGTTCTTCATATAATTTTAGTAGTGGAGTTTTGGTGGACAAGCAAGCCTATGGCAAGTGCACTCTCAATAGAGGATGGTGTGTACCCTTCTTACATAGTTACATAGTTACGTATATATGAGGGATTGAGTGAACAACCGTGAGGACTACTATTCTCTATTGTCTTGTGTGCATATGACTTTGAACTCTCATGAAGTATTATGTGTTCACCAATTCTCTTGAATTGAATGCCTACTTGACATGGTTATGGTTGGTAGTTTTATTTCATTGCATAAGTTTGCTTGGGGACAAGCAAAACCTTGAGTGTGGGGAAGTTTGATAAGCTTAATTTCTAGACATTTTTAGAGTAATTTTAATAAGTGTTTTGCATAAATAAATTAAGTTTTAGTGTTGATCTTATTATAAATATCTTATTTATTTATAAGTTACTACTTTATATTGGTTGTAATAAATATTAGGCTAATGTTGCATTTTTATTAATATAAATAGGAGTTTTATTATAACTTTAGTATTAAATATTATTTGGAAGCTCTATACATTTAGTTTTAAATTAGTAAGTTAATAATTAGGTTTAATTAATAAGTTGTCATTAGGTTATAATTATCATTAATTAAACTTTATTTTATTTGATTTTTCTTTGAGGGGCGCAACACTACAAAAGAGAGGAAAGTTAATTTGGTTTTCCCTTGGGTTCACTAGAACTGACGAAAGAAAAGGAAGAAAAAGAAAAAGGGAATTAATTTTGAGGTTGCGCAGGAATAAAGGAGGGACGAAACAAAAAGCCTATCTTGGGGTTCTTGGTGTATTAGTATTTTGGTCGACTCGGGCAGAACAAAAGAGAGAGAGGGGAGAACAGGGAAAGCGAAGGAGAAGACTACCAAGGCTAGGTCACAGCAGCGGCGGCAGCGACGAAGCGAAGGGATTTTTGAGCTTCGATCACGGCCATTGATTCCATAGGCTTGAATTATTTCCCTTCTTCCTCACTTTTATTCTTGTTTACATTTTCAGATTAATAATTCCTGAATAGTTCATATATTTAATTATGATTATTGGCTAGAAATTTTAATTAGGGATTTGGATTAATCTAGGATTCGATTAATTGACTATTCTTCATGTATTGATTCTTCTAATTTCGATTGCATAATTGAATTTTGATTATATTTATCTTATGTATGTTAGTTGTGAATTGTGTGACTGGCCATTGCATATTTCTGTTTTTAAGGTTTATAAGAAGAACTGACAGGAGAATTATGAACCTAGACCTCGTAAGATAAACATAATTGACCTAAACTAGACATAGCTTTAGGTATTTGTGGTGAGTTTTGATTGTTGCTTAATGGGTTCAATTAATGTTGGTGAGATATCGACGGATGATCACAGTTAATTGGATACAACCTAGTAGCTCGACGGAGTATTAGGATATAAATGGAGCAATCATCACTATAATCAAACGAATCAGTACTTAGGATGATTAGTTAATTATCTAATAGGTGAACCCAAATCCCTAGTCTTTTATCAATTGAAAATTTCCTTGCTTTAAATTCACAAATGTTTATTTTAATACATGAATTTCTTTTATTTGCGTTTTTCCTATCTACAAGATTACTTTATTAAGAATAGCAGTTAATTGTGTTCTTCGTGGGATCGACCCTGGAATACTCCAGGAATTTATACTGTGATTGACTCTGTGCGCTTGCAGAAAATAGCAATCAAGTTTTTGGCGCCGTTGCCGGGGACACTTATTTAACTGTTTTTTTTAGTTTGTTCTGTTTAATTTTATTTTTGTAGCTAGGTTCATTATCGTTTTATTTTTATTTATTTATTTTTTTTGGTTATTATTTGTTTATGATCTTGAGGCGATCAATAAGGCATAAAAACGCTGAATTATTTCCTATTGATCTTGAAATTGAGCGTACTTGTAGGAAAAACAGGGTACGAAGGCGGCTTGAAATGGCTGAAAATAATAGAGTGGGTCAACAGGATGAACGCATACCACCAATAGTTCCACCTCCTCAAAATCAAGCAGCTCAACCACGTCTTCGAGACATCCAAAGACCGGTAATAGCTGTTAACCCTTGTTGCATTCAATTATCTGATGCAGCTAGGAATTATGAACTCAAGAGTTTCCATATGAATTTGCTCCCTACCTTTAATGGTTTGGGAAGTGAGGATGCTTTGGGTGTCATGCGAGAGCTCTATAGTACGGTACAAACTTTACCTTTGAATAATTTATCTGAAGAAGAGCTTAGAATGAAATGTTTTCCATATTGCATGAGGGGTGATGCTAGGCAGTGGTTGTTAAATTTACCAGAGGGTTCTTTAAGAACTTGGGATGATGTTTACAATGCTTTCATGTTTAAATATTATTCATCTCAAAAGACAATGGACTATAGGAGTAGGATATGCACTTTTACTCAAAGAGAGGGGGAATTATTTCATGAAGTATGGGATCGTTTCAACTTGCTTTTGACCCAGTGTCCACACCATCAATTTCCTTTGTTATTGTTAACACAATTCTTTTATGATGGTTTAACTCCTAATTGTCAGTCTCTTGTAGATACTGCTGCAGGTGGATACACAGGTGATAAAAATAGTGATGAATTACAAGCTATCTTTGAGAGTCTAGCTAGTAATTCTAGACAAAAAGCAGTGCGAGGTCGAAGAGCTGCTGTGCATGAAATTAGCACACAGTCTGAGTTGACAACACAAGTGGCTGAATTGACTAAACAGATTAACTTGTTAATGACTCGCGATAATTCGAATAGAGAATTTTGTGCTTATTGCAATACATATGGTCATAATTCTTCTGTTTGTATGAATGCAGAGTCATCACAACCATCTTATGAAGAGGCAAATTTCATGGGATCTAATACGGGGAGGCAACCACCAAGAAATGATCCATATTCCCATACATATAATCCAGGTTGGCGAAATCACCCTAACTTCTCATGGAGAGATCAAGGTAATGCAAGGCCAATGGGACCACCTGGATTTCAGCAACAAGGGCCATCAGGATTTCAGCATCAGCAATACAGACCCTTCCAGCAACCACCTGCACCACAACAATCTCAACTCCCTGCTCAGGAAAAGAAGCCTCAACTGGAGGAGATGTTCATGCAATACATGTCTAGCCAAGATACCATGATGAAGAAGCTAGATGCAAAGATTGATAAGATTGCTCAGTCCAGCCAAGCATCCATTCATAATTTAGAGGTGCAAGTAGGTCAGTTAGCTAAATTGGTTGCAGAAAAAGATCGAGGTAAGTTTCCTAGTGCCACTGAAATAAACCCTAGGGAAGGAGCTATGGCTGTCACCTTGAGAAGTGGTAAGATGTTGAATGAAGTTTCGAAAGAAAAAGAACCATTGACGGTTGAAAAAGAGAGTGATAAAGAAGGAGAACAATTGCCTAAAGAGAGTTCTAGTGACCAAAACCTCAATTCCTCTACAGTAAAACCTTATGTACCCCCCATTCCATATCCACAAAGGCTACAAAAGAGGAACCAGGACAATAACTTTAAAAGATTTTTAGAGGTTTTTAAAAAATTGCAAATTAATATTCCTTTTGCAGAAGCACTTGCCAATATGCCATCTTATGCCAAGTATATTAAGGAAATTGTGTCTAATAAAAAGAAACTGGAAGAGTTTGCTACTGTGCATCTAAATGAGGAGTGTAGTGCTATTTTACAAAGCAAATTACCTCCCAAACTAATGGATCCATGAAGTTTTTCTATTCCTTGCACTATTGGTAATACTGTTGTTGATAAATGCTTATGTGATCTAGGTGCCAGCATTAACCTTATGCCTTTAACTCTTTTTAAGAAGTTGGGAATAGCTGAAATGAAGGCAACTACAATCTCTCTTCAACTTGCTGATAGATCAGTCAAGTACCCGCAGGGAGTAGTGGAGGATATTTTGGTAAAAGTTGGTAAATTCTATTTTCCTGCTGATTTTCTTATTCTAGACATGGGTAATGATATAGATACATCCCTTATACTTGGTAGGCCATTTTTGTTAACGGGAGGAGTAATAATAGATATGCCTTTAGGGAAATTAATTTTTAGAGTAGGAACGGAAAAAGAAGAATTCTCTATCTCTAAAGCTGTTAAGTTCCCATCTTTTGATGAATCATGTCATTTTGTTGATGCTATTGAGAAACTTTCAAAAGAAGCATTTGTTAAGCATTCTTTTAATGAGCCATTAGAAGCATGTCTTGCACTTAGTATAAAGATGGAAGAGGAAGAATTAGATTTTGTTGAGTCTTTGATGAGATTAGAAGGTCAGGGTTATTTGCCTACACATCTTAGTAGAAAATATGAAGATTTAGGTAGGGGCAACCCTTTTCCACTCCATTCTAATGAAACACCACCTCAACTTGAACTTAAACCACTTCCATCACATTTGAAATATGTTTTTTTGGGTGTAAATGATACTTTTCCTGTGATTATTTATGCTGATTTGCTCCCTGCAGAAGAAGAAAAGCTGATGAGAATATTGAGGCAATTTAAGATTGCCTTAGGGTGGTCTATTGCTGATATTAAGGGGATTAGTCCCTCAGTTTGTATGCACAGGATATTGATGGAAGAAAATTATACCCCTAGTGTGGAAAGTCAAAGGCGCCTTAATCCTAACATGAAAGAAGTGGTACGTGCTGAAATTCACAAGCTTCTTGATGCAGGTATTATCTATCCCATTTCTGATAGTGCATGGGTTAGTCCTGTGCAAGTTGTTCCTAAAAAGGGTGGTATCACTGTTGTTAAAAATGATAAAGATGAGCTGATTCCCACTAGAACTGTCACAGGTTGGAGAGTATGTATAGATTATAGGAAGCTAAATGCAGCTACCCGTAAAGACCATTTTCCTTTACCCTTTGTTGACCAGATGTTAGAACGGTTAGCTGGCTATGCATACTATTGTTTTTTAGATGGCTATTCAGGTTATTTTCAAATCCCCATTGCCCCTGAGGACCAGGAAAAAACTACATTTATTTGTCCATATGGTACTTTTGCATATAGAAGGATGCCATTTGGTTTATGCAATGCACCTGCTACATTTCAGCGATGTATGATGGCAATCTTTTATGATATGGTTGAGGACATTATTGAGATTTTTATGGATGATTTTTCAGTAGTTGGTTCTTCTTTTGATACTTGTCTAGCTAACTTGCAGCGTGTTTTGCAGCGTTGTGAAGAGACAAATCTTGTGCTTAATTGGGAAAAATGCCATTTTATGGTACCTGAAGGTATTGTGTTAGGTCATAAAGTTTCGGTTAAAGGGATAGAGGTAGACCGTGCTAAAGTTGAGGTTATTGAAAAGTTACCTCCCCCTTCTTCTGTAAGAGCTATTAGAAGTTTTCTAGGTCATGCTGGTTTTTATAGGAGGTTCATTAAAGACTTTGCTAAGATTGCCAAACCTCTTTGTAATTTGTTGGTTAAAGATGCCCCTTTTGTGTTTGATGATGCATGTTCAAAGGCTTTCAATAGTCTTAAACAAGCTTTAATTTCAGCTCCTATAATGGTTGCACCTGATTGGACTTTACCTTTTGAACTTATGTGTGATGCGAGTGATTTTGCTTTAGGTGCTGTTTTAGGACAAAGAAGAAATAAAAAGTTGCATGTTATTTGTTATGCAAGTAAAGTATTAAATGATGCAGAAAATAATTATGCAACTACTGAAAAAGAATTTTTAGCCATTGTTTTTGCTCTTGACAAATTTCGTTCTTATCTTGTTGGATCAAAGGTAATTGTCTACACAGATCATTCAGCCATTAAATATTTGTTTCTTAAAAAAGATTCTAAACCTAGATTAATCCGGTGGGTTTTGTTATTGCAAGAATTTGACTTAGAAATTAGAGATAAGAAAGGAACTGAAAACTTGGTGGCTGACCACTTGTCCAGGTTAGAGCATATGAAAAAATCTGATGTTCAGGAGTCTATAAATGATGAGTTCCCTGATGAGAGATTATGGTTTATTAAAGATAATGTTGTACCTTGGTTTGCTGATTTTGTGAACTTTTTGGTTGCTAACATTGTTCCACATGATTTTAATACTTACCAGAGAAAGAAGTTCTTTTCAGAAATCAAGCACTATTTTTGGGATGAACCGCTGCTCTTTAGGAGATGTGCTGATGGGATTGTCAGGCGATGTGTACCTGAAGAGGAGATGGTCCAAATACTTCATCATTGTCACTCTTCTCCATATGGTGGACATCACGGAGGTAACAAAACTGCTGCTAAAGTCTTACAAAGTGGTTTTTATTGGCCAACTTTATTTAAGGATGCACATAGCTATGTCATGGCATGCGATAGATGCCAGCGTACAGGTACAATTGGGAGGAGACATGAAATGCCTCAACATGGAATCTTTGAGGTAGAACTTTTTGATGTTTGGGGTTTAGATTTTATGGGACCTTTTCCACCTTCTCATGGTAAGTCTTATATCTTGGTAGCTGTTGATTACGTCTCGAAATGGGTAGAGGCAATCGCATTACCTAATAACACCGCTAGTAGTGTACACTACTACAGGAAACACCTTTAACGTCGGTTTTTTAGCACTTTTAACGTCGGTTAAAAATCGACGTTGATCTGGCCGACGTTGTATATAAATGATACGGCGTCGGTTGTCAAAACTGACGCCGTATGTATTTTTTTATTTTTTAAAATAAGAAACGACGTCGGTTTTTAAGAAAAACCGACGTCGTTTAATTAAAAAAAAAATTAAAAAATAAGAAACGACGTCGGTTTTTAAGAAAAACCGACGTCGTTTAATTAAAAAAATTAAAAAATAATAAACGACGTCGGTTTTTTAACAAAACCGACGTCGTTTAATTAAAAAAAATTAAAAAATATGAAACGACGTCGGTTCATTTTTAAAAAAATAAAAAAAATGAAACGACGTCGGTTTTATTACAAAAACCGACGTCGTTTCATTTAAAAAAATTAAAAAAAAAATAAACGACGTCCGTTTTAAGAATTCTGAAATTCTTGAATGCGGCTACTGCCCGTGTCCTTCTTTGAAGAATAAGGACTGTGGATCTAATCTGCTTGTAGGATTTCCTAGCCAAGTGCGCGCGCAAATGTTTCTGGATTTTAAGAGAAGAGACCTCCCTTCTCCTATTTGCATACAATTTGCAAGCAAGTTTAGCTGTTAAATGAAAGGGAAAACATGGATAAATAAAAAGGTGAAAGCCATCACAGATTAATATAGCATGTACTATCTAGATTGGAATTATGCTGAAATGGAAGCAAATGCCATCTTCTCTAACATTAAAATTTAAACAATAAAAGGAAACATCAATACAATCACGATTCTCCCCCTAATTAGCAACAAAGCTACATGGAATGTCAACATTATAGGAAAAAGTCCTCAAATTAAAGGTTCAAACCTCTGCATGAAGACTGTATAGAAATCGCAGCCCTTTGCAAGGCAAGAAAGTCTCTCCGAGCAGTACGAGTTTTAATTTGCCCTTGAATTATCTTGGCTGCACTGCTGAGCTTTTGTAACCTCTTAGCCTCCAGTTCCATCATCTCACTAGCTCGCAGAAAAACTTTTGTTTTACCAATCTGCATATTTATGAATATGAAGGAAAAGAATGACCATCTCTAGTTAGTACATGTGGTTCACAATTTGGGAGCCTATACCACATGGAGGAAAACAATGAAACAAGTGAGAACCTACAGCCCTTGTACCAATAATAAGTAACTGGCAATAGAATAAACTCCCAGTTCCCACATCAGATAGCAGGGAACACCACTCTATGCAAGTAATATCAACCAAAACAAGTTGTGATTGGATTCATACAACAAAAACAATGAACCATCCAGACTCATTCTAGATAAAACCTCAACTGATAATCAATTTCTATTGCTAAAAATGAGCAAAGCAATATCTTAAGAATCATAATCGTTTTCCCATCTTTTTTTGTTTTTCACGCCTCACAAATTCAAAATGCCCAAGCATACTTCTGGCAGATGTTGAATATCCAAACCATATATTAACTTGCAGGTGAATACTGTCTCAATATCAAAGGATGTTTGTCTGCTGAAAATAATTGTAATTCAAACAAATACAAACCAAATACACAAAAATAAATAAATAAATAAATAAATAAATGGTCATCTTATATATTACATATATATAAGATTACCTGACAAGATCCAAGCCCCGCTTTTCCCAAAATCTTTTTGCAGGCATCTTTTTCATCATAACTGCCCATAGTTTTTGGCCGTTGCGGGGACACTTATTTAACTGTTTTTTTAGTTTGTTCTCTTTAATTTTATTTTGTAGCTAGGTTCATTATCATTTTATTTTTATTTATTTATTTTTTGTTATTATTTGTTTATGATCTTGAGGCGATCAATAAGGCATAAAAACGCTGAATTATTTCCTATTGATCTTGAAATTGAGCGTACTTGTAGGAAAAACAGGGTACGAAGGCGGCTTGAAATGGCTGAAAAAATAGAGTGGTCAACAGGATGAACGCATACCACCAATAGTTCCACCTCCGCAAAATCAAGCAGTTCAACCACGTCTTCGAGACATCCAAAGACCGGTAATAGCTGTTAACCCTTCTTGCATTCAATTATCGATGCAGCTAGGAATTATGAACTCAAGAGTTTCCATATGAATTTGCTCCCTACCTTTAACGGTTTTGGGAAGTGAGGATGCTTTGGGTTTCATGCGAGAGCTCTATAGTACGGTACAAACTTTACCTTTGAATAATTTATCTGAAGAAGAGCTTAGAATGAAATGTTTTCCATATTGCATGAGGGGTGATGCTAGGCAGTGGTTGTTAAATTTACCAGAGGGTTCTTTAAGAACTTGGGATGATGTTTACAATGCTTTCATGTTTAAATATTATTCATCTCAAAAGACAATGGACTATAGGAGTAGGATATGCACTTTTACTCAAAGAGAGGGGGAATTATTTCATGAAGTATGGGATCGTTTCAACTTGCTTTTGACCCAGTGTCCACACCATCAATTTCCTTTGTTATTGTTAACACAATTCTTTTATGATGGTTTAACTCCTAATTGTCAGTCTCTTGTAGATACTGCTGCAGGTGGATACACAGGTGATAAAAATAGTGATGAGTTACAAGCTATCTTGAGAGTCTAGCTAGTAATTCTAGACAAAAAGCAGTGCGAGGTCGAAGAGCTGTTGTGCATGAAATTAGCACACAGTCTGAGTTGACAACACAAGTGGCTGAATTGACTAAACAGATTAACTTGTTAATGACTCGCGATAATTCGAATAGAGAATTTTGTGCTTATTGCAATACATATGGTCATAATTCTTCTGTTTGTATGAATGCAGAGTCATCACAACCATCTTATGAAGAGGCAAATTACATGGGATCTAATACGGGGAGGCAACCACCAAGAAATGATCCATATTCCCATACATATAATCCAGGTTGGCGAAATCACCCTAACTTCTCATGGAGAGATCAAGGTAATGCAAGGCCAATGGGACCACCTGGATTTCAGCAACAAGGGCCATCAGGATTTCAGCATCAGCAATACAGACCCTTCCAGCAGCCACCTGCACCACAACAATCTCAACTCCTGCTCAGGAAAAGAAGCCTCAACTGGAGGAGATGTTCATGCAATACATGTCTAGCCAAGATACCATGATGAAGAAGCTAGATGCAAAGATTGATAAGGTTGCTCAGTCCAGCCAAGCATCCATTCATAATTTAGAGGGCAAGTAGGTCAGTTGGCTAAATTGGTTGCAGAAAAAGATCGAGGTAAGTTTCCTAGTGCCACTGAAATAAACCCTAGGGAAGGAGCTATGGCTGTCACTTTGAGAAGTGGTAAGATGTTGAATGAAGTTTGAAAGAAAAGAACCATTGAGGTTGAAAAAGAGAGTGATAAAGAAGGAGAGCAATTGCCTAAAGAGAGTTCTAGTGATCAAAACCTCAATTCCTCTACAGTAAAACCTTATGTACCCCCGATTCCATATCCACAAAGGCTACAAAAGAGGAACCAGGACAATAACTTTAAAAGATTTTTAGAGGTTTTTAAAAAATTGCAAATTAATATTCCTTTTGCAGAAGCACTTGCCAATATGCCATCTTATGCCAAGTATATTAAGGAAATTGTGTCTAATAAAAAGAAACTGGAAGAGTTTGCTACTGTGCATCTAAATGAGGAGTGTAGTGCTATTTTACAAAGCAAATTACCTCCTAAAGCTAATGGATCCAGGAAGTTTTTCTATTCCTTGCACTATTGGTAATACTGTTGTTGATAAATGCTTATGTGATCTAGGTGCCAGCATTAACCTTATGCCTTTAACTCTTTTAAGAAGTTGGGAATAGCTGAAATGAAGGCAACTACAATCTCTCTTCAACTTGCTGATAGATCAGTCAAGTACCCGCAGGGAGTAGTGGAGGATATCTTGGTAAAAGTTGGTAAATTCTATTTTCCTGCTGATTTTCTATTCTAGACATGGGTAATGATACAGATACATCCCTTATATACTTGGTAGGCCATTTTTGTTAACAGGAGGAGTAATAATAGATATGCCTTTAGGGAAATTAATTTTAGAGTAGGAACAGAAAAAGAAGAATTCTCTATCTCTAAAGCTGTTAAGTTCCCGTCTTTTGATGAATCATGTCATTTTGTTGATGCTATTGAGAAACTTTCAAAAGAAGCATTTGTTAAGCATTCATTTAGTGAGCCATTAGAAGCATGTCTTGCACTTAGTATAAAATGGAAGAGGAAGAATCAGATTTTGTTGAGTCTTTGATGAGATTAGAAGGTCAGGGTTATTTGCCTACACATCTTAGTAGAAAATATGAAGATTTAGGTAGGGGCAACCCTTTCCACTCCTTCTAATGAAACACCACCTCAACTTGAACTTAAACCACTTCCATCACATCTGAAATATGTTTTTTTGGGTGTAAATGATACTTTTCCTGTGATTATTTATGCTGATTTGCTCCCTGCAGAAGAAGAAAAACTGATGAGAATATTGAGGCAATTTAAGATTGCTTTAGGGTGGTCTATTGCTGATATTAAGGGGATTAGTCCCTCAGTTTGTATGCACAGGATATTGATGGAAGAAAATTATACCCCTAGTGTGGAAAGTCAAAGGCCTTAATCCTAACATGAAAGAAGTAGTACGTGCTGAAATTCACAAGCTTCTTGATGCAGGTATTATCTATCCCATTTCTGATAGTGCATGGGTTAGTCCTGTGCAAGTGTTCCTAAAAAGGGTGGTATCACTGTTGTTAAAAATGATAAAGATGAGCTGATTCCCACTAGAACTGTCACAGGTTGGAGAGTATGTATAGATTATAGGAAGCTAAATGCAGCTACCCGTAAAGACCATTTCCCTTTACCCTTTGTTGACCAGATGTTAGAACGGTTAGCTGGCTATGCATACTATTGTTTTTTAGATGGCTATTCAGGTTATTTTCAAATCCCCATTGCCCCTGAGGACCAGGAAAAAACTACATTTATTTGTCCATATGGTACTTTTGCATATAGAAGGATGCCATTTGGTTTATGCAATGCACCTGCTACATTTCAGCGTGTATGATGGCAATCTTTTCATGATATGGTTGAGGACATTATTGAGATTTTTATGGATGATTTTTCAGTAGTTGGTTCTTCTTTTGATACTTGTCTAGCTAACTTGCAGCGTGTTTTGCAGCGTTGTGAAGAGACAAATCTTGTGCTTAATTGGGAAAAATGCCATTTTATGGTACCTGAAGGTATTGTGTTAGGTCATAAAGTTTCGGTTAAAGGGATAGAGTAGACCGTGCTAAAGTTGAGGTTATTGAAAAGTTACCTCCCCCTTCTTCTGTAAGAGCTATTAGAAGTTTTCTAGTCATGCTGGTTTTTATAGGAGGTTCATTAAAGACTTTGCTAAGATTGCCAAACCTCTTTGTAATTTGTTGGTTAAAGATGCCCCTTTTGTGTTTGATGATGCATGTTCAAAGGCTTTCAATAGTCTTAAACAAGCTTTAATTTCAGCCCTATAATGGTTGCACCTGATTGGACTTTACCTTTTGAACTTATGTGTGATGCGAGTGATTTTGCTTTAGGTGCTGTTTTAGGACAAAGAAGAAATAAAAAGTTGCATGTTATTTGTTATGCAAGTAAAGTATTAAATGATGCTGAAAATAATTATGCAACTACTGAAAAAGAATTTTTAGCCATTGTTTTTGCTCTTGACAAATTTCGCACCCTGGAATACTCCAGGAATTTATACTGTGATTGACTCTGTGCGCTTGCAGAAAATATCAATCAGCCACTTGGTATTGTGCACCGCCAATCCTGTGCCTATACACATGAGCAAAACGGCCGTGTCGAGCGCCGAAATAGACATGTTGTCGAGACCGGCCTTGCCCTATTAGCTGCAAGCTCCACTCCCTTTAAATACTGGGAGTTTGCTTTTGAAGCTGCAACATACTTAATAAATTGTCTGCCTTCATCAGCTATACACTTTGAAACCCCATATTTCCGTGTCCATCGAAGTCATCCCCCATATACCTTCTTCCGGGTATTTGGGTGTCGTTGTTTTCCTTATCTTCGGCCATATAACTGTCATAAAGTTGAATACAGGTCATCTCCGTGTGTGTTCTTAGGTTACCCAGTTTCATTTAGGGGATACCGATGTCTGGACCTAAACACGGGTAATGTTTTTATCTGTCGTCACGTACGCTTTGACGAAAGTGTTTTCCCTTTTGCCTTACAGTCTTCACAGTGCAGTGTCACAATGCCACAAGATAACCCGCCATACGGGGTGGGTCCAGTTGTTGTGTCACCGACTCCTCTACCACTAAATATGGCTCCACCGGCATGGCAGGACTCGGATTCTTTACCTGTTGTTCAACCACCATCTACTTCTGAGACAACCGCACCACCATCCTCAGGGCAGGGTCAAACCACCTCCTCTGAAACACAACCCTATACAAGCAAAGTGCAACCAGGTGGTCATGTTATGAGAACATGAAACAAGACTAAGGGCACGGGGGAGCAATTTTATGCTCTCAACGCTACAGCTGAACCATCATGTTACTCTCAAGCAGTCGGTCATCCGCAATGGCGTGATGCCATGGACCAGGAGTTCAATGCTCTCTTACACAATCACACTTGGAAGTTGGTTCCACCAACACCTCTCATGAATATCATCGGCTGCAAGTGGGTATACAGCATCAAAAGAAAGGCAGATGGTACAGTTGAGCGATATAAAGCACGACTTGTTGCGAAGGGGTTTAATCAGGTAGCGGGTGAAGATTTTTTTGATACTTTTAGTCCCGTAGTCAAGCCAACTACTGTGAGAATGTTGTTTTTACTTGCAGTTTCAAACTCATGGACACTACGCCAGCTTGATGTGCACAATGCGTTTCTAAATGGGAATCTAGCAGAGACTGTGTATATGAAGCAACCACCAGGCTATGAAGACCCTTTACATCCTGATCATGTATGTCACCTCCAGCGCTCCCTGTATGGCCTAAAACAGGCTCCGCGTGCTTGGTTTAAAAGACTACATGACTTTTTACTCTCGACGGGGTTCTCACCATCAAAGACTGACGTTTCGCTATTTTACTACAAGTTGAAATCCTTCAGAGTATTCTTGCTCGTGTATGTTGATGACATCATCATGCTGGGGAATGATGCCAGCTTGATTGATGATCTGCTGCTGCGACTCTCATCTGTTTTTTAAGATCAGGGACTTAGGAACTCCGAGTTTCTTTTTAGGGATAGAGACGCTCACTGATGGAAAAGGTTTTCTCTTATCTCAGAAACGATACATGGCTGATATTCTCCACCGTGCAGGCATGTCCAATTGCAAACCTCTTGCAACACCCGCAGCTGTCACTCAACCGGCCACTCCGTCACTCGAGCCATATGAAAATCCCACTCAGTATCGTCGAATTGTCGGAGCTTTGCAGTATCTTACCATTACGCGCCCAGATCTTTCTTATGCGGTCAACCGACTGTGTCAGTTTATGCCCTCACCCACAGAAGATCATTGGGCTTTGTTGAAGCGGGTTCTGCGGTATGTAAAAGGTTCCCAGGAGTATGGTTTACGTATTGTGGCTTCTCCGAGTACTGAAATACAGGCATATTCTGATTCAGACTGGGCTGGCTGTCCTATAGACCGTAAGTCAACTAGTGGTTACGCGGTTTTTCTAGGTACCAATCTTGTGTCATGGGTTTCTCGGAAACAACGCACAGTAGCCCGTTCCTCTACAGAAGCTGAGTATAAGGGTTTGGCCGATGTTTCTGCTGAGGTCACGTGGATAGTATCTCTACTGGTTGAGTTGGGACTTCATTCGGGTAAACCGGCTACGCTCTGGTGTGACAATCTTGGGGCAACCTACTTAGCGGCGAATCCGGTGTTCCATGCTCGTACAAAACATGTTGAAATTGACTACCATTTTGTGCGTGACAAAGTCGCAACCCGTGATCTAATCGTAAACTTTGTGTCCACACGGGATCAGGTCGCTGATATCTTCACCAAGCCTTTACCCGCGCATCGATTTCAGTTTCTACGTGACAAGCTCAACGTTGCGGCTATACAACCTTGCGCTTGAGGGGGAGTATTAACCATATTCATATTTATATTATTCTTATAATGTTATGTTGTTACATTTGTACTTAGTCAATAATATGTTACCTAAAGAATAGGAGAGTTATGTGTTCACTCTCCTATAGGACTCTCATTTGTACTCTATCGATCAATAACAGATTATCGTATTGTTCATCATAATGATGAATAACTATGGAGAATTTGCATAAAAAACTTATGTGGGTAAGGATATTGGGAAATACTAGGGAAAGCACTCTCAACCCCTAAAGAAATTTGATAAATAAATTTAAAAAAAAAACATTTAGAAATCTGGGGAAAAAACAACCAAAAAGAAAAACCTAGGTCTGAACGAGACTGACCTGCAAGTCTGCAACACACTGCCGCCCATCGCTTATGAAGGAAGCTCCTTGATGACGGGCGGCAAGGGGCGACGGGCGAGGTGGCTGCAGACCGGAGGCGGCTATGCGAACGATGGATGGCGACAGCGACGTCTACGGGGCTGGAGGCGTCGGATCTGGATGGCGACGAGCTGGAGGCGACAGACGGCGAAGGCGCTAGACGACGTTGGACGTGCGGCGAGCGGCGACGCGAGGGGTGAGATTTCGGCGTGCGGCTGGAGATTTAGGGAGAGATGTGTAACGCCAATTGTATTTTGGGGACGAAGGGGTGATATAACCCTAGTTAACTGTGACGAAGGGGTGATATAATCCTAGTTCACTGCGTCCGAAGTGAGAACTTCGGACGCAGTTCTTGTAACGCGAATGAAAAGCTGCGTCCGAAGTAGGGTACTTCGGACGCAGTTGATCCGTTATTTAAAATAATAATAATAATAATAATAATAATAATTAAATAGAGGACATTTTAATTACAAAAATGCCACCGCGTCACTTTACGCGTCCAGAGTTGAAACTCCGGACGCAAATTGTCTTATATTTATGATCAAAGGGAAGGGTTTGATGCCACTGGACCACAAGGACCTTGGCAAAGGTATGTAGACTTAAGAAATCTCTTTACGGCTTAAAACAAGCCCCCAAGCAGTGGTATGAAAAGTTTCATAAAACGTTATTAGACTTGGGTTACTCGGCTAACCGGTCGGATGCCTGCTTATACACTAAAGAGATAGAGTTTAAAGTTGTAATTATATGCCTCTATGTAGATGATATGCTTATTTTTGGCTCAAATATTGAAACAATAAATGAGGCTAAGAGATCACTCTGTGAGAAATTTGATATGAATGATCTGGAGGAAGCCGATGTGATACTCGGGATAAAAGTTAATAAAACTGTGAAAGGGTATCTTCTATCCCAAAGTCACTATACGGAAAAACTTCTAAAAAAGTTCGACAGTTATGATGTAACCCTGACCAAAACCCCGTATGATCCTAGTATCAAACTATCAAAGAATACTGAGGCTAGTGTGTCTCAAGAAAAATATGCAAAGATAATTGGGAGTCTAATGTTCCTAATGAACTATAATATACCTAATATTGCATTTGCAGTAAACAAGCTCAGTCGCTACACACACAACCCAAGTGCTCCACATTGGGAGGCACTAAGACGGGTACTTCGGTACCTCAGAGGCACTATAGATTGGGGACTCAACTATACAGGATACCCAGCTGTGATGGAAGGGTTCTGTGATGCAAATTGGGTAAATGACAGTGTTGATGTAAACTCGACCAGCGGATATGTGTTCACTATGTGTGGTGCTAGCAGACGTGCCATTGTGGGGGGGTCCAACTCCTGCTGTGCCTATACATTGTGACTCACAGACCGCGATCTGTGTTGCACAAAATAGTGTCTACAATGGGAAAAGAAGACACATAAGAGTCAGACATGAGTCTGTAAGACAACTAATGCTGAACGGGGTGATCACAATGGAGTTTGTGAGATCTGAGAGGAATATAGCAGATCCTCTCACAAAAGGCCTAAATCGAAAGGCCATCCTTGAAACTTCAAGGGAGATGGGACTAAATCCCAACGAGGTAAGGAATTCATGATGGACACCACTGCTGTGGTCAAACGAAGTCATGGAAAGACTTACACTTATATTATGAGTATATACTCTGTAGCCTGAATGGGTGGTCTATGTCGAGATAGACTTGACAAAGTTAAAGTCTGCACTGGGGTAGACTAAAAAGGAAATTTTGGTCAAAGTATTTGACTGTGCAAAGCTTGAGTTAAACTGCACATTTAAGTTCAAAATTTAGCTAACCAGCGAGTTCAAGAAGCAATTCACTCACGGGTAGTAAATTACTTAATTATGCTGCATGTCAGTTCAAGTCTCTGACCCTAACATAAAGTTAGCTCTTGCAATTGTTTTAGCTCAGATGTCCTTCTATTTAGCCTTTACCTTCAAATGTGTGGGGGATTGTTGGGAAACATTTAATAGCTAAAGGCTTTTGATTTGTTCTCAATAATGCTCCCTAATTTTATGGATGTGTTTGGTGACCTTGTCCACATAGCTCAACAAACCAGACACATGTCTCCTTGTGGTGGCGAGGCCATTGAGCCAGCGGAGTGAGCGACTGAGCGCTGAGGGCTGCTCCGGTGAGGCAAACGCGAAGTGGAACACTAAAATTGGGGAAGCTCTGGAAAAGAAAGAGAAAGAATCTGATGCACCCAAATCTATTCCCACCACTACACCCAAATATGCACTGAACTCTGCTGCTGCTGTTCAAGAATCCGATGACTCTCTGGCTGCAGATTCAGACCACCTCCCACTGGAGTTACTCTCTTTCACGTCTC
The DNA here is from genome assembly GCA_003576665.1 of Ipomoea trifida. Classification (NCBI taxonomy): domain Eukaryota; kingdom Viridiplantae; phylum Streptophyta; class Magnoliopsida; order Solanales; family Convolvulaceae; genus Ipomoea; species Ipomoea trifida. The sequence continues at coordinate 18,619,486 of CP025647.1, read as the reverse complement.
GGCAGGAGCTTCCATTCGGGTTCAACACAAACTTTGACTCCGACAACATCAAAGAAGAAGAAGAAGACGATCTGAATCAAGCGATGGGAGGATGTGATTAGGGCTGAACGAAAAAGAATTAGAATTAGGGATGAATTTGAGTTATAAATTAGCTTTTATTTTCTTTTTATTTTATTTATTTTTATTTATTTTTTTAAATTTAGGTTTAGGTGGCAACCAAATATACAAAATAAAGCTGATGTGGCGTTCCACGTGTGCAGTTACCGGTTCTTACCGGAGAGGTAACCGTATAATGGGCTCAGATGACTCAAAATCGTGAGTTCATGTGTTAAATTGCACTTTTAAAAAGTTCGTGGGCCTAATTGACTTTTCGCGATATGTTCAGGGGCCTATTTGCACCTTTTCCCTTTAATTTCAACGGTTTAATTTCAAATTTTAAATTTTAAGTGCAGTTTTATATAGTTCAATATTTTTCATCTACAATTAATTTAAAATACACATAGACTTAAAATCAATAAAGCCGAAAAAACTGTCAAAGGCCTTGTGGTAAAGCGGCATGAAGTGATTCTCCAAATGAAAGGTTATGGGTTCGAGCCTCAGTGGGGGAATAGTATTCAAAAAACCTATAAAAAAAAAAGCCGAAAAAACTCTTCAATGTCCAATGTAAATATTAAAGATCATTTCATCTTATCTAAAGGTATGCAGACTCAATCTATAAATAATGTTTTTAAACTCAGTTTTAACACCACACGAGATAGCCTTTGATTACAACGTTGCAAAATTTGTTGCAAACATGCCATCACAACACATTTTGATTACAACGTTGCAAATTTGTTGCAAACATGCCATCACAACACATTCTTGCCTCTCAAGTTACTCCTCTACACACTAGGAGAGCAATTAGTGCTTGCCTGGTGCGAACATATGAGGTACCTGAACTGCGAGGAGGGTATACAAGCAAGAGCAAGGAATGCCTATTTCATGAGAAAGAGAAAATATTCACAACTCTATTTTTACATTTCAATTAATTCTATTTTGCAATTTATATTTCTATTATGAACAATACATAACAATGAATGAAATTGTATATATATAGGGTACATACATACATGCAACCATTCCTGAGGAGGATGTTGTAAAGTATCGCAATGTATTGATCGAAGGCGAAATGTACTCAATTAAGAATTTCATAGTGGTTACAAAATACTATACCTACAAGATCTCTGGCCACAAATATATCATCAAGTTCATGAGGCCTCAACTATACCATTTTGCACAAATTATCATCCCAATCAAGCATCAAAGACATCAATTATGCACTAACTAACCCCAAATTGACCCCTAGAAAGATGTATATTTGACACTTATCAGAAAGCATTAGGAAAAGCAAGGGATAGGAGCCTTAAAACTCGACATGAATAAGGCTTATGACCCTTAGAATAGAGATATGTTTTGGAAATTATGAAGAAAGGTTTTTGTGAGAAATAGATATCTTTAATTGGCTGCACTTTGACAGTGGAGTTCTACATTCTGATGAAAAATTATGGAATAGGACCAATATATCTGGGAAGAGGAATCATGCAAAGAGATCCACTTCCCATTATTTATTCATTATCGCAGCAGAAGAGCTCAGTGCAATGATTGCAAGACAAGAACAGATGGGAAATATCCACAAGTGAAGGTTGCGTAAGGAGCTCTGTCAGTCTCCCATCTTCTTTTTGCAGATGACTGTTACCTTTTTTTTTTTTGTTTTTTTTTTGTTTTTTTTTTCAAGCAAACGAAAAGGAGAGCTTTGTAATGAGTGACATCCTTGCTAAGTATACTGAAGCATCTAGGTAATCAATTAATTTTGAGAAATCAATAATTACTTTCAATAAGAACGTAATAGTGGAGGAGCATGACAATATCCCTTACAAAACCACTGATAGTATGTTTGTTGAATGTCATGTCGCGAGAAGTAGCAGCTGGTAGTTTGCTAATATGGGATTAATGCGACTAGCTTCGGATGTTTCAATTCAAGTAGTGGGTAAATCAGAATTTTTACCAGTTGAACCTGTTGGATTTGAGTCGTGTATGTACGATGCAAACGACGGTGACAAACCTCTGTTGCGTACAAGTTTAATATAGGTTGTGTGCTGAGAGAGTTTTAGGTGTGAACGAGAAAAAAAAGTGTGTCGTGTTTGGAACACTACCTTAAAAGCATTTAGACCAGGGTAATCTATGCTTTCGACAGGCACACACAAGCTGAGTAGTAGGTTACAACCTGCTTCGTATGTTTGTTAGCTCAGGATAGGAAATCTAATGTGAAAGGAGAACATAACAAGCATGAAAGTGAAAGAAAATGCATGCATTGTTTTTTGGTGTGTTCTCAGCAAAGGAAAAGGAGGTTTATATACTCTGAACATAACCACCTCTTCATTAGGCAGCCACAAAAGCTAGAAAAAGATGGATCATGAATCCAAGTTCAT
>CP025647.1:18586947-18608997 GCA_003576665.1 Ipomoea trifida | reverse complement strand
GTCAAAAAACTCAACAGAAACATTATTAGACTTGCAGAGTTTTGAAATAGAGATTAAATTGCTTTGCAGTTGTGGAACACATAAGACATTAGATAGAGTAAGATCACGGTTTTAGTGGGAGAAAAGTTTTACCAGTATGGGATATAGACAAAGAATTACCATCACCCAAATGGATCTCATCCGGTCCACCGTATTCAGAGAAAGACTCTAGCATAGACGGGTCCGAGGTGGCATGATGGATGCACCTGAGTCAAACAACCATGGTGATTGTTGTTGATGAGAGTTCACGGTCGTAGTGTTCACTACGGGGTTTTTCCCGAACCTACCATCTGTGGAGACATTATTGTCTCGCAAGAACCGTTGCAGCTTGCGGCATTCGCGAGCTTCATGGCCATTGAAATTACAGAAATTGCAGACCACGTTTCGACGCGTTGAGTGGAGTTGTTAGACCGTTGGTACTGTTGAAACGAAATTGCTGACCATTATTGTTTCGATTAGACTTGTAGTTGTTCCGGTTATTGTGCGAGAAACCAAATTGGCGTTGCGTTACATTGACTGTAGCGACAAGAGATTGTCTAGCAGCATCTTTCTTCTTCTGTTGCCTTTCAAATTCTGTGAGCACGTCCTTAAGTTCCGAGAAGGTAATCGGGGTTGGTCGTATACGTATCGCAAGAACTATGTGATCATAGTCGTCATTGAGTTGAGTAAGAATATGGATTACCAGGTGCTCACTGATTGGGTTTTGAGCAAGTGCAAGAGCTTCAGCAATATTAAACATCTCATCAACATATTCCTCAACTGGACAACCATTTTGAGGATTAGAAGCCAGTTTGGTTTTTAGTGACACAATGCGGGACGGTGATGAGCTTGCAAAAGTTGTAGTTAATCGTTCCCAGGCGATAGCAGATGATGTCGTGGAGGAGATCAGTGGTTGGATAGTGTCGGAACAGCTCTCTAAAATGGCATTGAGAATGGTTTGATCTTGTCTAAACCATGGGATGTACTCCGGATTATGCTCCTTTTGGGCTGTATCACGGGATTGTGCAGGAGCTGGAGAGGTACCGTCAATGAAGTCGAGTAAGTCAAGGCCAATAAGAGAGGCTTGGATCTGTTTTCTCCAAACTTGAAAGTTAGAAGACGTCAATTTAATGGGAAAATTGGTTGGGGCATTAAGTTGAATGACTTGTTTCTCAGTAGTTGTGGCCATTTAGAGGGAAGGATTGACAGGGAGAAGAAAAAAAAATTGCTCGTTAGAGTAAGGCTCTGGATACCATATAGAGATAGTAAGTGAATGATTTATTATGGAAAAGAAGACAGCTTAAATAGCCTGCATACAACAGCTTCTAAGCTAATAATATGGAGACTAATTCTAACAAAGCCAGACAAAGCCTAACCACACAAATAAAACTAAACAACATGAACTAATCTACATTACTCCTTTACATCCTGATGACAGCGTTGAAGGCAAGCTCGTTCCCAAGAAGAAGCACGGCGTCCTTGCCATTCAGGTAAAATATAGGGTGTCTTTGGTTGGTGGGTTTAGGCATAAGGAATGGATATGAAAGTCATTGCTTGTGTTTGGTTGATAGGTTTAATGAATGCTACAATGGGTTTAGAATACCCCATTAATGACAAAATTCATATCCTTATTAAATAAGGGTTTTATCTCCATTACTCATTTTTCCCCAACTATTAATAATCATTCCCATTCTACCCTACTACCAAACATGTTAAATACTTTTACTAAAACCCATTACCATTACCAAGTTGGTGGGTTTAGACATAAGGTATGTGTATCAAAGTGATTGTTATTGTTTGGTTGATTGGTTTTTAAGATACTACTATGAGTTTGGAATACTCCATTAATTGGAAAATCTATATCCTAATGAAATAAGAGTTTCATTTTTCTTTCGCCTTTCTTCCCCAACTATTAATAATCATTCCTATTTCACCCTACTACCAAACATGCAAAATACTTTCACCAAAACTCATTACCCTTACCAAGTATTTGATACCCATACCGATTTCGATTCCCATGTACGAACCAAATACACCACAAGTATTTGATACCCATCCCGATTCCGATTTCCATGTGTGAACCAAATATGATGTAAAAATGTTGTCGTGCCTTTAAGGACATCGAAACTAATTTAATGATATATATGATGTAACAGGCTACAGAACTGAAATGCGGAGGAATAGTGGTGGCATGTACGTTTGATCATCGGGTGGGCGATGCCTATTCAACCAACATGTTTCTGGTATCTTGGTCGGAAATTGCTCAGGCGAAGCAACCGTCTCAGCTACCATGTTTCCGGCGATCACTTCTTTTCCCACGACGCCCCGGCCATTACGATCTCTCCGTTGCCAACATGTACATCCCAATATCATCACTCCTACCGCCGGAGCCGGGAGTGGAAGAATCCTTAATATCCCGAATATACTGTGTCACGGCCGTACAAATCAGGCATCTCCAATCACAAGCCAACGATTACTCCGACAAAGATTCCGCGGACAAATTGAAACACCCAAGGTGCACCAAGGTTGAAGCATTCTGTGCCTTTCTATGGAAAACAGTTGCCTCAGGGAAGAGTCGCCGGAATTTCAAGAATTTCAGGTTGGGGATTGTGGTGGACGGGAAGACTAGCTTGAGCAGCGGCGACCAAAATAAGGGCAAATGCTTCGAAGGGTACTTCGGGAACGTTCTTTCGATTCCATTTGGAGAGAAAAGGATTGAAGAACTGAGAGAAAATCTGCTGGCTTGGGTGGCATCCGCCGTGCATGAGTTCTTAGAGGAAGCTATGACGAGTGAACATTTCCTTGGGCTGATTGATTGGGTGGAATCTCACCGCCCCGAGCCGGCCGTAGCGAAAGTATGCGCACGCAGCGGTGACGGAGCGGCGGTGGTTGTGTCGTCGGGGCAGCGGTTTCCAGTGAGACAGATAGATTTGGGGTGGGGGAAGCCGGCGTTTGGATCGTATCATTTTTCGAGGGGAGGGCAATCGGGGTACGTAATGCCAATGCCAAGCCCGAAAGGGAACGGGGATTGGATTGTTTACATGCTTTTGGAGAAAGAACAGGTGGCATTGATAGAGACTTATGCTTCTCACGTCTTCAAGCCTTTCACTTCAGATCATCTCAACTTCAATTGATCATTAATCCACCGTCTTTATCTCATCATTGTTAATTCAGTATTGTTTTAGACTAACTAACTACAAATTTATGTGCTGTAATTATGCATGTAATAGAACATAATAAATGTTGTTGATGTATTATACAAGAGTGATGGTGAGAATGGGGTGAAATGTCGTTCCACAAGGGATTGAGACTATGGGATGGCACATGGATGTTTGGCTGAGTTCTAGTTACTAAGGTCTTTAAATTCATAAGATTCAAGCAAACATTGGATGAATAATCGTAATCCACACCTCACAGTTTACAACTAGAATAGAGTCAAAGTTGTTAGGAATATATTGTAATTGTTTTGATGAACTAATATTAGACCTCCAATTTTATTTTGAGTCTAGTATAGGATTACGCCGAGTACAAGCCTAGTCGATTAAGTGGAAATTACAATAGTATAAATTTTTATTTTATACTTGTAAGTCATTCGCTTCCACTTTACAAATTGAGAAGAATTGGAAGATTGATCAAGACTCGAAGACATTCTGGAATGTGACAACGGTTCGAATTGCAAGAATTAATTCTTTTGGAAGAATTAATTAATTCAAGATGAGGATGTTGCAATTAAAAGTCAAAATTGAAGTAAACCTCAAATGGGTTCTCTCACAAATATTTTAGAGGCTAACTCATGCAAGGGAAATATTTTTGGAGATGAGGATGACCTCATGGAGCAAAGTGGCGTGGTCAACCTTGATCGTGTAAGAAGTTCAAAGAAGAGGATGACTTGCCTCAAGAATTAATTTGGTGATGAGGATAACCTATTAAATAAATAATGGAAGGATGACTTGGTCATAAGTCAAACAAGAGGATGACTTGGCTATTTTAGATTGAGGATGACTTAGCCCTTGAAGATCAAAATTGAGGATGAGGATGACTTGGTTTCAAGGCCAAATAAATGGAGAGGATGACCGTGACTTCAAAGCTCAAAGAGGATGACTTGCCTTTTTGGAAGATCAAAGTTGAGGATGAGGATGACCTACCTATTATTCCATGTAAGGAAGAAGAATTACGAATCATCCAAGGGGGATGAGTAAAATCAATTTTGAGGCTAAGTATGGCGTGATCAAGAATAAAAATAGGATGACCTATTTTTATTTATTCAAAAGGAATCCAACACTGCCAACAACATATCTAAAAAGGGAAAATATTATTTTCCTTAATATGACATAAGAATGACTCCTAAAGGTGATTTCAAATTTTCTTGCTACATTATATTGAGCATACCATCCTTTGCCAATAGCTCTTTAGATGATGTGATAGTACTCTGCCGCTGCAAGACACTAGCTCTGATTATACACTCATCTAGTAAAAAATGCCTGGAAATTTATTGTAGCAAGCTCTTTGTGTTCTTCGTGTGAAAAAAATAAAATACGCGTTACATGAAACAATTTTAATTTGCTAAGCAATAACACCCTATATTTCCTCTATGGACTTAAGTTCTTTGTGTTGTCTTGACAGTTAAACATTTGTTTTTTAACTGCAGCGGGAGCAGAACCCGCTCAGCAAATGGATGCAAAATGTGAAAGGAGGTTAGAATTGTTATAACTAACATTATATTGGTTATTTTATTCCATTTATATAACATTGGTATCAAATTTGGTGTTAACTGTTGATATCATCATCAAACATTCTAAAGATTAAGGTTGTTATTAGTTTATCGGATTGAAGAATGAATATTTTATTATGACAAGGTTGCTAGCCAATAAAGAATCTACCAAGCATTCAAGACGAGTAAAGCTGGAGCATTTGAAAGAATTGGAGAGACATACTGGTCTCTACTTTTCTTAATTGAAAGTTGAGAACTCGGGACCGTTTCACTAACATACATGTTCATTTTGACCTCTAATTTATTCTTTATTTGCGTATGTGAAAACTAAACATATACTCTACTTTTTGTAGGTTGAGATTGTTGAGTAAAACAATTAAAAGAATTATAGGGATGCATTCATTATACAAAACTGTGCCCGAGATATGCACGTCAATTGTAGAAATTTTTAATATTCTCCACTTGGTCTTTACTTTTCTTAATTGCTCAAAAAACGTTTTAATTTTACACTCATGTAGTCAAGAATGTGTGGAAATTTATTTTAGCACGCAACCCGATACGTATTTTTTCAACTTTAAAGGACATTAGTCGCCAAATACCTTGTGGTCAAGTGGCATCCAGGTGTCCTGATTAACACTCCCACATGTATGATGGGAGTGGATTCATTCGAGCCTCAATGGAGGCATCTGTTGACTCGTTGTGCTTCAATAGGTTAAGAAAGTAGCTGGAGGCATCTGTTGACTCGTTGTGCTTCAATAGGTTGAGAAAGTAGCTATGAACAGATACTACATTGTAACAGAGTCAGTAGTACTCAAAAAACGTCTATCACAATCTCCAATGCTCACCTTTTCAACGCCCACCGATATTAATTAAATTCACCTTCAATAGCTGAAATCTAGAAAACGTAAATTGTAAAATTTTTTAAATCATCTCCGTACTTACCTCCTAGCACAGTTGAATTAGTGAATAACTGTAATTGCTCTTCCGAACGTAGCCTACGTTTCAGGTAAAATGGAAATGTGGTATTTGGGATATTCTATTTCTTGGATTTATATCTTATCTTATTTGTTAGTGGAATGTCATGGATCCTCAAGTTTCAACAACCTTCTTGCTCAAAATACGTTTTAATTTTACACTCATATAGTCAAGAATACGTGGAAATTTATTGTAGCACACAACCCGATGCGTATTTTTTCAACTCGAATGCACATTAGTCTATCACAATCTCTAATGCTCACCTTTTCAATGCCCACCGATATTAATTAAATGCATCCTTCAATTGTTGAAATCTAGAAAACGTTAATTGTAGAAATTTTTAGTCATATCCCTACTTAGCTCTTAACACAGCGGAATTAGTGAATAACTGTAATTGCTCTTCCCGACGTAGTCTACATTTCAGGTCAAGTGCAAATGTGGTATTTGGAAATTTCTATTTGTTTGATTTATATCTTCCTTGCTAGGTTTCTGAAATGAAAGCTGAAAACTCCTATTTATGGGAGCATGTCACTGAAATAAGCCTAAATTAAAGCTTAACAATGCACTAGCTGACATGAAAATATTGGAAGCAGATAATGAGACACTGAGAGCAAAGGTAACATTTTGACCTCTGCTTTTTTTTTTTTTTTTTTTTTTTTTTTTTTTTTTTTATATAATTTTTTTTTTTTGCAAATAAACGATAATATTAATTCAAATTCAAATAAGAGAATAACACATTACAGATGATGGGGAGGGTATGAAAGCCACTCTGAGTAATCAAATGTAGAAACAAACTGCCTAACCAACATGTAGGTTGTCTGATTTGCAGATCGCTAAGTGCAAGTTAAAAATACTTGAAAAAAATCACTCATAAGTTTTTTTTATATCTCTAAGAATCAAATGAAAAGAAGAATCACCCCTAGTAGAGTTAAGGCCTTGAACTACTAGAAGTGAATCGGTTTGAATGCAGATATTGTTAGAGTTAGGAAGTTGAGCCTGTTTTACTCTTGAGTTGCGTATTGAAAACTAAATTATATAGTCTACTACTTAATTGCAGGTGGCTATGGCTGAGGAAACCTTTAAAGGAGTTACTGGGATGCATTTAACTGTGCCACCTGAGATATCAACAATGAGCATACCATCTTTTGCTAATATAAGCTTTTTATGGGAGATGAAGAAATAAATAGCAATATATAATGGCATTAACATCTAAAATAATTTTAGATATTTAACCTTTGTATCCGACAACTTAATTGGGAGATTAATTCTAAAAGCTAAAATTGGTATGAATTCAAAATTAATTCCGTAGTATTGGAATTAATATTCCAAAATAGTACTCCGTAGAGTACTTTGAGCAATATATATGCTTTAGTATAAATAAATAACATAGGCAAATTATTGTGTGGACCATGGTCCACATGGCTGTGTAGATCATGAATATAAGGTACATTTTTATTATACTAAAAGTACATTATTTTTGTATTGAAGGTACATTATTTTACAGTATATATAAAATAAGGTAAATTAAATGGATGAAAATCGTGAAAGAAGGTTAGTATTGTTATATATTCTTTTACTCAATTTATATTTTTGATATTGAGGCAGCTTTATGGGGATGCATTCATTATTAGAGACTGTGCCCGAGATATGCACGTCCACCCGAGATATGCACGTCCACCATGATCACCTTTTCGACGCCCACCAATATTAATTAAATGCATCATTCAATTGTTGAAATCTAGAAAACTTAATTCTAGAAATTTTAAATCATATCCCCGTAATCACGGTAATTTCTCGTTCGAACGTATCCTACATTTCAGGTAAAATGAAAATTTTGTCCAAACTCTATTTATTTGTTTTATATCGTATCTTATTTGTTAGTCGAGTAGCATGGATCCTTAATCTTCAACAACCTAGCTTCTTTCTCTAAAAAGGAGTAGAGGCTTCCGTTTTCAATCCTAAACCCGTGGTGCCTCTTGAAGGTTAGTGGTGCAGAAAAATTATTGAGTAGTACAACATATGATTTTAAATTTCACCCTTCTTTTTATAGTTTCAATTATATAATCAATCACTGACACTCTCATCTTCTAAAAAACGCATGTCTCCAGGTACAACAAAAACTCTCGTACAGAAGTTTTTAATAGAAAAAAACTAATTGTTTTTTAACTGTAGGGGAAGCAGAAAGAAAGGAGGTAAGAATTATTATAACATTGGTAGTTTTACTCAATTTATATATTTGTAGGGAAGAAAAGCAGCAAAAGGAATACATTAGTATCTGTTCGAAGAACAAAGAGACAGCAACGCCTCCACCGAGGCTCAAACCCACCACCTATACAGGGAAGGGTTTGATGCCACTGGACCACTAGGCCCTTGGCTTTAATATCATAACTTAAACACTCTAAAGATTAATAGGGATTTTGGTTGGGGGAAAGAAATTACAATTTCATAGGAGAGGAATAATGTGGGAATAAAGTGAAAATTTTAATTTAAATTTTTGGTTTATAGGAATAAAACTATTTGAAATTTCAATTTAAACCCAATGTTTTTATATCTATTCGAATTGAAAGGGAATAAGTAGTATAAATGTCAAAATGTCCATACTTATTATAGCAGTCAAATGAAACATCAATTTTAGATTAGAAAAGAAATTTGTAATTTTGTGTCAATGTATCTATTTTTCTTTCCAAAAACCATGAAATTGAAAAACGGAAAATACTTGTTGGACTCCTATTTTATACTCCAAACTTTTACTCCTTCTCACAAGTTATTGATGTAGACATTTTTTTGTGAACCCATATAGTGAAAATAACCATCTTTGTTTGCCAAAGTAGAGGCATGATATTCTAATTTTATGAAAATGAGAGAATTGCAATTATCTCAAATCAAACAAATGAATAATTTGCTTGCTTTCGAAATCAATTATTGTGTGGGCCATACTATCAAATAATGTACATCCAGTACACAAATGATGTACTTTTTTTTGAAAACAAATAATTTACTTTTAATATATTAAAAATGTATATTTTATTCAGAAAAAATACATTTTTTGAGTACTAAACCTACATTATAGAGGATATAATATATCTTCTGTACACAGATAATGTACATTTAGTATATTAATAATGAAATTTTTTTGTTATGATCCACATATCACTATGTGGACCAATAATTTGTCTTTCGAAATTAGGTGGGGGAAATTATAATTTTTCTCCAATCAAACCGGGTGTAAGGTTGTTATTAGTTGATGTGAAGAATGAATATTTAATTTTATTTTAACAAGGTTGCTAGCCAATAAAGAAGCTGCAAAGCGTTCAAGAAGTAAAAAGAAGGAGCATCTGAAGGAATTGGAGACACAGGTCTGTATCTAGCTATTTCAATTCTCTTGTTGTTACTAATTAAGTTGATGCTCTCTCTTTAACCAATTCAAGGTAAAGTAGTTACTCACTAATTAACTGTTTTCCCTAGCTAGGTTTCTGAAATGAAAGCTGAAAACTCCTATTTATGGGAGCGTGTCACTGAAATAAGCCTAAAGCTCAACAATGCAGTAGCTGACAAGAAAATCTTGGAAGCAGATAATGAGACACTGAGAGCAAAGGTAACATTTTGACCTCTGCTTTTTTTATTTTTATAAATTTTTTTTTTGCAAATAAACGATAATATTAATTCAAATTCAAATCAGGGAATAACACATTAGGGGAGGGTATGAAAGCCACTCCGAACAATCAGATGTAGAAACAGATTGCCTAGCCAACATATGGGCTGCCTAGCCACTCCGAACAATCAGATGTACACCGGGACTTCTGACCCGCGTGTCCACATGACATGGTACAAGGCAGCCATGGTAATGACCGGGGCAAGTGACGCTATAATGTGCAGAGCATTTTTAACCACTCTGGATGGAATCGCCCAAGATTGGTTCAACACGATTCCAGATGGTTCGGTCTAGAACTTTGTAGAGCTGTCCAAAAGTTTCTTGACCTATTTCTCTGGAAATATACAGCATAAAAACCCATTCTCACATCTCTACGGAGTAAAACAGGACAGGGGCGAAAGTTTAAGAAATTTCTTAAGCAAATGAAAGACGTAGGTCAACAATGTGTGCGGCGATTCTAAGGTGGCAATCCTCATGTTCATCCAGGCATTGAGGTCAGGAAATTTTCATAGACAGCTGAACACTCACCATCCACGCTCCTATGAGGAGCTAATGAGGATAACAAACCGCTATGCCGAGGCCGAGGAGGCTGATAAAAAGAAGAAATACGAGGAAGAGGGCAGGAGGAGTGTGCGACCCGACAAAATTGGTCTCGCCCCACCGCGACACTTAACATCTCTTACTCACCCGGTTAGTGTGATTCTAAGCCACGCTGAATAAATGGGAATGGTGCATTTTCCCTTAGAGTGTATGGTAGTTTCTACGTGCGAGGACCAAACCAAGTACTGTCGGTTCCATCGGCGGGTTGGACACGATACTGACGAGTGTCATACTTTAAAAGGACAAGTAGAAGAACTGGTGCAGAGCGGATACTTTACTCAATTCGTTAAGTATCCGGGACAGTACCAGCATCAACAAGGCATACCCGACAATGTGTGGCGAAAGGAAGAAGATCCTGAGCCTTCATCCTCCAACACCAAGAAGAGAAGGTGCGACCAGGGTGAGGAAGAAAGAGGTAGCGAGCTAGAGGAGAAGCCCGCGCAACGCAAAAAACATGTCATTCGCTGATGGTCCGTCCTGATTATATTTAAAAAAATAAATAAATAAAAATAAAAACAACTCTATTCCCTTAGGGCTGGCACGAGATCCGATCTCGCTAGCTGCTTGACGGGAGAGCTAACATTTGACCGAGCCTACGGTTGGTCGAAGTGAGCTCGCGCACAAAGGGCAAAAAGAAAAACAAAAAAACAAAACAAACAAAAACCAAAACAAAAAACAAAAAACAAAACAAAACAAAAGAAAAACAAAAACAAAAAAACAAAACAAAATCCAAATATATATATATATATATATATATATATATATATATATATATATATATATATATATATATTAAATTGGCCGAGGCCAATCTATTTTGACCGAGGTCACCTCGGCCGAGGCTGACCTCGGCCAATCATGTTTGCCAAGGTCATTCCTCGGCCGGCTAACCTCGGCCAATCTATTTTGACCAAGGTCACCTCGACCAAAAATCGGCCGAGGCCCGACCTCGGCTAAACACTGGCCGAGGCCTGATCTTGGCCACAGTGCTCGTACTCTTCGAAAAAAAAAATAATTTTTAGACACGTCATTGGGCATCAACACTGATCAAACTAGCCGTTCAGTACTTCACTCCTCAGCTCCTCATCCACACATTTCAGGGCTATATGTTCAGTTGACACAATTTGAAACCTCCACATTCACACATTTTAAGGCTATATGTTTAGTAATTTTTTTTTTTAAAAAAATAGTGAAACGGCGTCGTATTGGACCAAGGTCCACCTTGCAAGGTGGACCTAGGTCCACGGCATAATTTGCGATGCGGAATGGCGAGCTTCATGGGGCAGCTCATAGGCTAGCTTTTTTTTTTTTTTTTTTTTTTTTTTTTTTTTAAATAATTTGATGGATAATGCAGTTTAAATGTTTTAATCATAATCCTAGTTTGTACGAAATTTTTATACGAAACTATTAGTTTATATTTATATTATATACAATACAATAAATAAAAATACTATATAATATGATTTAAAAAGTATGAACGTTTTAGAAATATTTGAACGTAAGAATGAGTGAAAACCTTTCTGTTTTATAAAATGAATTTTAAAAAATAATCCTTTTTTTAATATTATTCAGTTTGCAAGTTGGCCCGCATGACCTATGAACTCATGCTGGTTGAGCGCATAAGGCCCACTTCTTCGGGGGCCAAAATTTTTCAAAACCCTAACCAACCTCATTATGAGGCGGATAAAAACCTGCCTTAAACCTCAACCCACTTTGACACTCCTAAAAAAATAGTAAGGCAATGAACGCACTCCAATCCTTGAGTTTTTCGTTTCTCTTTCTTTTTATTGTATTTAAATGTATAATTCGAACTTGTTATCATCACTGACATTTTGAGTAACTAAACTTTAATAGCGATTTGAATTCATAGTGACAAGAAATAGAATAACTTGGTCTTAATTTTCTATTTCTTAAATGTTATGTGTCTATGATTTAACTTTCTCCTCAAAAGGTTGAATCCCCAATTTCAAGGGCCCCCACGCCCCAGCCCGACACATCAGAAACAACAGAAAACAGGCTGCAAATACATTGTCTTCTAAACCTGGAAGCTTACAGATGACCACAATGAAGACAAACTCAGCATATTCAAGATACAATCATTGGTTAATTGAGAATACATAACATTATACCAACAATATGTTCTCTTATCCTCGTTATAATGTCCATTTCACTCAATCCAACTGGCTTGCTAGTCAACTTAAACATATTAGCCAACATTACACAAGACAAACAAGAACAAGGGGAGCCAGCCGCAAATTATATCGTGGACCGTGGTCCACAATGCATTGTGGACCGCGGTCCCAAAACGACGTCGTTTTGATTAATGAAAATAGACGCATGAATTCGCGTCACTCACTTTCTTTTCATATATACTGCACTTTCTTTTCAACACAACTGCAGTTACCTTTCAACAGGATCACGTTATTCCTTGCCATCAGCAGCCCGGAGTGAGCCAAGTTGCACCGGTGCTTGAGTTCCCACTACTTTCGATGATCCATATTTGGAAATATCTAGGCCTTGAGTTTTCTCTTTCTCATCAATTTGTTCCTTGATCCAGAAGTATGTAATTCTCAACCCGTCCTGTAGATGTTATGTCTGAGCCATAAACACTTGTGTGTTGACGCAAAGGAAAAGTAAATATGGCTAATTAAGCTAGGATCCTAAACACCCTAATTTTGCTCTCAAAAGTTTCAATTTTGATCAGAATTCAATCAATGTTAAGGATCGGCAAATTATTGCATGGACCATGATCCACACAGCTGTGTGGATCAAAAATAAAAAGTACATTATTTTTGTACTGAATGTATATTATTTTTGTACTGTAGGTACATTATTTGACAGTATATATCAAATAATATACTTTCAGTAAAAAAATAATGTACCCTAAAATAATGTACCTACAATACAAAAATAATGTACCTTCAGTATAAAAATAATGTATTTTTTATTTATGGTCCACACAACTGTGTGGGCCATGGTCCATGCAATAATGATTGTTAAGGATCAAGGCTTTCATTCAAGAATTGTTATGCCATGGACCAGGGTCCATCTTGCATTGTGGGCTTTGGTCCAAACTCCAAAAATTTTTCTCAGAACACCTTCAACACACTCATCAATAAAAGTAAAAGAACGCGTTTGAAGCCCATCTCCCCACATTTCAAACCGATCAGTTGAAGTGATAGCCTTTCTACAAAAGGCAGCAGGGGCTTTTTCTCTTCCACCTGTATTATAAGCGGACAATTCAAAGCAGCAAAGTTGATGAGGACTTAAAGAGAATCATATCATAATAATTTCACTCACGTTAATAAATTACCTTTCCATGTGCCAAATGGACCATAAATGTTATGGAATCTTCCAATACGGCATTCAATTCCAAAATCTTTGTTATAATGCTTGCATAACTCTTCGGTTGCAAGTTTCTCTAAACCATACGCATCTTGAGGCTAAAGATCCAAGTAGATGAAAAAGAAAAAAAAAACAAATATTAATTCCGAACAAATGATGGGAGACTTGATTGAAATGAACATATGAGCTACATTAGCTCCACGCCAAGGGGATAAGAACACATATTTGCTCTCAGCTGCTCATACTTTATCAAGAAAGGAGAAGATAAGTTTTTGTCAGTGTTTACGTGGAATGAAGGTACCACATTGGTATTCATAAAATATCAGAACACTTGTGAATATGCAAGATTTGAAATTGGTAAGGTTGAAATCTCATGATTGTCATGCCTTAATGCAACAACTATTGCCAGTTGTTGTTAGAGGTATATTGCCTAAAAAGTTGAGACATACTATTATAAGGATTTGAAATTGGTGGGGTTGAAATCTCATGATTGTCATGCCTTAATGCAACAACTATTGCCAGTTGTTGTTAGAGGTATATTGCCTAAAAAGTTGAGACATACTATTATAAGGCTTTGTTTCTTTTTCAATGCTATCTGTGGAAAAGTTATTGATCCAGACAAATTAGATGAATTGGAAAATGGCATTACTGTTACATTGTGTCAGCTAGAGATGTACTTTCCACCTTCATTTTTTGATATCATGGTTCATTTGAGTGTACATTTGGTGAGAGATATACGACAGTGCGGTCCTGCTTATTTAAGGTGGATGTACCCATTTGAACGGTACATGAAAGTGTTAAAAGGTTATGTGAGGAATTGATATAGACCAGAAGCATCTATTGTTGAAAGCTATATTGCTAAGGAGGTTACTGAATTTTGTACTGAATACTTGGCGGGGGTAGAAGCTATTGGTGTTTCTAAGTATCGACATGAAGGAAGAATTGCTGGGAAAGGTACTCGAGGAACCAATGTGCAAACTATGTCTCGTAAAGATGTTGAGTAAGCACATTTGTACATCTTGCATAATACAAGTGAAGTTGAGCCATATTTAGATGAACATAAGGCCTTGATTAAAGAGCAAAATCCAAGAAGGGCAGACATGTTGATTGTGACCGAACATAATCGTAATTTTATTAGTTGGTTCAAAAATAAAGTTCTTAAAGATAAAATTGCTTCTGAAACTGTACGATGGTTAGCTCATGGTCCTGGTATGCAAGTCATATGTTATACTGGATATGATATTAATGGGTTTTCTTTTTATACAAAAGAGCAAGATGAAATGAGCACTATGCAAAATAGTGGAGTTTCTTTGGTTGCAAATTCAATGCATTTCAGTAGTTCGAAAGATAAAAATTCTGTGATTGCAGAGTTGTCATATTATGGTGTGATTGAAGAGATATGGGAGGTTGATTATGTTCAGTTTAGGGTTCCGATGTTCCGATGTAAATGGGTAGATAGTAAACACGGTGTGAAAGATAATGAGTTAGATTTACACTTGTAGATCTGAACAGGGAAGGTCACAAAAATGAGCAATTCATAATGGCATCCCAAGCAAAACAAGTATTTTATGTTACTGATCCTTGTGATAAAAAATGGTCAATTGTCCTTCACGGAAAAAAAAAAACAAATTAATGGTGATGTGAATGAAGATGTTAATTAGTTTTGATATTGAGGAAATACCACCATTTTCTTTAATTTTATTGCCAATCATTGTGGATAATGTGATAGATGAAATGCATGCATCACGGGATGATCATCATGAAGGGATGTGGGAGCATTGATTATTACTTGTAATGCTTTAACTTGTTCTTGTGTTTACACTATCTAAATATTTATATTTATGCATACTATTTTTTGTCATTTACTAATAATTTTTTTGCTAAACAGACATATGGATTCATCAAATGATCCCACTAATGATAGTACCACCCAAGGTACTAATACCACTGCTAAGAAAAAGAGGGGTGTCACTCGACTGAATAAATTAATTTTAGAGCGTGCTACTGTCGAAAAGAAGAAGGTAGTTGAATTTGAAGGATTGGAGCCGGTTGGAGGAAACAGCTCTAAATTCAGAAGTTAAGTTCCTATCACAATAGGTTCATGGCCTGAAGTCCCAGAAGAGATTCTACAGAACATTTGGGAAGATATTTTGGTATGTAACTTATTTTTATATTTAGATATTTACAAAAAAAGTAATATAATTACATTTTTACTAATCAATAATCTTGTCTTGTAGAGTGTTTATGATATTCCCAAGACAGATAGTGTGAGGAAGGCTATGTTGTCATATGCGGGTGATCGGTGGAAAGACTTTAAATCAAGATTAAATAGAGACTATATATTCAATATTGGCAAAAAGAAGAACCCTTGTGATTCATACTCATTCATTGACCCAACCACATGGGAACAGTATGTTGTTCTTCGTCAAAGTCCAGAATTTCAGGTATATATATATATATATATATATATTATTAACTCAAATATATTAAATATATATTACTTAATGGTTTCTTTTTATGTAGGCATCAAGAAAAAAACATCAAGAGATACAAGCTAAGAATATCCATCCACATAATTTAGCTCGAGGAGGCTATAAGAGATTGGAGAAGATTATGATGGATGAGAAGATGAAAGAACGACAAGAAGCTGCAAATTCAGATCCATCGTATACAATTTCTCCTCCGTCTCCACCAACTAGACATGAAAAGTGGAAAATGGCAAGAATGGATAAATCAGGAAATATTCGCAACGAAGCGACTAGATTGGTCGTTGAAGTGTGTTTGTATGTGGTGAGTGAACATGAAGTGGTACGGAAGGTGGAAAAACGAAGAGTCAAGACTCCCCGAGTGTTGTGTCTCTCAAGGATGGCGAATGGGAATCGAGTTAGTGTGTTGGCATCTAAGAGGTTGAAGAGAAAGAGTTACGGGAGTGCTAAGGGTTGGATTCATTTGTAAGAAGGGAAAGGTTGATAGTGGTTGTGTAAAGTAAAGAAAAGTAAAGTGGAGATTGGGGCTTTAGGCTTTTCCATGTGGTCTATCTTTGGATGGTTTTGCGAGTGCAAGTCGTGGAATATACTAGGGAGTTCGTGGCACATCACCAAGTGACGTCACACTTTGGACTCCCACATCCTCATTCGGTTGGGGCATTTGATCGAACACTTTGTCTACCACTCCTCTCAGATCTTGTCCTTTCGGACTAAGAGCGGAGATGTGGGTGAGTTAGACTCGTGAGTGGCCGCTATCGCGCACACACTCACTTCCTTTGGGTTTGCTATCTAATGTGGCCACAAAAGGCACAAAGCTTGAGGAACATCATCCACACAAGTTCAACATCCAACAAACAAGCAATTCACAAATCAATGCAATAATATTAAACATCCACATAGATCTACCATGGGGCCACCAATCCCCTATCTAATCTAATCTAACATACTAGAGAAACAATAAAGAGAAAGGAAAATTCAAAGAAACAAGTATTGAAATAGAAAATGAAGAGAATGGTTACCACCCTTTAGAAAAGGGGATCTTTACAACCTTGATCTTGAAAATCAATCTCCTCTCTTGCCCTTGATCTATTATAAAACTTATGAAAGAAATGAATTTTCTCCCAAGAGGGGAGAAAACCCTCTAAATCTATTCTACCCTCTTCTATCAATTTTCTGATCTAGTCTCCTCCTTCCAAGGTTTAGGGCAAAAGGGATTTATATAGGTGACAAAAAGGGGACAAATTCCAAAAATTGCCCTTGGCCCGACCACGCTTGCTCACACGCGTGTGAGTGCGCGTGATGGCTCTATGGAATAATTCCACGCCCAACCACACGTGTGTGAGGCTGCGTGGGACGTTACTGCATTTCGGCTTGTTTGTCTTTTGCTCTATTTTAGCTTCAAATCCCGCTCCAACCTGTGAAATACTTCAAAACTCTTTCTAGAAATGTTGTTAGAAGATTTTAATCGCATTTGAGCTAAAATGCATGCAATTGTTGTATTCGGATGTTAAAACGATGCACTTTAAATCTAATAAAGACCCCTTATAAGTGCTATTCTTGGTGCTTATCAGTCGTGGAAAAAATTGTAAGTAAATATGTTCTAATTTTTTACATTAATAGTTATATACGTTGGCCAAAGACCTTGTGGTCAAGCGGCATCCGGTTGTTGAGTCTTTGTGCTTCGGTAGGTTGAGAAAGTAGCTATGAACATATACTACATTGTACCCGAGTCAGTCGAACTCAAAACAAAAAGTTGAATAAATTGAACAAACTATAATAGTAATCCTTATTCAATATTGTTTATATATGTTAGGATTCTCTCACTTTGCAAGCTTCTCAAGGAGAATTTGTTGAGACAGATAGACAATATATATTGTCTAATGCCATAGGTACTGATGAGCATTGTGGACGTGTTAGAGCTATGGGAAGAGGGCATGGCTTAAAAAGCTACTTTGGCCATGCAAAACACCGTCAAAGCCAAACGCCTACGCTAGAAGTTAAAGAAATGTGTAACCCCTCGCCTATTCCTATAAGACCAAGGTTCGAAAAATATGTCTTTAGGCTATGAAATTCATAAGATGATCTCCCGATGCTTCAAAGTAATTTTTATAAAGGAGTATAGTTGTTATTAAGCTGCGATCGTACGTACCGGTCACGAACCGTAAAATTTTTAGGAACTTATGTTCGGACCCGTTGTCCTAGGAAATGGATTATTAGGCACTATATTATTATTCTTGAATTTCCTATTTAATTAAGTTGGTCCATAGCAGCTAAAATTTATTTTGATCGTAGCATTGATAAATTTCGCGGTGTACCGAACCTGACCCAATTTTGAGTTTCAGTTTGAGATAAATTTTTGGTTTTGAAAATTATCCTATTTAAATTATTTTCCACCGAAAATTTATCTGTTTGGACCCCAACTGATAAGTTGGAAGATTTTTATTTTTGGAACCACAAGATTTTGACAAGTGTCACTTTCTCTACCACATTTCTTTATCTACATTTTATAAGATCAAAGCTTATGGGATAAGCTTCACCATTACTATATTAATATATATATGGATAAACATTACATATTTTATTATTATTATTATATATATGAAAGGATAATGATATACATATTTTATTATTATTATTATTATTATGTATATAATATTACGTACATATATATGTATATGATAAGAATGAAGCAAGATTCCATTTCATTTTCTTCCTTCCATTTTCTTCACGGCAATTCCGTGAGAGAGAGAGAGAGAGAGAGAGAGAGAGAGAGAGAGAGAGAGAGAGAGAGAGAGAGAGAGAGAGAGAGAAGCAAGTTTCAAGCTCCAATCGCAATTTGTTCGGTAAGACTTCAATTTTATTCGGTAGAAAGCTTTATATCCCTTCCTAGATCATGAATCTAAGTTAAGATTTCTTAAATATTGTGTTATGTTGTTGGTGGAATCCTAGGATTTTAAGGTGAAATTGGGGAAATCAACTCCAAGAGTCTTCTACGAGACTAGTAACCCGGTTGAGTAAGGAATCCCTTAAGTCGGATTAGTCACTTGAAATTGGATAATTGATTGTTTGGTTGAAATATATATGTATAAATTGTTGTGTGGTGAAGTGTTGTTGGTTAATGATGAGATTATTATGTTGTTGATTGAGGAAGCTAGATTATGGGTGGATAAATCTTTATAGTGAAGTAAACGTGAGGTGTAATTTGGAAAGTGAGATAGTTACCTAAATGTTGGTAATTAAGATTGATAATGATCTATTGAGGACTAATAATCCTAGTATATTGTGTATATATATATGTACGTGAGGAGTATATATATGTAAAGCCGTATATATATGTGTATATTGCGGGCGTGAAATAGGCTTTGATTATTGAGGTTTAGATGATGGGGTTGTAATGACCCTAAAAGATTATTATGATAGGTAATGAGATTATGATGTTGGAGGAATTTTGGAAATATTTGGAATATGGATTATGAAAAGGAAAAATCTTGGTATATGGATATTATGAATATGAAGGTTATAGACATAAGCTACGAAATTGAATAAGAAATTTTGGGTTATAGATGCAAGATGTGAGATTTGAAAGTTATGGTGATTATTGTGAGAGTTGAGACCTCTCTATTTGATTTGGCCACCGATTTGTGGATTCGTCCGGTTGGTTTGGATTTAATAATTAATGATGGATTAACAGTGGAGTTCATGAGGTAATTAAGCTTTAATTATAGTGATTAAGGATTGATGACAGTTATTAAGGTTTAATGACTGGATGAATAGAATGGATGGTAATTAGTATACTATCAAGGTGTGACTAATTGTTTGAAGAATTGTCTTTGGTGATTATGGTGAGAGTTTGGATACTCTCTATTTGGTGGTTATGTTGAGAGCTTGAAATTATCTCCTTGGTAATTAATATGAAATATTGGAATTATTCCTTTGGGATTTAGTTTGAGAGTTGGAAATCTCTCTATTGGTGAATAAGTTATGATTTAAAGGGATTTTGAGTAGTGATGATAATATGGTGAATATTGAAGAAATGGTTATATGGAAAAGTTAAGGTGAAGATATTATTATGATAAGTATTGAGGAAATTGTTATATGGAAATATTGAGATAAAGATTGTATATGATGACTCTGAGGAAATAATTGTTGAATGATTTTGGATTATGGATAGGCCAAGACTTTGCCTCCTAGAAAGTGGATGGATTTTAAGTATGAGACGTGAGTATGATGAATATCCAAAAATGTTTATGAAACTTACGTTGAAAAACGTATGCGATTTCAGTATAAAGATTGTCAAAACCTTATTTTTGAGAAAAATACCACTTTTAGTGGAAGTGTACTTTACGTGAGAATGATGAGGAAATGATGTTTGAAAAGTCTGCGGGCACTGAAAGTATTTTGGAAATCCTTCCGGGGCTGTGATATATGTCCAAAAGAAATGATTTAAGAAAGAAAACTGAAGGAAGGATCATGTTTTCAAACCTTAGTTCTAGTAAAAGTGGTGAATGACCTTATCTTGTAGCCTACGGGATAAAGAGCTTAAAGTGCCTTCCCGTATGGTGGTTATGTTATTGTATGACCAGTTCATACTATGGGCGAAGTCTATTCGCCGAGTACTATATCACCCGGAAGGAAAAGGGTCTCCTGCGGGGGTGTGCACACTTAAGTATAGTCACTCTATTTTCGGGTAGGGGTCATTCTTATGAACCTAGTGAGGCTAGCTAGGGATCATTCTAACGCTCCTATAAGTCCAGGGGATCAGTATTAGACCGGGCGATGACCACTGAACCCGAGTTGAAGGATCCAAGTGGTCCGTCAAAAGTGGAGAAAGAACTCCAAAGGCCTCACACTCACTTTCTATCTAGGACCAAGTGGATTTTGATATATGAATGTAGTTACGCTGTAGCTACGGAAAAGAGATATGTGACAAGTATTGAAAATACCCAAAGGTTGTGGGCGGTCTCTCTTTGAAAAGTGATGAGAATTTCCTTATGAAACTAAGGAATGTTTAAAGATGAGAAAAGAGTTACTATGTAACGTCTTTGAGAAAGAAATGATTTTGTCTGATGAGACAAGTGGACTTTGATTGACTAAACGCTTTTTATGAAATTCTTCGTTATAACTGATTTTCAGGTGAAATGGGTAAAACCTTTACAAGCTTTCAAACTATTATATTTTCAAACCTTTGTCTGCTTTTAAGTGACAACGGATTCCCTTACTTAGCCGTCGCGCTAACTGCACTTCAATGTCTTTCTTATCAGTTGCAGATTAATGTGGACTCCTGTAGCCCGATGAGCTGAATAGAATGGAAATACAGGTTGAGGTCTTCTCTATCCTAGAATAGACACCCTGAAAGGGGTTACTTCCATATGTATTAAGTTTGATGTTAATGTAGTGTTTTGAGGTTGTAATTTTAGCCTGTGCACTTAGAGTGGAGTTTGTCAAAGAGGTGATAGAATTCACTCTAGGTGTGGCGCTGACACCCAGTTTTCTGCTGATAAGATGTAAGCTTCTGCAGCGTTTTATTACGGATTTTGTAATAGATGTAAGAGTTGAAAATTGGGGTGTTACAAAATGATTAAGGTTGAAGTTAAAGAAATGATTAAAGTTGCAGTTACTGAGACATTAGTCAGTCAAAAAAGGGAAATGCAATAGTTGTTTTCTAAACAACTTCAAGTAAACATGGATGAGATGAGGAGTTTTCTAAACAACTTCAAGTAAGCATGGATGAGATGAGGAAGCAATTTGTTTTGATGCAGACTCCCATTTCTCAACCTACACAATCAAGGCGGGAGGATGACATATATGTAGATATCGAGCCACAATCTCACAGTGAAAAAGCTAGTTCTCCAGACCCTTTTGCTGATTTACCGGCTGTAAGTAATAGTTTATAGTTAATCTTATTATTAAATGTTAAAACATTTTAGCTGATTTTTAAATATGAATTCATGTAGTTAAGAGCACGATGCCAGTTGTATTCGGAAGATCCCGTTAGACGTGCAGTGGCATTTGGGATAGCTTATAAGGGTGAAAAGGTTCACGGGGTAGAATTAAATGTAGATCAAGTGAAAGTAAGTGTGGATAAGATTATTGATCCAAGAGCAAAGTTACCATTTCCTACCGATGAGGTTCAGTTAGTAGGCGCTGCAATGCATCACTTTGTTATTTGGTCAAAGAAGCTGGTAGAGTTATGTAGTCAAGCTGATGAGGTATGCATTCTCAAAACATTTGAATCTTAAAAAGTATTTAATTTACTTTTTAAA
>CP025647.1:18573017-18585183 GCA_003576665.1 Ipomoea trifida | reverse complement strand
TCCATACACGGGTGCATGTCGCTTGGCGAGAAAGACCTCAAAAAACGAACCGCCACACCGAGCGACGGTTGGCCTTCCGCGCGCCTCGCCTATAAATAGGCATCCCCACTCCTCGAAGCTTACTTTCTGCTACCATACTTTCCCCTGAGATCAGAGCTTCCCGAGACGAAACGAGAGCTCCTGCCGTGTACACCGCGAAGTGTGCACGCTTGCTCAACGTCTTAACACTCGGTAAGTCTTCCGCTCTTTCTCTTTAAGGGATAGATCCAATAGCTTAGGTCGGTGCCCGTACCAAATCGCTGAACCCCCATTCCTTCGTTTAAATAGGAATTTAGGATGTCGGGCTCGGATAGCCAGAATATCTCCGGTCGGGACTACGACGAAGGGGAAGAAGTAGGGAATGACTCTTACACTCCTTCTACCAAATCGATGAAGTGGAGCTAGTCTATGCCAATAGCGACGAGCACGAAGGTTCGTTGCGAACCCCGACCCCAGCCGGAGAAGCGAGCACATCAGACCAAGGAAAATCGCCCCGGGTGGTCATCACGGCGTTATTTCCGCACCTAAGCCCCCACAACGTGCGCCGCCGACCTCAAGAATTTCGAGACAGACGTTGGCTGCCCCGGGCGAAGCCAGTTCGTCCGCCCCGAACCCAATTGACGTCGAGCCGCCGAGCGCACAGCCGAAGAATCCCTAGAAGAAAATGTTGTTTCTGAACAGTGAGGGCGCCCGTTGGCAAGAATGCCTGCTCACCCGCGCCGAGGTTGACGAGATTCACTCGTTGCTTCGGCATAAAATACCTTATAAGGTCAGCCGATCTCTCTGCAACGTAATCGATCGCCATTTCGGCGATTGGCTCGGGATCCATCTGGACTCCCTGAAGGCGCCGCAGACATTTCCTTTCTCACCTTTTTTTCTCGCCTTCATGAGGTACTACGAGGTCCTCCCCGGGCAGATCATTCCCAACGCGCATCGAATGATCGCGTGCTTTCCGCAGATCTGCACTCGGCACGGACTCGTTTGCACGGTCGAGCTTTTCAATTTTCTGTACGCTGTTAGGCCGCTCTCAGCAAAGCACGGTGGAGGCTTCTTAATGCTTCAGTCGCGAGGCCACCACTGCACCCTCTCTAACGCTCCCGACAGTAATAAGGGGTGGAATTGAAGAACCGAATTCTCTCGGTCGAGTACAAGTCGAAATTGCCGGTCACCAAGTATACCTTTACCAAACGGACCCGAGCTCTAACCGACGCGGCCGCGAAAATCTCTTCCGAGGTATACGACTACCTCATCTTCCGAACCCCCGAGAGCTACAAGAAAGCCAACCTCGAGCCCCTAGACTATGGCCAAAGCAAAAAGTATGAACCAAAGCCGGTCGCTGCTCGGGCCGTCAGAGTCACCCCGGCCAACCCGAGCCAAGGTCACTAGGATCACTCACGCTTACCTTTAACCCTCTAGGGTCGGTTAGAGCGATCAGATCATCGAGAAGCTAATCTCTTTATCTTTTTTTTGTGTAGACATGGTGCTCGACAAAGCCTTCGTCACCGCCCCGGCCGCCCCTCGCCCTCCCCGAGCTAAAGTTGCTCTAGGGGCTAAAAAGGTTGTCGCCGCCAAGCTGTCCTCCGACCCTCCAGTCATTGACATATCCGCCCCAACGCCTACTGACACCCCATCGGGCAGTGCCACTACCTCCGATCTCCAAGTTTCTCACGGCCAGAGTCGGCGGGGGAAGGAGATGAGGCAGGAGCCCGAAGTCGAGGATGTCCTTACTCTTAAGCGCACGAGGCGCTCGTCAAGCAGCCGATCGTCTGAGCTGCAAGAGGGCCTACGCGAGAGGGACACCCTGGCCGCGGCCTTAGTAGACTGGATAAGGGACAAGGTGCCGGGCATGGAGACCATTATGGAGTGGTCTTGCGACCGCCTCGGGGAGCAGATTGCCGGAGACATTCTCCGAGTAAGTCATTGATTTGATCAAATCTTTCAATAACTCAAGCTCAGACATAAACATCTCACTTTCGTGTTTTCAGCTGACCCACACCACGACTGACCTTTTCTGTCGGGCTCGGGCCCTAGAGGGTATCCGAGATAAGGAGATCGGACCACTCCAGAAGCAGGTCTCCTCGGCCGTGGTCAAGATCAAGGAGCTGAAGAAGGAGCTCGCCGCAGCCGAGGGCCGGGCTGAGAAAGCGGAGAAGGCCGAGAAGGAGGCCATGGAGAAGATGAAAGACGCCAGTAGCCTCGCCCGGTTCATATGTACCGATGAGGCCATTGCAAAGGAGTTCCTCACAGCCTTCGTCAACACGGAGGTCGGGGACAAACTAGTGTGGATCTACGGGCAGTGGGCCTTCACCTCTGGCTGCCGCGCTATGCAGGAGCAGGTACAAACGGCTTTGACCGAAGGCCTCGAGGAGACCGACCTCCCAGAGGTGTTAGCCCTGCTTCCCAGTGAAGTTGCCGACCCCAGCCCCAAGCCTTACTTCGACTAAGCTCCATCGAAGTGATCAACCGGCGAAGAAGGAGAAGAAAAAATATTTTGTAACGTTGAACTGGCAGAGCTCGGCCCGCGTTGTGCCGAGCATTTCACTTTGGTTTTATGAAATTCCTTTTCGTTGTCGCCTCATTTTTATTTGTGATTCCAAAACGCTCTCAACATAATCAACGCTTACAAGGGCCTCTTCCGTCCCATTGGCCTCCAAGGGCCATATGGTCGGATGACCGCGCAATTGGGCACCTTACTCCCAAGATGGGTACCATGCTCCCATCGGCCTCGAAGGCCATAAGGTCGGCTGACCGCACAGATCGGGCAGCTTACTCCCGAGATGGGCACCTTGCTCCCATCGGCCTGGAATGGCCATAAGGTCGGCTGACCGCACATATCGGGCACCTTACTCCCGAGATGGGCACCTTGCTCTCATCGGCCTCGAAGGGCCATAAGGTCGGTTGACCGCACATATCGGGCACCTTACTCCCGAGATGGGCACCTTGCTCCCATCGGCCTCGAAGGGCCATAAGGTCGGCTGACCGCACATATCGGGCACCTTACTCGCGAGATAGGCACCTTGCTCCCATCGGCCTCGAAGGGCCATAAGGTCGGTTGACCGCACATATCGGGCACCTTACTCCCGAGATGGGCACCTTGCTCCCATCGGCCTCGAAGGGCTATAAGGTCGGCTGACCGCACATATCGGACACTTTACTCCCGAGATGGGCACCTTGTTCCCATCGGCATCGAAGGGCCATAAGGACGGCTGACCGCACATATCGGGCACCTTACTCCCATGATGGGCACCTTGCTCCCATCGGCCTCGAACGGCCATAAGGTCGGCTGACCGCACATATCGGGCACCTTACTCTCGAGATGGGCACCTTGCTCCCATCGGCCTCGAAGGGCCATAAGGTCGGCTGACCGCACAGACTAGGGGTGGCGATTTTTATGTAATCAAAACAAAATACCTTCATTAGATAACACAGATCATTACATGAGGGGCTTCTTTCGCCTAAGTACATCACCGATCACCCTAACTAATGATGGAACAAGACTAGATGCTCCGAATTCCAAATCCGATCTACCGGTTTTCCCGTAGTAGTTTCCAACTTATAAGTGCCGTGTCGGATTACGGCAGAGATGACATATGGTCCTTCCCAAGTTTGCGCGAACTTTCCCGCATCTGTTGGTCGGCTCGCCTTTCGCTCACGGAGGACATAATCCCCGACCTGGAAATATCTTGGTCGGACTTTTAGGTTGCGGGTTTGCTTTATCTTTTTCTAGTACTCAACTATCCGAAGAGCCACGATCTCTCTTTTCTCTTCTAAACGTCCAACTCAGCAATCATCATTCGCTCGTTGTCCTCTTCACGGTAGCCCTGTTCACGCGAGGTCGGGATCCATGCTTCGATCGGCAAACGCGCTTCAGCACCATAAACTAGTGCGAAGGGGGTCTCTTTGGTAGCCTCCTGGGGAGTCGTTCGGTATGCCCACAATACATACGGTAGCTCGTCCGCCCAGCAACGACCAGCATCAAATAACTTTTTCCTCAGCCCATCTAAGATCGTTCGGTTCGCGTTCTCGACCTGCCCGTTTCCTTGGGGGTACGCCACGGACGATCGGATGGACTTCGTGCCGACCGTTGCCAGGAAGTTTTGAAAATATTGACTCTCAAACTGCCTTCCATTGTCTGTGACCAAGTGCACGGGGACTCCAAACCGAGCAATGACATTCCTCCACACGAAGCGCGCGCACTGCTGAGCTGTTATTGTCGCCAAGGGCTCTGCCTCGACCTACTTTGAGAAGTAGTCGATCGCTACTATCAGGAACTTCCTTCGAGCCGCCAGTACCGGGAACAGGCCTATGATATCCACCCCCAGCGAGCAAATGGGATCTTAAGCTATATTGTTATCACATTCCCCAAACAATTTAAGCTATAGATGGATAGATGGATAGTTTGAGACTAGTGAAACTAGAACTGGCAGTAAGTTGATCTTAAAAATTTTAGCAAACAAGCATTGGAAGTGGTAATTTTGCAATATGGTGAGGTCCACTTTTGAAGGCAGACATTTTTTTTAATGATGAACGCAAGTCTCACTTGTGTTTTTGAATTATTTTATACTTCAAAAGCAAGTGGGACGTACGTTTGTGGTTAACCATTGAAAAAACAAATAAATTAACAAAAGCATTTAGGACTTGCGTTTCTGACCTCAAACGCAAGTCCCAAATGCTCTTTTCCCATTATATCTAGCTTTTAAAATCTTCCTATTTTTGTGCACTCCCTTGTTTTTTTCCCCATTTTAGTCATTAACCCCATTTTCTACTGGCACTGTTGTTATGGAATCGCTTCCCTGGCCACCGCCACGGTGAGGGGAATTCAAGAAAGAAGAGTCATTATCAGCATTGTTGGTCGACATATTTGATGTCTTGCTTTACTTGACACTTCTAAAAAAAACTTGGACTTTGATATTGATAACTTAATAAATTCCAGTCTCAAAACAATTATGTGAACTGTAGTGAATACTACTGTTCATGTATGTGCAGTTTGATTGTGTCATGAACTATTATATTGAAAATAATCAATTACATTAACTTACCACATAAATTATTGTTTATATCTCTAGGTCTGATTTATTTCTTTTGTTAGAGTAAATAAGAAAGACCAAACACTTGTGATAGGGTTATAGCTAGGGTAACCATACTTCCCATATAGAGCTCACAACTTCAAGTATTGGATGTGTAATTTTCCATAAATCAAATGTATATAATATTCAAAAAAAATCCATATTGTTATCACATTTTCAAACTACAGATGGATAGTTTGAGATGGATGAAACTAATACTGGAAGTACGTTCATGTTGGAAATTTTAGTAAAAATGGCACTGTAAGTGGTTATTTAGTGGTAGACATATTAATGATATACATTCTCAATTTGAATTGAGTCAAATTGAATTCGAATTTTCATCAGAAGAAACTTATATATTGTCTAGCTAGTTCTACGCCTCTCTTGTATTTTTCATTTCTCTCTTTGCCGAATTCGGACTAGACTGCTCTCTTGTATGATTTTTGGGAGTTTGCTACTCGTAAAGGGTACTATCAATAAAAAAATTTCTTCCCTAAAAAAAAGAAACTAATATTTGAAAATTTATGCTTTGGTGAACTTTCAAGTAATTTAAATAATCAATTGTTTTTAAAAAAAAAAAAAAAAAAACTGAATTAAACCAATAGCCAAGATTTTAAATTTTTTTGTTTTAAAAAAAGTCATCACCTAACTAAAATTAATTTAATTAACTGATTAAACAAATTAATTTTAAATGAAAACAAAAAAATGAACTTACTCGGAGTTTTGCTTCACTCTGGTAGTTGAGGGACTATTTGGATAATATTTTCAATTTGATTGATGAATGATATAAAAATGATCATTTTCTCAAAGTCAATTATTTAAATGTTTTTAAAATACTACACGCACGATGCACATTTTCATTGATCATTATGCATTAAGCTATCATGGAGCCTCAGCTCATTTGCTCGAAGACTGCTTAGTAGATGTTAACCCTCCTCCCCAAACATGCCACAAATATGATTCTATTGTGGCTGGAGGAGAATTCAAGGAAGAAAACCATATCTATCGACATTATTGTTCTTTGGCATCTTGAATTGCTTCAAATTAAAAAATCAAAGGTGAAATTAATTAGCAGGGATGATCACGAAAGGGTGGTGGGAAATTTATATATAGATGAGGGAAAGATTTGAACTTCGTTAGAATAAAATATGTTTTAAACTTACTACATTATTTGCATGAATGATTCAAGATAAGGATCAGATGATAAAAAGTCCTAGCTAGGTAGCTTTATTTCCATGGTCATTTTGTTTTCGCTTCTCATCTTTTCCATTTTTTTTTTGAACTTACATGCATTCTTTTCCGGTGATCGATACGTGATTTAATTAAAAAAAAGAGAGTTTACGATTAGCTAATAAAGCTTCAAAAACAAATCTTAACAAAAAAAGTGCAATTAGGGTTTAATTTTAATATTAACAAATGAATAAATTTATGGTTATCATTCTATTAAAATATAATTGCATGCAATTGTCAAGATTACAACTTCAATCATATAGTATGAAATTGGAGTACATAACCTTATCATATGATCCGAAATTAGAGATCTATTCAAAATCTTAATAGCACTTTTTTAAGTTGAGGCATTATTCAATTATAATAATTAATATAATCCATAAGGATTTTACTTTACATACACTAAGGGTGAGTTTGGTTCATGAGTTTAGCTATCAGGAATGAGAATCAAAGTTATTGTTATTGTTTGGTTAACAGGTTTCTAGAACACTAGTATAGGATTTAATTACCACTTAATTAGAAAATTTATTCTCTAATAAAATAAGAATTTCATTCCATTATTCCCCTTCCGAATTGGTAATTTGATTTTTATGTTTGGATTAGTGCTTTATTTTTGTTTTTATTTTATTTTTGTTCATATTGGTTCTTTGGATGTCTTTATATTAAAATAAACTGACTTGATCTTTTGTTCTTGTATTTTAAAAACCTTTATTCCGATTATAGGATCATATATAACCAAACCCAATTCCAACCTACTACCAAACATGTAAAATACTTTCACCAAAACCCATTACCATTACCAAGTATTTGATTCTCATTCCAATTCCGATTCCATGTACGAACCAAACACACACTAATACACCTAATTTTAAATTTTTTGTTTAAAAAAAAGTCATCACCTAACTAAAATTAATTTAATTAACTGATTAAACAAATTAATTTTAAATGAAAACAAAAAAATGAACTCACTCGGAGTCTTGCTTTCACTCTGGTAGTTGAGGGACTATTTTGATAATTTTTTCAATTTGATTTATGAATGATATAAAAATGATCGTTTTCTCAAAGTCAATTATTTAGATGTTTTTTAAATATTGCACGCACGATGCACATTTTCATTGATCATTATGCATTAAATTCTCTACCCAAAGCTATCATGGAGCCTCAGCTCATTTGCTCGAAGACTACTTAGTAGATGTTAAATCTCCTTCCAAACATGCCATAAATATGGCTGGAGGAGAATTCAAGGAAGAAGACCATATATATCGGCATTATTGTTCCTTGTCATCTTGAATTGCTTCAAATTAAAAAATCAAAGCTGAAATTAATTAGCAGGGATGATTACCAAAGGGTGGTGGGAAATTAATATATAGCGTAGGGAAAGATTTGAACTTTGTTAGTATAAAATATTTTTGAGTTCTTGTTAGCATAAAATATGTTTTAAACTTACTACATTATTTTCGTGAATGATTCAAGATAAGGATCAGATGATAAAAAGTCCTATCTAGGTAGCTTTACTTCCCTGGTCATTTTGTTGTCGCTTCTCATCTTTTCCATTTTTTTTTTCAAAGCTTACATGAATTTTTTTTTTCCGGTAATCGATAAGTGATTTAATTAAAAAAAAGAGTTTACGATTAGCTAATAAAGCTTCAAAAACCAATCTTAACAAAAAAAAGTGCAATTAGGGTTTAATTTTAATATTAACAAATGAATACATTTATGGTTACCATTCTATTAAAATATAATTGCATGCAATTGTCAAGATTACAACCTCAATCATATAGTATGAAATTGGAGTACATAACCTTATCATATGACACGAAATTAGAGATCTATTCAAAATCTTAATAGCACTTTTTTAAATTGAGGCATTATTCAATTAAAATAATATAATCCATAAAGATTTTACTTTACATACACTAAGGTTGTGTTTGGTTCATGAGTTTAGCTATCAGGAATGAGAATCAAAGTTATTGTTATTGTTTGGTTAACAGGTTTCTAGAACACTAGTATAGGATTTAATTACCCCTTAATTAGAAAATTTATTCCCTAATAAAATAAGAATTTCATTCCATTATTCTCCTTCCCAATTGGTAATTTGATTTTTATGTTTGGATTAGTGCTTTATTTTTTTTATTCTTTTTTGATCATATTGGTGCTTTAGATGTCTTTATATTAAAATAAATTGCCTTGATTTTTTGTTCTTGTATTTTTAAAACCTTTATTTCCATTATAGGATCATATATAACCAAACAGCAATATTGGTAATCATTCCAATTTCAACCTACTACCAAACATGTAAAATACTTTCACCAAAACCCATTGTCATTATCATGTATTTGATTCTCATTCTAATTCTGATTCCATGTATGAACCAAACACACACTAATACACATAAGTTAAGACCCTGGATGGATCAAATTTTCAATTTAATATAATTAGTTTTTTCCCCAATTTAATCGGCGCATAAAAATTTGGAAATCCATCACCTAACTAAAATTAATTTAATTAACCAATTAACCGAATTAGTTTTCAATCCTTACGGATGGAATCCAAAATATGATGAACCCATCCACGTGGAATAATGCCTTCCACTATGGTGGTCAGGGACCATTTTGATAATTTTCTTAATTTGATTGATGATTGTTACCAAATGATTGTTATTTTCTCTAATTCAATTTTAATGTTTTCAAAATGAATGCTCATAAAATTCACATTGTTTGTGTGTTAAAGAATGTGTATTATAATTGTAACGCAACAACACAAAAAGCACGGAAAGAGAGCGAAAGTAATACGGAGTATAATCACTTATTTATCGCTTTTTTCTTGTTTTAAATACTCAAATCTTTACAAGGTAGAATATAATATAATCAAATTTATACTTTTTAAATATATTTCAGCTCAAAGAATTAACACCCCGTCAATGAGTTCTATCATGTGACCACCCATTTAGAATGGTAACAGATGCATCATCACACTACATAATATAGTTGGCATTATTGTTGTTGTTGTTGTTGTCGTTGTTGTTGTTGTTGTTGTTGTTGTTATGGGGAAATCATCACTATTTTTATTCCTCAATTATTTCTCAACTAACTATATATCAATGTAGTCTTTAGTTTTCAATTTCAAATAATTTTATCGTAGAATTGTTTAAAATTTCATCAATTAAATGCTTCGATCGATGATGAAATTGACAAAATTATAAAAATGGAGAAATCATCATTTTAAATTTTAATGGAGAGCATGTCGAGTGCAGTATATTAATTCCGCGCCACCATTCGTTGATCATCATTGTTACCTCATTTCTACCTTTAAGCAATTTAAAACGTAAAAATGCACCTCCACTGCCACCGCCACCACCACCTCCTCCCCTGCCCAGCCATAGTAGAATAATATTTGTAGCGTGTGGGAGGCAGTTTAATGATCCGTTAGGCACTCTTCGGGTACATGAGGCTCCATGATAGTAGTTGCGATAATGCTCCGCCCGCTCAGTCCGAAGCAGCTGCCTACATATTTAAATTTTCCTCCACCGTCATGTATACATGCATGCATTGATGCATATATTTAGCTAATACAGCTTCAAAAACCAATCTAAACAAAAAAAGTGCAATTAGGCTTTAATTTTAATATTAACAAATAATGAATAAATTTATGGTTACCATTCTATAAAATATATTAAAATATAATTACATGTTGTTGGTGTTGTTATTGTTGTTATTATTATTATTATTGTTATTATTGTTGTTGTTGTTGTTAACAGAAAAGTGCAATTAGGGTTTAATTTTAATAGTAACAAATGAATAAATTTATGGTTACCATTCTATCAAAAAATATTAAAATATAAGGTGTTGTTGTTGTTATTGTTGTTGTTATTATTACTATTATTATTATTGTTATTATTATTATTATTATTATTATTATTATTATTATTATGATTATTATTATTATTATTATTAAAGAGAAAATCACTATTTTTATTCCTCAATTATTTCTCAACTAACTATCAATGTAGTCTCTAGTTTTCAATTTCAAATAATTTTATCGGCGAATTGTTTAAAATTTCGTCAATTAAACCCTCCGAGTATCATATTGACGAAATTATAGAAATGGAAAAAATCATCATTTTAATCCCTCAGAAGGGCTAATTGACGAAATTTTATACAATTTGAGGATCAAACTAATTGAAATTGAAAACTACGAACTACATTGACCCATTTTTAATTTGTTTAGTAGTGATTTACAAAATCATGAATGCTAAGAAATAAAAAGGAAATTATAATATATATATATATATAAATATTAAAAAAATTAATTAAAAACAAATATTTATGATATTTCTATTATAAAATTAGGCAAGTGTATATATATATATATATATATTGGTCACATGCATGTATGTTTGTATGTGTATGTATTCATATGCAAATACGTATGAGTAGTTGTACTTGTAACATGGAACTACAAGAGACATTAGTTATGTTATTACGGAGTAATATTTTTTTAAATGTGTCTTTAATTTTAAATGTAATGTAACACACAAGCATTGGAGAGAAAAAATTGTACTAATAAAGCTAATTAAGGAAAATAATTACTAGAATTAACACCAAATATTAGATTTATTCCTTGTGGTAGCACATTAGTGAAATGATCTCTATTAAAAGTAGCTGGAGGGAAGACTCCTATCCGCAGACCGGAACAATAGAGCCTCTCCACACACGGTAAACCGCCTCCCACACAGGCCACATATATGATTCTGTTGTGGTTGGCCAGGGGAGGAGAATTCAAAGAAGATGTAACCCCTCGGTTTTTACGGCAAGGTTAAAGTTCGAGAATAGCGGCATAAATTTTTTTTTAAAGCTATGACATTAAGAGGAGACGATTCGGTGCTCGAATTAATTTTTGGATTAGTTATCGATAAGCTGCGAACTACGTACTGGTCACGAACCGATAAATTTTAAGGATATAGATTCAGTTCGAATTTTCTAGAACTTGGATTATTAAGTATCATACGATTAAGCCTGAATTTCTAGTTAGTTCAAGAAAAATTTCAAATGGACTGTAAGGGATAAATTGTTGCGGACTCTGTACCTAGATTTAGCGGGATACCGAAAAATTCCCAAAATTGGTGATTTGCGACGGGAATATTTTTACGATAATTTTGGTATTAGAATTTTCCTGAATTAAGTTATAATCCTCCGAACATTCATCTGATTTAAGCATAAACTGGCAAATTAGATTTGAGATCTTGTAAGGACTTCATGGGGTGTTGACATGTGGCAAGAAAATCTAAGTGGGATTGCGCAATTAATGAGGCATTAATGGAAGTATGGCCTAGTTGCACTTGTTACTTGTAGATCAAGAACAAAATCACACCAAGATCACATATCTCTCTCTCATTTTCGTATAACACCCTTAGAGAAAGAAGAGGAGAAATAATTTTAATCTTCCATTGTAACCCCTCGGTTTTTCCGGCAAAGCTAAGATTCGAAAATAGCGATATAAATTTTTTTTAAGCTATGACATTT
Organism: Ipomoea trifida; assembly: GCA_003576665.1. NCBI lineage: Eukaryota > Viridiplantae > Streptophyta > Magnoliopsida > Solanales > Convolvulaceae > Ipomoea > Ipomoea trifida. The sequence continues at coordinate 18,573,326 of CP025647.1, read as the reverse complement.
AAGAGAAAACTATTCGGTGCTTGAAATAATTTTTCTCTTAAGGATTAATTATCAATAAGTTGCGAACTACGTATCGGTTACGAACCGAGGAAATTTTAAGGACGTAGATTCAAATCGAATCTTCCAGAATTGGGATTGTTAAGTATCATACGATTAGGTCTGAATTTTTAATTAGAAATTCTAAATGGACTGTAAGGGATAAATTGTTACGGACTCTGAACTTGAATTTGGCGGATTACCAGAAAATTCCCAAAATTGGTGATTTGCGACGGGAATATTTTTACGATAATTTTGGTATTAGAATTTTCC
>CP025647.1:18507000-18569668 GCA_003576665.1 Ipomoea trifida | reverse complement strand
TTATGACTCTATACTTGAATTTCTGTGATGTGACTAACACTAACCTAAGTATGCGGGTTGGGGAAATATACTTGAGTAAGTATATTGGTTATGGAGTCGTGTAATAATAATTAACGAATGTGAGGGAGTCTGTATGATTAATTCATACTGCAGAGCGAAGTCTATTCGCTGAGTGTTGTGTGACTTAAAGGTGGGTGATGTGTTCCCCACGGGTGACTTAAAGTTAGTGATGTGTTCCCCACGTGTGACTTAAAGGTGGGTGATGTGTTCCCCACGGGTGACTTAAAGGTGGGTGATGTGTTCCCCACGTGTGAGTTAAAGGTGGGTGATGTGTTCCCCACGTGTGACTTAAAAGTGGGTGATGTGTTCCCCACGTACGAATTAAAGGTGGGTGTTGTGTACCCCACGTGTGAATTAAAGGTGGGTGATGTGTTCTCCACGTGTGGATTAAAGGTGGGAGTTGTGTACCCCACGGGTGGTGTGTGAGAGCTAACTGTAAGGTGTCCTAACAGTAATGGGGGCGTTGTGTACCCCACGAGTGAATTAATGGCTGTGTCATGTGCCGAAATTACTGACATAATGTGAAATTGCTTGTTGTTAGACTGCTTGCAGGTAGACTGCGATTGCTGGGTAACGTTTATCTTACCTTATTGTATCATTGACTGTTGTTTCAAAAACCTTTGTTTATTTTCGAGTGACCATGGATATCCTTACTTAGCCGTCGCGATAACTACACTTCATTGTTCATTATTAGATGCAGTCTAGCGTGGGCCCCTATGGCCGATGAGCTCTGAATAGGATGGGAGTTGAGGTTGAAGACTACTCTATCCTAGAATAGACACCCTGGAAGGATTATTTCCATATGTACATATTTGGATGTTGATATGGTTATTTGAGGTTGTAAGTTTAGCTTTAACGTTTGGGTATAGGAGAGATACCTAAGCGTGGCGGTAACACCCAGTTTTTTGCTGGTTAGACGCTTCCGCAATGTATCGTATTATTAGGATTTTGTAATAAATCCCAGATGTGAAAATTGGGGTGTTACAAATTGGTATCAGAGCCTAGGATATGAAATCCTTGTTTAGACAGTAGAGCTTGATACGCTCTGTTACTAAGTGAAAATCGAAAGCCTAAGGTTATAAGATCTTGGAGATAGATCAGAACTTTAAGTTGTGAGATCTTTGCCATGGGCAATAGAGGTTGGTAAGCTCTGTTACATAGTGTAGTTCAGAGCTTAGGATTTGAGATCCTTGTTATCGATAATAGAATGGGTGAAGCTCTGTTACAAAGTGAAATCTATCGGAGCTTAAGGTTATAAGTTCTTGGAAACAGAGTTTGGTACGCTCTGTCATAAGGTGGTATTAAGGCGGTTCGAATCTTTGAAGGATAGATTGGAGCCTAGGCTGTGAAATCTTTGTAAGATGTGACATCTTCGTTATAAGCTTAGGATTTGAGATCATTGTTATCGATGATAGAGTTTGGTACGCCCTGTTACGAGTAAGATTCCATGTTCACTAAAATTATTATTTACCCCATATATATGTATATTCATATATGGTATGCTATGATAACAAAACTACGTGTTTTACAAATTATGTGCATAAGAATGTCATTATGATCGCAAGTTCATTGCATAATATGTGTGTGGATTCTCGAATTATCGAAAATGGATTTTTACGGGTCAAACCTGTGTGTTGAGTAAATGCTTGGCTTGGAATTTTGGGTGTTATGTACATATATGTACTAAGAATGATATATTCTTATGGAATGAATTATTGTGGAGAAAAATGTATTTTGAGAAATTATATATTTTTTGAAGAAGATATTTATCATGAGGAAATAATATATTTTGGAAATTATATGTACATATTTAGTCCTGGAGGATAAGAACACTTGCTGCCGGGGTGAGCCAGAAATCTCATAAAACCTTTTTGAAAAATATATGAGAATCTAGGGCTGCGGTCCTATTGGTGGAGTATTGTGTTTTTATTGGTATCTAATCCTCCTTGACAAATATGTTATTTTGGAAAATGATATCTCCACATGTATTTTGGAAAAATATTTTATGAAGAATATGAGATAAATGATATATATATCTATACGATTTTGGAAAGAATATGAGAGTTTGAAAATATAAAACCCAAGCCCATATTTTACGGAGTGAAATGGAACTTACTTGCTTATGCTAATTTTGGGATATACACCCCTTTGTCTTTAGGCTAAATGATTTTGGGAAAATGTGAGTACACGTCTTATGAAATTATTTGATGAGAATACATATTAGTTGCTCTAGTGATTGTTAGTGAAATTATTAGATGTATAGCGATTATGGTAAGTAATGAAATTATGATGTTGAAGAGACTTGGTGATGAGATTATTGGTATATGGATTGTGAAAAGGAAAATATTGGTATGTGAATATTATGAATATGAAAGTTATGGACATCAGATATGACATTGAATAAGTAATTTTGGGTTATAGATGTAAGATATGATATTTTGAAGGATATGGTTATTTATATATTTTGTCCCAAGGGGTAGTGATACTTGGAGGTTTTGAACTATCCCTTATGACTGTTATTATTAAGATTATGATTATGATGATGAGAGTTGAGGTCTCTCTATTTGGTTTTGGCCACCGGTTCATGGAATCGTCCGGCTGGTTTGGATTTGATTTGGATTTGGTTTTGACCACCGGTTCGTGGATTCGTCCGGTTGGTTCGGTATTGGGTTGGAAGTTGAAACCTTCCATTTGGATCCATTCCTCCTTGGTGTTTTACATAATACCTATTTTAGGATATATGAAAAGTTTAATCAATTATTTGAAGAGTTATCTTTGGTGGTTATTGTGAGAGTTTGGGTACTCTCTATTTGGTGGTTATTTTGAGAAATTGAGATTATCTCTTTGGTATTTAAGTTGAGATAGTGGAATTATCTTTTGGATATTTATTGTGAGGTAATGGAATTATCCTTGGGATGTTTTGAGATATTGGATTTATCTACTTGATAATTATTTTGAGGCATTAGAGTTATTTCTTTAGTATTTATTTTGAGAGTTGGGAATTCTCTCTATTGATGAATGATAAGTTTTAGTTTAAAGGAATTTTGAGTAGTGATGATACTATGATATATTTTGAGGAAATTGTTATATGGAGAAGCTAAGATAAAGATATCGTTATGATATGAATTGAGGAAAGTGTTGTATGGAAATCCTGACATAAAGATTATACGTGGTGAATCTTGGGGAAGTAGTTGATTATGAAATAGGCAATGACCCTATCTCCTAGAAATATTTTATAGATATTTTTGGTATACATTCATTTTTTTTACACGTCTGAATGTGTATGATTTCCTCAAGATATACTTCTGATGGATTAAAGGTGATTTATATTGATGAGATTAAAAATGCCGTGTTAAGGGGTCGAAGTTTATTATATGGAAATTTATGTGCTCCAAAGTGATATCAAAAGCTATTCGAACCTTGGGAAGCTTAGGCTATGAAATATTGGAAATAAGAAAGTATTAGAGCCTAAGTTGATGATTTTGGAGATAAGAATTAAGTGGTCAGCTACTTTGGATCCATGGTTAACAAGAAGGAGCAGTTTCGAGGACGAAACTATTTTTAAGGGGGGAAGACTGTAACCCCTCGGTTTTTACGGTAAGGTTAAAGTTCGAGAATAACGGCATAAATTTTTTTTTTAAAGCTATGACATTAAAAGGAGACGATTAAGTGCTCGAATTAATTTTTGGATTAGTTATCGATAAGCAGCGAACTACGTACTGGTCACGAACCGAGAAATTTTAAGGATATAGATTCAGTTCGAATTTTCTAGAACTTGGATTATTAAGTATCATACGATTAAGCCTGAATTTCTAGTTAGTTCAAGAAAAATTTCAAATGCACTGTAAGGGATAAATTGTTACGGACTCTGTACCTAGATTTAGCGGGATACCGAAAAATTTCCAAAATTGGTGATTTGCGACGGGAATATTTTTACGATAATTTTGGTATTAGAATTTTCCCGAATTAAGTTATAATCCTCCGAACATTCATCTGATTTAAGCATAAACTGGCAAATTAGATTTGAGATCTTGTAAGGACTTCATGGGGTGTTGACATGTGACAAGAAAATCTAAGTGGGATTGAGCAATTAATGAGGCATTAATGGAAGTATGGCCTAGTTGCACTTGTTACTTGTAGATCAAGAACAAAATCACACCAAGATCATCTATCTCTCTCTCATTTTCGTATAACACCCTTAGAGAAAGAAGAGGAGAAATACTTTTAGTTTTCCATTGTGATCAAGGAGCTCCAAAAATATTTTTCTTACTCAAGGATTAAGTGTAAGTAAGATCCTAAACTTTGTTGGATTTATTCATCTCTAGAACTTAAGTGTTAATGCTTAGTGCATGAAAAATATTGTTATTATGGTGATGCTTTTAGGGGCTTTGGATTCAAGGAAGGATCTAACACTTCTACGGTTCTAGAAATCTTCTATTGAGGTAAGGAATCACTTAAGTTGGCTCAATCACTTGAAGATAGACAAAGGCTAGGAAATTATATGATTAGGAAATTTTACGTGAAAAATATGTGTTAAGTTGTGGATCTACAAGTTGGCTCAAAGAAACTACACTTTAATGTTTAGTAATTTTTGCATGCATGTTCATAGCTAATTTATGCATGTATATGTTGTATTTATGCCTATATAGGCTTATACTTGTGAAAATAGTGAAAGGAAATAAAGGTAGTCTCTGACAGTAACTTCCGAGATTTATTGGGAAAAATTGGTAAGGTATTTTGATCCTATTTTTTTGGACATGTAGTTCTATAAGTCTAGAACCTACATATAAAATTTCATAATGATCGGAGTAGTATAAGTATGGTTTTCGCATTTTTTTCTAAAACTGGTCCAGAGAGAAAAATAGCACACTGCCAAGGGCAAAAAGGGAATTTTTTGGTGTTTATTCACGGATCAAAATGACCAAAACTTTTTATGGACATCAAGTACTATAAGTTGGGGTTCTACCATAAATATTTCAAGTGAAAAAGAGTTCGGGAACTATTTTTACCGGCTCAATCTTTCGGACTGCGCCAGAAATTTTCTGGCAGATTTGGGGTGGACGCGGCCTTGGACGCGCGTCCATCGTCGTCCAGATTTACGGTTCACGGCCGAAAGGCCGGACGCGGGCACAGACGCGCGTCCGCTGCGCGTCCGTGGGCGCCCAGTTACGGCGCCACTTGCCGAACCCACGGACGCGGCTCTGACGCACGCGTCCGCTGTGCGTCCGCAGCTGTGGCCAGCCGCGAGTCCGCGCGCCGCGGATTCGTTTTTGACTTGTTTGTGACCCGGTTTTTCCCCGATGTTTTTAACCTTGAGTGTTGTGATATTTTGGAAGCCTACGGGCATCCGGGTGAATATTTTTGAAGACAAATTATTATGTTTGTGTATTTTACTAACTTGGAAAATATTTGTGCCTTGAAAATTTTTATGACTCTATACTTGAATTTCTGTGATGTGACTAACACTAACCTAAGTATGCGGGTTGGGGAAATATACTTGAGTAAGTATATTGGTTATGGAGTCGTGTAATAATAATTAACGAATGTGAGGGAGTCTGTATGATTAATTCATACTGCAGAGCGAAGTCTATTCGCTGAGTGTTGTGTGACTTAAAGGTGGGTGATGTGTTCCCCACGGGTGACTTAAAGGTGGGTGATGTGTTCCCCACGTGTGACTTAAAGGTGGGTGATGTGTTCCCCACGTGTGACTTAAAAGTGGGTGATGTGTTCCCCACGTACGAATTAAAGGTGGGTGTTGTGTTCCCCACGTGTGACTTAAAAGTGGGTGATGTGTTCCCCACGTACGAATTAAAGGTGGGTGTTGTGTACCCCACGTGTGAATTAAAGGTGGGTGATGTGTTCCCCACGTGTGGATTAAAGGTGGGAGTTGTGTACCCCACGGGTGGTGTGTGAGAGCTAACTGTAAGGTGTCCTAATTGTAAGGTGTCCTAACAGTAGTGTGGGCGTTGTGTACCCCACGAGTGAATTAATGGCTGTGTCATGTGCCGAAATTACTGACATAATGTGAAATTGCTTGTTGTTAGGCTGCTTGCAGGTATACTGCGATTGCTGGGTAACGTTTATCTTACCTTATTGTATCATTGACTGTTGTTTCGAAAACCTTTGTTTATTTTCGAGTGACCATGGATATCCTTACTTAGCCGTCGCGCTAACTACACTTCATTGTGTCATTATTAGATGCAGTCTAGCGTGGGCCCCTATGGCCGATGAGCTCTGAATAGGATGGGAGTTGAGGTTGAAGACTACTCTATCCTAGAATAGACACCCTGGAAGGATTATTTCCATATGTACATATTTGGATGTTGATATGGTTATTTGAGGTTGTAAGTTTAGCCTTAACGTTTGGGTATAGGAGAGATACCTAAGCGTGGAGGTAACACCCAGTTTTCTGCTGGTTAGACGCTTCCGCAATGTTTCGTATTATTAGGATTTTGTAATAAATCCCAGATGTGAAAATTGTGGTGTTACAGAAGAAGAGCCATCAGAGATGTTCCTAGACATCTTGATTTACTTCAAATTAAGAAAGCTAGTGTTGTACTAATTACCATTATTGATGATCAAGGAATGGTGGTGGGAATTAATATCTTGAGGATGGAAAGATTATTTTTACTTTGTTAGTGTTCAACATGTTTAAGCCTACTACCTTGATTTTGTGAATGATTCAAGACGAGATCGGAATGATAAAGATATCCTAGGTAGCATAAGTTCCATTTGTTTTTCACAACATCCATGCATTATTATGTTTTCGTGGTCGATGGTTTCTTTATAAAAGGAGTTAAATTGCCATTAGCTAAAGCATGATAATACAATTAAGATGTTTTTAAAATACATGCACGCACGATGCACGTTACGTTGTCACTAATCATTATGCATTAAAATCTCCACCCAAGGGTACCATCGAGCCTCATCTCAATCGCCCAAAGACTTCTTAGTAGCTGTTAAATTGCCTCCCACACATACCACAGATATGATTTTGCTGTGGTTGGACATGGGGAAGAGATCCAATTCCAAGGAAGAAGATCCATCCGCAATATTGTTCCTCCACCTCTTGAATTGATACAAATTAAGAAATCAAAGGTGCAATAAATTAGCAGATACTACAATGCATTGGTCATATTCAGAGACATATTGAACATACATCCTGAAATCTCAAATTCGATTAAGGGAGGATGCTCAGTTATTTAGAGTATCATGCTGATAACTTGTTCTGAAATTCAATGTATCCTCACATGAAAAGTTATATTATCTAATTGTATGAAAGTAATAAAAATAAAGTATAGTAAAAACAAAACGAGATAGAATGAGAAACATCTATCATTTTTTAATCACCTTCATTCCAATATATAGAGGATGTACAAAGTTCTTGTAGAACTAAGAGTCTACAAAGTATGAAGATATATTGACATACTATAATTCTTTTAGTAATCCTAACATATATTTATTTACAATACTTAGCAAGTTTTGTAAATTTTCATTCTTAACAATAACTTGCAATACAAAACAATAATCAAACATGATATTTATTACAATCTCTTACATATTACACAATAAACAAACATGTTACCTATTATAATTTATAATCCCATACATATAATACAATAAACAAACTTGATACCAATTACTATCTCATACATATAACGCAATAAATATGATACCCACTACAAGCCCATACATATAACACAATATACAAACATGATATCGATTACAATCTCATACATATAACATATGCATATAACACACAAACACATATATGCATACATGCGTGAAACCACATATGTAAGCAGCTTTAAGCGGGCGGAGGAGAAAAATTCAGATCACGCACACAGTAATGCAAAGGCTCATTGAGATCCTATAGTTTGACAGATACTTCGGGCTAAGCCAGCGGAGCATTACCTGCAGGAGGGGGAGGAACAACTATAGGGGGAGGGGCAACTATAGGAGGAGGCATGGCAACTGCAACTTGACCGTCGACGGCATGAATTCCAGGTCTTGGCAGCACATTAGCCAAATGGCCTCTATTGAAAAAATGAGGGTAGGCGAATCTCCACCCACGACTACCATGGAACCGAGTGTGCCCAAAAAAGTGCTTGGCGGCCGTTAAACCACCTCCCGGTGCAAATATGATTCTGTTGTGGCTGGCAGGTGGAAGAGAATTGAAGGAATAAGATCCATATCCCCTTAGCATTGTTCCTAGAGATCTTGAATTGCTTCAAATTAAGAAAACAAATATTAACTATTAGAGGAGGAAAATATTTATACTTTGCTAACGCACAATATAATATTCTTATGCATTATACGTTGTTTTCATGAAAGAGGCTAGGATGACAAAGATTAACTAAGTAGCTTTAGTTTCATGTTTTCCTGGTTTACACTTGGTGTGCAGTGGTAGAGCAAGTGTAGGGCAATATATTAAATCCCTGCCACCATTTATTGCTACCTCATTTTTCTTAATTTAAAGGAATTCAAGAGGATAGGAAAATCAAGAAAGTGATAGTACTCTACTCTTTATTATACTTTTTTCTTCTTTAAGAGCCAGCTTCTCAATGCTAGATATATCTATAATTTATGATTAATTGACTAAACTTAAATACGACGAACTTGACCTAGTAATAATAGCGGAAGCCCTATTGATCCTCCGCTATAATTGATGTATTTTTCTAAGGAGCAATCTGGAGTGATTTACAAATCATGAATGCTAAGAAATAAAAAGGAAATTATAATATATAGAAATATAAAAAAAAAGTAATTAAAAATAAATATTTATGATATTTCTATTATAAAATTAGGCAAGTGTATATATATAGAGTGGTCACATGCTTGTATGTTTGTATGTGTATGTATTCATGTGCGAATACGTATGAGTACGTAGTTGTACGTGTAACATGGAACTGCAAGAGACATTAGTTATGTTATTATAGAGTATTTTTTTTTAAATGTGCCTTTAATTTTAAATGTAATGTAACACACAAGCATTGAAGAGAAAAAATTGTACTAATAAAGCTAATTAGGAAGATAATTACTAGAATTAACACCAAATATTAGATTTAATCCAAGTTGTGGTAGCACATTCGTGAAATGACCTCTATTTAAAGCAGCAAGAGCGAATACCCCTCTCCACATGTGTTCGAAGAGTGCTTGGCGGCCGTTAAACCGCCTCCCACACATGCCACATATATGATTCTGTTGTGGTTAGCCAGGGGAGGAGAATTTAAAGTCGAAGAGCCATCAGAAATGTTCCTAGACATCTTGATTTGTTTCAAATTAAGAAAGCTCGTGTTGTACTAATTACCATTATTGATGATCAAGGAATGGTGGTGGGAATTAATATCTTGAGGATGGAAAGATTATTTTTACTTTGTTAGTGTTCAACGTGTTTAAGCCTACTACCTTGATTTTGTGAATGATTCAAGACGAGAATGATAAAGATATCCTAGGTAGTATAAATTCCATTTTTTTTCACAACATACATACATTATGTTTTCGTGGTCGGTGATTTCTTTATAAAAGGAGTTAAACTGCCATTAGCTAAAGCATGATGATACAATTAAGATGTTTTTAAACTAGATGCACGCAGGATACTCCTTGTCACTCATCATTATGCATTAAAATCTCCACCAAGGGTACTATGGAGCCTTAGCTCATTTGCCCAAAGACTTCTTAGTAGCTGTTAAATTGCCTCTCACACACACCACAGATATGATTTTGTTGTTGTTGGAGATGCGGAAGAGATCAAATTCAAGGACGAAGATCCATCGGCAATATTGTTCCTCAATATCTTGAATTGGTTCAAATTAAGAAATGTGGAATTAATTAGCAGATACTACAATGTATTGGTCATGTTCAAAAACATACTGAACATCCTAAAATCTCAAATTCGATTAAGGGAGAATGCTCGGTTATTTATTGTATCCTGCTGATAACTTCTTCTGAAATTCGGTGTATCCTCGTGTGAAAAGTTATATTAATTATCTGATTGTATGAAAGTAATAAAAGTAAAGTACAATAAAAACAAAACGAAATAGAGTGAAAAACATCTATCATTTATTAATCACCTCCATTCCAATATATAGACGATATACAAAGTTCTTATAGAACTAAGACTCTACAAAGTATGAAGATATATTGCCATACTATAATTCTTTTAGTAATGCTGACATATATTTATTTACAATACTTAGCAAGTTTTGTAATTTTCATTCTTAACAATAAGTTGCAATACAAAACAATAATCAAACATGATATTTATTACAATCTCTTACATATGACACAATAAACAGACATGTTACCTATTATAATTTATAATCCCATACATATTATACAATAAATAAACTTGATACCTATTACAATCTCATACATATAACACAAAAAATATGATACACATTACAAGCCCATACATATAACACAATATACAAACATGATATAGATTACAATCACATACATATAACATATATGCATACATGTGTGAAACCACAACATATGTAAGCAGCTTTAAACTAGCGGAGGAGCAAAATTCAGATCAGGCACACGGTAATGCCAAAGTTCATTGAGATTCAGCAGTTCTGCCGGAACTTCGGGCTAAGCCAACGGAGCATTATCTGCGGGAGGGGGAGGGGCAGCTATAGGAGGAGGCGGGACAGCTGCAACTTGACTGGCGACGGCAGGAATACCAGGTCTTGGCTGCACATTGGCCAAATGGCCTCTATTGAAAAAATGAGGGTAGGTGATTCTCCAACCAAAACTACCATGGTACCTCATGTGCCCAAAAAGTGCTTGGCGGCGGTTAAACCACATCCCACACGTGGTGCAAATATGATTTTGTTGTGGCTGGACAGGTGGAAGAAAATTGAAGGAAGAAGAGCCATCAGCATTGTTCCTAGACATCTTGAATTGCTTCAAGGCAGATACCTCCATCAAAGAGATCATACATTTTTGAAATGCTACACCCACTTTTTGGGTTATTCCATTTGAGAGAATTGAAATGCGAGTATTGTGCAGTGTTAGTGCAGGAAGAGAGCAGGTCGAGTGCAGTATATTAATTCCTCCGCCGGCTTAGTCCGAAGCAGTTGCCTACAGATTTGAATTTTCCTCCACCGTCATGCATGATGCATATATGTTTGGGTTTGAACTGTGATATACTCTCTCTCTCTCTCTCTCTCTCTCTCTCTCTATATATATATATATATATATATATATATATATATATATATATATATATATATTAAAATCTTAATTACATTTTTTTTAATATATTGAGGTTGGTTTTTGATGTTTTTTTTAAGGGTATATTCCTTTTGTAAAGAAATCACCAACCAGGGAAAAGATGTTGGATACTTATATAGTAAATGCATGTTTGATAATTTTAAACATGTTACTAATATTTGAGGTATTGTGAAGATAACTATTATTTTAAGTTTAGAGGAAATTTTATTAAGAGTTATTTAATATTTGGGTAGTGGGAAAGAGAAAAACTCATGGATTAAATTTTTGTAAGATTTTAATGAGAGAGAAGAATCTCCAAGATTTACTTTATGCATGTAGATAAATATTTTTATATTAAGACTTCTGTCTTGGTTGCATGGATTACAAGATAGATATATAATATATTCGATCTTGAGAATTTGCCATGTTTGAATTAATTTAGTATTATCATTTTTTTGTTGTTGTCTTCTACATGGTTAGAGAGTTGTAGAATTATTTTAATGTCCTACATGAAATTATTGGTTATTTTAAGACAACAGATATTTTATCCTTGTAAAATCAGAAATCCTGTGAAATATCTGTTATATTTCTGGTTAAGGAAGAAAGACTTTGAAATATTATATTAAATTTATTAAAAAGTCAGAAAGTCTTGAAAATATTCTGTTATATTTATAATGAAGTCATGCAGAAACTTCTTATGCGTGAGGTATGCATAATGAAATTCATAAAACTTATGGATGTCTTTTAACACAAAAATTCTCAATATTGAGAATGTGTTAAAATACTAACAAATCAAAAAGTTTACTAGTTTATCTAGTATGAAAATTGGTTAGTCTAAAATAAATCTAAATTTAAATCATGGTATATATGGGTTAAGTTTAATTTGTATGCTTCTTCAGTTTAGAAGAAACATGAAAAGTAAAAGTTTATTTTTAGGAAACGCAATAGAAAAAGACTAAAAATATGTAAAATATAAAAGCACACCATGCATGCACGCACTCACGAAACACAAATGAATCACATTATACATGACAGTACTAAAAAGACATTTGTGTGTCATTATAATTATATATATATAAATTATCTACAAATTGATAAATTTCATACAAAAACTTGAAATAATGGTGCAATTCTTTAGGAAGCCATAATTCATATTCATTTTCAAGTTAAACGACATAAGCTATCATTATATGTCAAATTAAACGATTTTTCATTATAGTTAAATGAGAAAATAGATATTATTTTAATATAATTGTTTTTACCATTTCAAGAAATTAAAAGTCAAATCAAATATATATATATAGTACGGTATTGGTTAGAATGAATTTAAAAATTTACTAAAATTGCATTAACGTTTATATTAATCATACTAGAAATATATGTTGAATATTTAATATAAAATTTAAACCGAATGACACAAAATATGAACTATTTGATAAATTTCATTAATCATTATTGTACACGATGCATGCACTCACAAATGAATCACGAACCCCGGAAACGGCGAAACAACTCCTTTCATTGCTGGATCTCACGCTTCTTCTTCTACGTCGCGGCAGGGCGGCATATTGAGATGAGGGATGATGAATTCTTCCACCTCCACGTTCAGTTCCACATCCAGGACCACTCTCTCATATACGGGACATCCTTGTCGTGAGAGAGTACACTGGTATTGGACGTCGATCTGAACGTGGAGGTGGAAGAAGTGGATCCCTCATTTGAATTTGCCGCCCACGACGTAGAAGAAGATCCAACCGTGAAAGGAGTTGTTTCGTTGTTTCGGGGTTTCGTGCGTCATTTGTGTTTCGTGCATGCATCGCGTACTTGTTTTTATATTAATGAAATTTATCAAAATCTTCACATTTAATTTGCGTGATCGGTTTTGAAATTTATTTTGGGAGTTAAATCTATATCAGATATGAACGTATATTTATTGTATATGAAATTTAATGTATAATTTATTTTGGGAGACTTCTAGCCGATGCTCCACCAGGCGACCATATCCACTGTCTGCAACCCCATACAGTTTCTGCTCAAAATTGACATTTCATATTTGATCACTCTATTGGATCCACCTCACTATTCACACCACAGTATAATTCATTGGTCACTGTATTGGATCCACCTCACTATTCACACCATAGTATAATTCATATCCAAATTTTATTTTGAAGATATTAAAATGTTAAAACAATTAAAAATTTATATGCAATTTCGTTCATGTAAAATTATTTATATTTACTTGGATAGTAGTTGAATATCACTTATTGTTATATTAAATAAATGTCTAAAATATAAATAATCAACACATCAAGAATTAAAAAAAAATGTTACAAAAAAGTAAGTATAGTATATATTTTGACAGAATGGTAATGATAAATTTATCCATTTGTTATTTGTTAATATTGAAATTAAACCTTAATTGCAATTTTTTTTGTTGAGATTGGTTTTTGATGCTTTAGTTAACCGTAAACTCTTTTTTTGTAAAGAAATCACCGACTATGTAAAAAAAAATCATGTAAGTTGCGAAAAAAATTGGAAAAGAAGAGAAACAAAAAACAAAATGGAACTAAAGCTACCCAGCTAGGACGTTTTTATAATCCTCGTCTTAAAGGGCGCTGATGGATTTAATTAACCCGGGGTGTCCGAATTAATAAATCCAATAAATAAAAGAAGATGGCAAGGTGGGGGCGACGGCTTCGTCAGAAAGCTTTTGGTTATTTTTCCCCTGAACTTACACCGGATTAACAGCTTCACTAACGGAGGACAAATTTGGGTGATAACACTCTGGGACGACTTTATGAGACCAAAGTTGTTTAAGACAAAATTGAGAAAAATCACTATACTCGAGGACAATTTTGGGTATTAACTTTATATATATATATATATATATATATATATATATATATATATATATATATATATATATATATATATATATATATTGATGGATTTAATTAAACCAGAGTGTCCGGATTACTAAATCCAATAACTAAAAGAAGATAATAAATAGGTGATTGCAGAGTATCAATAACAATAACACAAGGATTTAACGTGGAAACCAAAGCGGTAAAAACCACGGGCCTTTTTCGGCTAAGCGAAGCCGAAAGTATTTATTATGTATGGGTGGAGTACATGTACAAGAACACCCATGGCCATTGAAGAAGAAGGAAAAGGTAGGTAAGAGAATGATTATTTAGAAGAGAATGAGTCTGACCCCTTGATTGATCTTCCACAGCCTTTAAATAATGTCTTTTTGCACAGTTGTATCTTCCCGGTAGCCTTCCCTATTTTCTTGGTTGGACTCCTTCCAGCTTTGACAAATACTATTATTATTATTATTATTATTATTATTATTATTATTATTATTATTATTATTATTATAAATAATAATATTAATAATAATAATAATAGTAAGGCATATATATATCATATTATTCAATCATGAGTCCCCCACTTTCTTAGCCGCAAGTATTTGTCGGCTTAAGAAAGTAGAAAATTAGTACATGTGAAATCCCAAGTATAACTAATATATTTTTATATACGCAATATAATCCCAAGTATATATGTGATCGAATTACCAAACTCTAACCTCTAAAATTCTCAATTCTATTTCATTTTTCACATCAAATCTTTCTGCTAATTGTGAATTTGTGGTGATATACTATGTTAGTTACGCAAACCTAAGTGTTTTGGGTGGGAAGTTAAAATAGAGGCTTTTATTTTTACTAATAGTATAGATTTAATTTGTATTAGTCTAGGTATATCTTAAATTTTTTAGAGATATATATGCCTTAAAAAAAAGCTAACATGTAGGCCTTAAATAGATCATACTCAAAGCGTATTTAAGACTTACTTTGAAACATTAAATGGCCTATATATTAAATAGGCTTTTAAAAAGCTAAGGTTTTAGGCCATGATAATTATATTATAAGTTAAGCCTATGATATGATTTATATAGCAGGCTCAGGCCTAATTCTCTAAACCTCAGCTTGGCCTAGCCTAC
The DNA here is from genome assembly GCA_003576665.1 of Ipomoea trifida. Lineage (NCBI taxonomy): Eukaryota > Viridiplantae > Streptophyta > Magnoliopsida > Solanales > Convolvulaceae > Ipomoea > Ipomoea trifida. The sequence goes on along the minus strand of CP025647.1, from coordinate 18,554,382 downwards.
GTACATTCATCCCTAAGTGACCAAATAAGAAATGTTAAATAATTAATTTTTTAACTTTTAAATTAATTAATGACAACTCATAATCATCACATACAAAATTACTATTATTATTGCAGGTGAACAAATTCGACGGCACTATATAAAAAATAAAATAACAAATACTGTTGTTTTTTTCTCTAACGTGACAATAGAAGTCTTTTTATTTATTGATTATTGTAAGCATGTCGACTATTCTTTGTGTATGTTTAAAAAATAAATCTACTTATTAATCAAATGAAACAAGAATGTAATCAAACCATTCAAATATTATCACATAAGGATGTGTAATATTATTAGGAGGTAAAATTACAAGAGAGGTGTAGCATTACTTAAAAAAAAATGATAGTACTAGGAAAAACGTTTGTCTGTGATAATGATTATTTAAAATTGAAATAATGCCCCAATTAATTATTAAGTCGAGATAAATATTCTTTTTCAAGTTTACATAAAATTTATCGATTCTTTCATTAAAGAAAAGTTAAATGAGAACATAGTTTTTTTATATCAATTTTTTTACCATTTTAGGAAATTAAAAATCAAATCAAATATAGTATGGTATTTTTCATAATGAATTTAATAATTAGATAAAATTGGAAGAACATTTTTATAGTAATTTTCATATATTGAGTATAATCATTACAAATAGTTGAATCTTTTATATATCAAGTTAAGATTAATATTCTTTTTCACATTTACATAAAATCAATCGGTTCTATCATTTAATTAAAAAGAGAAAATATATGGATTTTTATATTCAAAATGCTTTACCATTTTATGAAATTAAAAGTCAAATCAAATATAGTATGTTATTTTTCATAATGAATTTAATAATTAACTAAAATTGGGCACACGTTTATAGTAATTTTCATATTGGATATAATCATTACCAAAAGTTGGAATCGATATCTTCATAAGTCAAAATGATAAGACAATAAATATATACATTTCATATCTAACATAGATTTATTCCCGAAAACAAATATCAAAATTAATCACGCAAAACGCGGAGTTTTTGATTAATTTTATGAATCTTGATTATACAATTTAATTGTATCTATCATCATCTAACAATTCAAAATAAAAAATTTTAATCAATCAGATTAAAGATATGACTTAGGTTTTCTGGCTGAGTTTAAAATTGGAAAACATAAAAAATGCATAGAAAATGTTGTCACCACAACATACAAATTTTAATAGGAAATATAATGGAAAAACACTAATAAAATGTAAAATATAAAAAAGAGTTGGACTTTTTTTGTTTCAATCGAGGACATCAAAAGGCCCTACTTTTGTCTTTTCCTCCCCAAGTTTGTAATGTCATTGAGTAACACATTTAAATGTAATAACATTTACATTATATTTACAAATAATTCTAAACTAGTATCCACGCACGTAAATATAAATATGGAATATAATGTTGCAATTTTTGCATGTGAAAATATTCGAAGATTTAAAATAATATGATGATATTATATAAACATTAAATTATGAGTAATGTTGTTATTCTCCCGATGTGGTAATAAATCTCTTTTAATTTATTTATTATGGTAAGTAGGTTGACCCTATCTTTTCCTAACTATTAATTAATATTCTTTCATTAAAGCAAAATTAAATGAGAATAGATATTTTTAAATGTCAATTTTTTTTTTGCCATATTAAGAAATCAAAAGTAAGTCAAATATAGAATAAATCCTTGTAGAAAGAAATTAAAATTTAACTAAAATTATTGGAAAACCTTTATAGTAATTATCATATTATTGGATATAATATATCATTATAAAAATTAAAGTATGGATGAGAACACAATATCTGTATTGATTGAGTTGAATTGAATACAATGACAAAGGTAGAATATATACAAGAAGACTCACAGAGATACTAGGATACGCAATCCTATCATGACTCAGACTCACAGAGATACTAGGATAGACAATCCTATCATGACTCAGACTCACAGAGTCCTAATACTCCCCCTCAAGCACAGGGTAAACAGGAAACCTGTAGCTTGTCTCTAAGAAAATTAAATCTAGAACTTGATAAAGCCTTCGTAAAAATGTCTGCCAGTTGATCCTGTGTAGATATAAAATTCACTTGAATGTCCCCCTTTGCAACTCTGTCCCTGACAAAGTGATAATCAATCTCCACATGTTTGGTCCTGGCATGAAAAATAGGATTTGCAGATAGGTATGTAGCTCCAAGATTATCACACCACAGCTTTGGGACCGAAAAACCAGTAATCTTAATCTCACGCAGCAAAGATACAATCCAGAGCACTTCAGCACATACATAAGCTAATGCCTTATACTCTGCTTCAGTAGAAGACCGTGCAACAGTTCTCTGCTTTCGACAAACCCAAGACACTAAATTCGTGCCTAGAAAAACCGCATACCCACTGGTCGATTTCCGATCATCAGGGCAACCAGCCCAATCGGAATCTGAAAAAGCATGAATCTCCCGAGACAGAGATTTCGTGATACGAAGACCAAAGGATAGAGTGCCTTTAACATACCTCAAAACTCTTTTCAATTGTTCCCAATGTGACACAGTCGGGGCATGCATGTGTTGACATAGCTGGTTGACAGCAAAGCTCAGATCTGGCCTCGTAACAGTGATGTATTGTAGGGCACCAGCCAGACTCCTGTACTTGGTAGGATCATCAAACAGCTCTGTAGTGGCAATAGGAGTTTTCGATACAGAGATAGGAGTAGCAAGTGATTTACAGTCAGTCATACCTGCACGCTTTAAGATATCAGTCATATATCGTTGTTGGGAAAGGAGAACACCAGTGCTAGTTTTTACCAACTCAATACCAAGGAAAAATCCAGGCTCACCAAGATCTCTTATTTTGAAAGCGGCAGACAATTTTGATAACAAATCACCTACTAACTGTGCATCATTCCCAATGACAAGAATATCATCAACATAGACAAGCAGATAAGCACATGCAGACCCTTGCGAATAATAAAACAAAGAGACATCAGTCTTAGATGCAGTGAACCCGGTAGAGAGCAAAAAACTATGCAATCGGTTAAACCATGCCCTAGGAGCCTATTTGAGACCATACAAGGAGCGTTTAAGCAAGCATACATGATCAGGAAATTGAGTATCAATATAACCGGGTGGCTGACGCATGTAAACAGTCTCAGTTAAGCTGCCATTCAAGAAAGCATTGTGAACATCCAGTTGGCGGACCACCCAACCAGATGATATAGCCAAACTCAACAGAAGCCGCACGGTAGTAGGCTTGACAACTGGACTGGATGTGTCAAAGAAATCCTGACTAGGGACCTGGTTAAACCCTTTTGCCACAAGCCTCGCCTTGTGCCTTTCTATTGAACCATCATCTTTCCGTTTAGTACGAAAAACCCACTTACAGCCAATCAGATTCATACCTGGTCGAGGCGGAACCAGATCCCAAGTGTGATTGTGCAGCAGGGCATTAAACTACCGATCCATCGCTTCACGCCACTCAGAAAATTTCACTGCTTGGGTATAACAAGTAGGCTCAGGAGAGGAGACCTGAGCAGATAGAGCCACATGCGGAGCTACGGACCTGCTGCGAGTGGCCATGGAATGTGTACGGGTCTTGGGTCTGGACGACCGGCCTCGAGGACGCCCGCGCTGCCGAACCGGAGCTGCCCGAACCGTGGGTGAGACCGTGTGTGTAGGTGTCGCAGCCTCAACAGACGGAGAAGGCTGTAACACCGACTCTCCCCAAGGTTGTGATGGAATAGAAGGCACCTGTATAGCAGACTTGCTAGCAAAAGGAAATATAGTTTCATCAAACTGAACATGCCTGCAAATATACACTTTATTAGTCCGTAAGTCCATGCACCTATACCCCCGAAACGACTCAGGATATCCTAAGAAAACACAGGGAGAGGATCGATATGACATTTTGTGACGATTGTATGGACGCAGATGAGGATAACAGAGACACCCAAATACACGAAGAAAGGAATATGATGGAGGAGACCTATGCAACAAAGAATGAGGACTGGAATTATGCAAGACAGTAGAAGGCATTTTGTTTATCAAATAAACTGCAGTTTCAAAAGCATAATCCCAAAATCGAGAAGGAATAGAAGCACGAGCCATAAGAGTGAGACCCGTTTCAACTATATGCCTATGCTTACGCTCAACTTTACCATTCTGTTCATGAGTGTATGCACAGGACTGGCGATGACGAATACCTAGCTTTAGAAAGTGAGAATGTAACTTTTTGTACTCAGCTCCTAAGTCAGATTGAATCGACACAATTTTCCTATTAAATGAGCGTTCAACAAGGGCACGAAAATGATCAAAGATAGCATATAGATCTGACTTTAATTTCATAGGAAAAAACCATGTATACCGAGAATAATCATCGACAAACAGAACAAAGTAGCGATGACCAGAGGAAGAATAAACAGGAGCTGGACCCCAAATATCAATATAAATTAAGTCAAAAATATTCGAACTAGAAGACATAGTACGCGGCAGCGGAAATCGTGAGGATTTTCCTAACTGACACGGAGAACATAACGCAGAAGTACAATTATTATGATGACTAGAACTACTAACAGGACAGAAAGGCAAAATACTACGAAGAACACGCTGATGCGGATGACCCAAACGATCATGCCAAACCAAAGAAGAGGCACGAGACGACAGAAAAGCCTGCGGACGGGATCCAGGCACAGGCAAGGTGTAAAGACCCCCCGGACTACTGCCGCGCAGAAGGATATCTTTGGTGGTGATATCCTTCACAACAAAATAAGAGGGGTGAAACTCAAAAAAGACATGATTATCAGTGGCAAACCTCTGAACAGACAGAAGAGAAGAAGATAAACCGGGCACATGTAAAATATCAGACATCTTAAAAACTCTAGAAGGAGTAGAAACGGTAGCATGGCCAATACGACTAATAACCAAACCCTTACCATCACCAACCCGAAGGGTATCATCACCATGGTAGTCTTCCGAGGCAGACAAGATAGCTATATCAGGAGTGGCATGATGAGTGGCTCCAGTATCAGGCACCCACAAGTGAGAATCAGGAGGAATATGCGCAGTATTATCATTATAAACCATATGAGCCTGAGGTTGCGAGCCAACATATGAATAGCAAGCTAAAGCAGTATGCCCAAGAAGCCCACAAATCTGACAACGCGGCTGCCAAGAACCACCACGGCCTCCCCTTCCACGAGACCTGCCACCACCGCCGGAGGAGCCCCGCTGACCGCCACAAAACTGCCCAGTGGCGTCAGCGGAACGAGACTGCCCGCCGGAAGAACCACCGCGGGGTTGCTGTCCTCCTCGCTGTTGCTGACCGCCGCGACACCAAGACCGACGCCCGCCTCCTCGCTGCGTCACAAACGCAGCCGGACCAGCCGCTGCAACACCGGCGTAACTCCCACCAGCCATGAACGACTGGGTTCCGAGCAGCGACGCCAGCTCCTGGAGAGAAACCGGCTGACCCCGAACAGCTAAGGAAGCGGTGAGAGGAATAAACTCCGGTCGCAAGCCCCGGCAAACATAAAGATTCTGCTCATCCAACGGAACGAGACGACCGGCGAGAGCATCCTCGACCAACACCTGGGCGCGCGCAATGTAGTCCGCAATAGATGAATCACCTTGCTGAATTGTCTGAAACTGGCTGAGAAGATGAAGCGTATGCGCACGAGTCGAAGATGCCAACGCCAGTTCCAACGACTGCCAAAGAGCTTGTGAAGTAGGACAGCCAACAGCTAAATGCATGACTTCCGGCGACAACGAAGAGATCAACATGCTTAAGACAGCTTGATCTTGCTGAACCCACGTTGCATGAAGAGGATTGGGCTGCGCCGGCGGTATTGCGGAAGACTCGCCGGCAGTAGGGTTCGACGCGGGAGGCACCACAGCAACGGCAGGTAACGTGGCAGGAGGGCACGAATTCGATCCGTCAACGAACCCTAATAATTCGTGTTCGCGAAGAAACGGCACGACTTGTGTTCTCCAGAACAGAAAATTGTTATTCGTTAGCTTGAGACTCACATAGTGATGAGCTATGGACATGGAGGCCACCGCTGGAGAGGCCGCAGACGTAACAGCGGCATCCGAGACAGTCCGTTCAGAAGAATTAACAGAACCGTCGGCCATCAGGAGAGAACCCGAACAAACTGATACCAGATGAGAACACAATATCCGTATTGATTGAGTTGAATTGAATACAATGACAAAGGTAGAATATATACAAGAAGACTCACAGAGATACTAGGATAGACAATCCTATCATTACTCAGACTCACAGAGATACTAGGATAGACAATCATATCATAACTCAGACTCACAGAGTCCTAATAGTATGAATCGTTTATCAAGTTGAGATTAATATTCTTTTTTATGTTTACATAAAATTAATCCGTCATTTACTTATTGGAGTAGTGTTAAATGATAAAATAGATAGATTTTTATTTTGGGTCATCAAATCATATATAGTATAATATTTTTCGTAATAAATTTAATTATTAACTAAAGTTGGACATAATTATTAAAAGAAGTTAAAATCGATTTTATGATTAGTCAAAACAATAACACAGAAAACATAAGTTTCATATCTGGCATAGATTAACAAATCAGGAAAAACATGAAGATTTTAAATTAATGAATTTCATAAATCTGATTGATTTCTTTTTGTGAACTTGCGCAGACAACACCACAAAAAAAAAACGAATTATCAAAGTCTAACATCAATAGCAAGTAGCATGTCTAAATTCGTAGGTATATTTAAGAATATTGATTTTAATCCATAAGATTCAAGAACGTAGTCCTCCATCCTCCAATAATTCAAGAATATTGATTTTAATCTATAAGATCGGAGATATGATCGAGTTAGTGTTTTCATTATAATCATTCTGATGATCACTCTTTGTCAGGGGGTGGGAGGTTGAGATCAGGGAGGATGAATTCTTCCATTGATGCCACCTCCGTGTTCAAATCTACGTCGAGCACCACCCTCTCGTCGGCCGCCGCCCTTTCTTCCGCCTCAACCTCCCGCAACTGCTCCTCCTCCGGCTTCACCAGGTGCTCCCACGGGTGCAGGCTGGGGAACGGGAAGAGGGGACACCCTCAACCGCCTTTTGGGAACCTCTTTTAATTTATTTATTATGGCAAGTAGGTTAATATTCTTTCATTGAAGAAAAAATTAAATGAGAAAATAGATATTTTTTTATTTCGAAATTTTTTACGATATAAAGAAATCAAAAGTTAAGTCAAATATAGAATAAAATCTTTCTAGAAGAATATTAAAATTTAACTAAAATTGCAAAACGTTTATAGTAATTGCAAGAAGCTAAGTACGAATCATTTATCAAGTCGAGATTAATTGCTCCTTAAAGCGTAGTGTTAAATGATTTTATTTCCAAAATTTTTTAAATTTTAAGAAATCAAAAGTCAAATCAAATATAGTATGATATTTTTCATAATAAATTTAATTATTAACTAAAATTTGATATAATTATCTCCCAAGAAATCAAAGTCAAATCAATTTTAAATTTCATAAAAGAAGTTAAAATTGATTTTATGATTAGTCAAAACAAGTTTCATATCTGGCATAGATTTATCTCCCAAAAGAATTTTGGTATGTGGCATAGATTTATCTCCCAAAAGAAGTTTTATAAATCTTTGATTGATTTCTTTTTGTGTATTTGCCCAGACAACACGAAAAAAACGTGACTGGTGAATCCAAGAGCGCAGAACTCGATGCATGCACGAAAGAAGCACGGCCGCTGAATTCTTCCACTGGTGCCACCTCCGCGTTTAGATCTACGTCGAGCACCACCCTCTCGTCGGCCGCCACCCTTTCTTCCCGCCTCTATCTCCCGCAACTGCTCCTCCTCCGGCTTCACCAGGTGAAAGTGGTAAGAAGCGTGGAGGGGAGAAATGAATTGAAATATATAAAGAGCAGCGGTGGGAATGAAAGGACGTGTTTGTTTGCGTTAAGGCGCGCAATTTTTTTTTTATTTTTTTAAATTTTTTGTTATTGTAATTATCATATTAACTTAAGAGGAAGGGTGCCACTAAATGATTATGAGAATTCTTCATGGTTGTGCCTGTGCGTGCGATCCTTGTGCCGCAGGTTCACTTCAAATCTTGGTCGTGGCTAAATATATGAAATGACTAATATGTTTTTCTACCGCAACAACATGCTTAAACCCTAATTAATTAATTTTGTTTGGCTGAAGTGCGAAGATCATGAATTTCACATTTTCTTGATAATAAACCCTCAGCCGCCTGTTGGGGTTCCCTCTCCCATGGAGGAAGAAGCGGCGGTGGTTTCCTTTCTAGAAGCCATCGGGAAATTTAGGGCAGATGAAATTAGTGTGGAGGTTAATGGGAGAAATGAAATATATAAAGCAGTGGGAATGAAATTAAGGATGCCACCAAATGATAATGTGAATTCTTCAAAGGTTGTGTCCAGCGTGCGATTCTCGTGCAGTAGGTTCAATTCAAGTCTTGATCAAACTGGTCAAAGATATGAAATGACTAATACTTTATATGTTAAGAATATAAATATATTAATATTTATATATGATTAATTTAACTATATATAATCTAATTTATAATTATTTATATGTTATGTTATATATATCATGATATTTAATTTTAATTAAATATCTACCAAAAATATAGTTACATGATAATGAATCTTACAAATATATAATTATGAAACATGACATATGTAATTATAAACTATATAAGGCTTAAAAATGATTTATATGAATATATATAGTCATACAAGGTATGTACAATTAGTATTAATAGGTTAGTTGGTTGTGAACTTGTGATAAGGGTAATTATATTTAGATTAAGAGTTTAGCATGCAGTTCAATTTCTTTCCTAAGCAACATTTTAAACACTATATAATTTTATTAAATTACAAAATATATTTAAATAAATTGAATTAATGCAGGCTAAACAGATTATCCACAGGTTACACGAGTTGAGCTCGTGTAACCCATGGATTATACAGGCCAAATCGAAAAATAGCTAGCCCAACCGGCCTAAAAGTGGTTAAACGGGCCCAACCCATCGAGTTGCAATAGTTATTGCATGGACCGTGGTCCACACAACTGTGTGAACCAACCGTCCAAAAATGACGTCGTTTCGAGTTTTTTTTTCATGCGACCCATTGTAATATACATTTTTATAACTCATAATGTACATTATTCTAAATCATAAAGTACATTATCTTAGCCAGAAGTTACATTATTCTAACGCATAAAGTACATTATTCTAACACATAATGTACATTATTCTAACTCATAATGTACATTATTCTAACTCAGTTCATAAAATTCAACGACATCGTTTTGGACCGTGGTTCACACACAGCTGTGTGGGCCACGGTCCACACCATATTTTATCATGTAGTTGTGCCTATTTTGATGACAACTATATTTCCCACCTCACTCCCTCTCTCTTTCAACGTAGTAAAAAAATTCATAAAAAATCTCAATTGGAAGTGTATTAATAGTGATTGTTTTTATAAGTGGAGTTCTGTGTTTATACTTTTTTTTTTAAAAAGAAAATATTTGAAGTTAAGTTACCTGGGTGGAGTCTCAGCAAATGGATTCTAATGCGGTAACAAGGAAAATTATTCAAAATATTTGGATCTTGCCCACTTCCAGCTATGTGTTTATAATTAAAAAAAAAAAATGAAGATGGTAAATATCGATGGAGATACGAAGTGGTATCTCATTTTATTCATGTTTTTTTATAATTAAAGAAATATTTGGTCATAATTCATGTTTTTTATTTTTCAAATTGATTCTTGTTTTATTCAATCTCATTTATTCTTTTACTAATCTTTCTGCCACACATCCTTTTGAAGAGTCATTTCCAGTTCGTAAGGGGAAAAACACAGCGGAGAAATCACACCAAGGGAGTTCCAAAGCTTGCATAAAATAAGGGTTGCACTTAACTTTGTGAGATTTCAATACCAACTTAGTAATTTTTAGATGGGAGTCGGAAAAATTATCTCAACCCATTCTCAACATGAAGGGGATAGTTATGGAAAAAAAAAAATGTATCTCTTATTTACATTGTAATTTTATGGAGAACTTAGAGCATCCTTATCAATGGAGTTCTTTCGCGATTTTTGAAGAGTTTTTTTGTAACTATGATTAGAAAGAAAATATGAGAGGAAAGAGAAAAAAAAAAAAAAAAAGAGAAAGAAAAAACAAATAAAAGAGCAATTCTGACAACTAAAAAAGACAAAAAAAAAAAAAAAAAAAACAATAAAGGTAGTTGAAAAGTCAGAGTGGCCCCCAGCTGGCGGCCACTCTAACTCGCCCCAGCTGGCGCGTGGGGAACACGCGCCCGCTGGGTCGCGAAGTGCGCCCAACGCGCACTTGGGCGGCTTTTTTTTTTTTTTTTTTAATTTATTTCTCCTGCCATCTCTTGAGACTAGTGAAACTAGAACTGGCAGTAAGTTGATCTTAAAAATTTTAGCAAACAATCATTGGAAGTGGTAATTTTGTAATATGGTGAGGTCCACTTTTGAAGGCAGACATTTTTTTTTTAATGATGAATGCAAGTCTCACTTGTGTTTTTGAATTATTTTATACTTCAAAAGCTAGTGGGACTTACGTTTGTGGTTAACCATTGAAAAAACAAATAAATTAACAAAAGCATTTGGGACTTGCGTTTCTGACCTCAAACGCAAGTCCCAAATGCTCTTTTCCCATTATATCTATTTTTTAAAATCTTCCTATTTTTGTGCACTCCCTTGTTTTTTGCCCCATTTTAGTCATTAACCCCATTTTCTACTGGCACTGCCGTTATGGAATCGCTTCCCTGGCCACCGCCACGGTGAGGGGAATTCAAGGAAGAAGAGTCATTATCAGCATTGTTGGTCGACATATTTGATGTCTTGCTTTACTTGACACTTCTAAAAAAAAACTTGGACTTTGATATTGATAACTTAATAAATTCCAGTCTCAAAACAATTATGTGAATTGTAGTGATTACTACTGCTCATGTATGTGCAGTTTGATTGTGTCATGAACTATTATATTGAAAATAATCAATCACATTAACTTACCACATAAATTATTGTTTATATCTCTAGGTCTGATTTATTTCTTTTATTAGAGTAAATAAGAAAGACCAAACACTTGTGATAGGGTTATAGCTAGGGTAACCATACTTCCCATATAGAGCTCACAACTTCAAGTATTGGATGTTTAATTTTCCATAAATCAAATGCATATAATATTAAAAAAAAATCCATATTGTTATCACATTTTCAAACTACAGATGGATAGTTTGAGACAGATGAAACTAATACTGGAAGTACGTTGATGTTGGAAATTTTAGTAAAAATGGCACTGTAAGTGGTTATTTAGTGGTAGACATATTAATGATGTACATTCTCAATTTGAATTGAGTCAAATTGAATTCGAATTTTCATCAGAAGAAACTTATATATTGTCTAGTTCTACGCCTCTCTTGTATTTTTCGTTTCTTTCTTTGCCGAATTCGGTCTAGACTGCTTTCTTGTATGATATTTGGGAGTTTGCTACTCGTAAAGGGAACTATCAATAAAAAAATTTCTCCCCTAAAAAAAAAAGAAACTAACATTTGAAATGTTCATGCTTTGGTGAACTTTCAAGTAATTTAAATAATTAATTGTTTTTTAAAAAAAAAACTAAATTAAACCAATAGCCAAGATTTTAAATTTTTTGTTTAAAAAAACTCATCACCTAACTAAAATTAATTTAATTAACTGATTAAACAAATTAATTTTAAATGAAAACAAAAAAATGAACTTACTCGGAGTTTTGCTTTCACTGTGGTAGTTGAGGGACTATTTGGATAATTTTTTCAATTTGATTGATGAATGATATAAAAATGATCGTTTTCTCAAAGTCAATTATTTAAATGTTTTTAAAATACTGCACGCTCGATGCACATTTTCATTGATCATTATGCGTTAAAATCTCCACCCAAAGCTATTATGGAGCCTCAGCTCATTTGCTCCGCACAGGGAAGAGCATAAGCCGACAAACCCTCGGAATTGCGACCATCAACTCTGCACTCAGAGCTGCATGAGGCTTTTCCTTCGATGTGGTGGAGTCGCAATCTCTAGGGATCGATGTACAAAAGGGTCGCTGCTATAGAGATGAAAATAGGCCAAGATTCCTTCGTAGAAGCCAATGACATAATTTAGTTTGGGCCTAGCCTAGCCTGACCAATTTAGTAAAAATATCAAGCTTAGACTTAATTTAAAGTCTTTTTAGTTTAATAAGCTCAGGCCTATATGTACAACTGTACAAGGCCTAATATTCAAGCGTACAAGTCTAACCTATTTAACTATATATTTAATATTAAATGATTATATATATATATTATAAGTTTATAACTAATATATTTTTATATACGCAATATAATCCCAATTATATATGTGATCGAATTACCATACTCTAACCTCTAAAATTCCCAATTCTATTTCATTTTTCACATCAAATCTTTCCGCTAATTGTGAATTTGTGGTGATATGCTATGTTAGTTACGCAAACCTAAGTGTTTTGGGTGGGAAGTTCAAATAGAGGCTTTTATTTTTACTAATAGTATAGATTTAATTTGTATTAGTCTAGGTATATCTTAAATTTTTTACAGGTATATATGCCTTAAAAAAAAGCTAACATGTAGGCCTTAAATAGATCATACTCAAAGCGTATTTAAGACTTACTTTGAAACATTTAATGGCCTATATATTAAATAGTCTTTTAAAAAGCTAAGGTTTCAGGCCATGATAATTATATTATAAGTTAAGCCTATGATATGATTTATATAGCAGGCTCAGGCCTAATTCTCTAAACCTCAGCTTGGCCTAGCCTACGTACATTCATCCCTAAGTGACCAAATAAGAAATGTTTAAATAATTAATTTTTTAACTTTTAAATTAATTAATGACAACTCATAATCATCTCATACAAAATTACTATTATTATTGCAGGTGAACAAATTTGACGGCACTATATAAAAAATAAAATAACAAATACTGTTGTTTTTTTCTCTAACGTGACAATAGAAGTCTTTTTATTTATTGATTATTGTAAGTATGTCGACTATTCTTTGTGTATGTTTAAAAAATGAATCTACTTATTAATCAAATGAAACAATGTAATCAAACAATTCAAATATTATCACATAAGGATGTGTAATATTATTAGGAGGTAAAATTACAAGAGAGGTGTAGCATTACTTAAAAAAAAATGATATTACTAGGAAAAACGTTTGTCTGTGATAATGATTATCACCCCACGCCACCCGCGGTCCCTGTGGCTCCTCAGGTGCCCAAACATCGCCTTCTCCGTCGGATACCCGCAGATTTCACACGCAAAATCCCCGGTCGCCTGGCCCGCTGGTGCAATCTCCCCAACCGCACCATCATCACCACCCTCTTGAACTGCCACCGGCTCAAGAGGAAGCGGCGGTGCATCACCTTCCATCACATTCTCCATGGGTGGTACTGGTGCGGGTGAATCCTTATCCTCCGCCATTTCCTCTTCCACGAGTGTAGGCTGGGGAATGGGAAGAGGGGAAGACGGCGGCGGCGCAACCGCCACTGTTACACCCTCAGCCGCCTTTTGGGAACCCGAAGAAAACTGAATTAAACTAATAGCCAGGATTTTAAATTTTTTGTTTTAAAAAAAGTCATCACCTAACTAAAATTAATTTAATTAATTAACTGATTAAACAAATTAATTTTAAATGAAAACAAAAAAATGAACTTACTCGGAATTTTGCTTTCACTTTGGTAGTTGAGGGACTATTTGAATAATTTTTTCAATTTGATTGATGAATGATATAAAAATGATCGTTTTCTCAAAGTCAATTATTTAAATGTTTTTAAAATACTGCACGCACGATTCACATTTTCATTGATCATTATGCATTAAAATCTCCACCCCAAGCTATCATGGAGCCTCAGCTCATTTGCTCGAAGACTGCTTAGTAGATGTTAACCCTCCTCCCAAACATGCCACAAATATGATTCTATTGTGGCTGGAGGAGAACTCAAGGAAGAAAACCATATCTATCGGCATTGTTGTTCTTTGGCATCTTGAATTTCTTCAAATTAAAAAATCAAAGGTGAAATTAATTAGCAGGGATGATCACGAAAGGGTGGTGGGAAATTAATATATAGATGAGGGAAAGATTTGAACTTTGTTAGCATAAAATATGTTTTAAACTTACTACATTATTTTCGTGAATGATTCAAGATAAGGATCAGATGATAAAAAGTCATAGCTAGGTAGCTTTACTTCCCTGGTCATTTTGTTTTCGCTTCTCATCTTTTCCATTTTTTTTTAGAACTTACATGCATTTTTTTCCAGTGATCGATACGTGATTTAATTAAAAAAAAAAAGAGTTTGCGATTAGCTAATAAAGCTTCAAAAACCAATCTTAACAAAAAAAGTGCAATTTTTAATTTGGTCCTAGACTGGCAAAGACAATTTTAGTCCTCCATAAAAAAAATGGACACTTAATGGACAACTGTGTATCCTCCCCTCCCTTCGGTTTCATACTCTTCCTCCATCAACCCCACCCGTTCTCGCCGCTTTACCCACACTCTTCCTCCCCCAACTCCGCCCTCTCTCTGTTCTCACAAATCCCAATCTCCCACAAAAACAAATATGAGCGAAGATTCCAAGAGAAATGATGGCGGAGCTCTCGTGGGCAAGCCGCCCGCTGCCGACGATCGGAAATATGCATCCCCACCGACGTCTTCTATTACCGTGTCCAAGAAGGTCATCATCAAAAGTGCCGATATGAAGGACGATACGCAGAAAGAGGCTGTCGACATCGCTATTGCGGTAAGTAATTTCCTCTTTTCTCTCCATCAATTTCTTTATTATTATTAAACTCATCAGTTATATATTGTTGTTATTGACGTAATATGTATGTGAGTGAATGTGCAGGCATTTGAGAAAAACAGCGTGGAGAAGGATGTAGCTGAGCATATAAAGGAGTTCGATAAGAAGCATGGCCCAATTTACCCGACTGCCATGGCTGCCGTGAACCTACTGCTTTAAGGAAACCGTGAACTTGGACTGTTTCGCATGCGGCCACTGCAAAAGGTGTATCCACTCTTTAACATCCACCAATTTGGGTTGCTTTGTTAGGATATAATTTTTTGGGTGATTTTTATAAAAAAAAAATTTAATTATTGAGAAAAGGAAAAGAATTTCTGCTATGACGGAGTTGCTGAATCTTTCTTTGGATTTATCCTGCTTTTCTTTCAATTATTTCTCCAATTTATAAAGCACTATATCTTGGTCTGTTGATTGGAGCTGAAAATTTCTCATTTCAATTGCTTTTTAGTATGCAGATTCTTTGGTCTTAGCTTGTAACAGAGGCAACAAGGAATCATTTGAACTGTTATTTGTGTTTGACTGAAAGCTATTTTTATTAGGTTAAAAGCTTAGGTTTCCGCTGATGGTCTGAGAATTTTAGAATTTGTTCTGGACTTTGGTTCAGGACACAATTGTCCCTTTTCAAAGAGTCATCTAACAGAGAATATAGACGGAGGACTAAAATTGTCCCTGTCACAATAACTATGTCCATAAGTGTCCGATTTTTTATGGAGGACTAAAATTGTCTTTGCTACTATAAATCTAGGACAAAAAAAAAAGGAATTTACTCTTAATTTTAATATTAACAAATGAATAAATTTATGGTTACCATTCTATTAAAATATAATTGCATGCAATTGTCAAGATTACAACCTCAATCATATAGTATGAAATTGGAGTACATAACCTTATCATATGATACTAAATTAGAGATCTATTCAAAATCTTAATAGCACTTTTTTAAGTTGAGGCATTATTTGTTACAAAGGGGATCTCAAAAATACAAGGAAATAATGGAAATACAACAGAAAATTATCCACAAAGGATAATATTACAGGAAGCAAAACAACCTACAAAAGGTTGAAACCTGAACTACGGTTGAGGATGAAATCCGTACGAACTCGGGTAGTTGGAAGCACGAGTCGTGTTGCCACTCTCCTTAAAACCTTATTTACCGCCTCCCGGGGTGCTGGAGCGTTGCGGTCTTGGTTTCCCAGGATAAAACGTACTGCGATCCAATCGTTCGAGCACACGAACTTGGATCCGGCGAACTAGGAATGTGGGTTCAACGCAGGTGGCTAGAAGGAAATGTGAGCAGAGTTTTGAGGAGGAAAACAGTGTATGCCGTGTGTTCTTGGTGTGTTCCAAACCTGCTGCTCACAACGAATATATAGTAGAGGAGAGTGGATCATAGCATTAATCATGGCATTGATAATCCATTTCGTAACCTCCACCCACTTAGCAGAAATTTAATTCTGCCACTAACCAACATTTACACCCACTACCAAGTCCCATTATTCATGAAATAACTCTGAAAATAATGATTGGAATTAATCAAATTAATTCCGTAATATCAAGAGTCATTTCTGAACGGATACAGTAGGTCAAACGTCGCGTTCGAGAGGTTACCGGAGTCGTCGTGCGAGCCATGGTCCAGACTGTGAACCACCGAGACATGCCCGTGCCGCGAGACGTCGAGAAGTGCATGCTTCGAGACATCATGCCGGCAGCGAGACTTCGCACTGGTCCGCGAGACATCGGACGCGCGCGCCAGACATCGAACTACCTCTCGAGGTCAGCTCGGTTTGATGTCTCGAACGAGATATTAGTTTGATCTCATGTGGTCTGAGATGGAAAACTCGTTCGGAATTTTGGCATAATGTAGCCCGCAAGGCCAGCCACTTTTCTGGACGACATTCGTGCCCGCAGGTGCCGGCGCACAGAAGTTCAAGCCTTTTCGAACTCATTTTGGGATTTGATTTGCACACCCCTTCGCGCGAGAGAGAGCCTCTAAGCCATACAAGTCAATTAGCCTTAAAAAGACTCTTGTATTTATAGTGGGGCAAATCTTCATTCCCAACCAATGTGGGACAAAGCTAATAAGCTTTTCCTCACTTAAAATTCCATCTCAAATGGGTCTACTTTGAGAACCAATTTCTCATTCACCCATTATCCATTTTGAGCGTATAATATATCGATCTCTTCGTCTCACTACGAAGAATCCGAATCCACTTTGACCCGACACAAATCGGATGTGGACCCTACATATATTTATACCACAAAATGGCCACTTAAAAGGCCATTTTAGTGCTATTTTTCCAACAATCCCCCACATGATTGAAAAATTGATTTTCAAGGGAATTTTGAAATCGGAAACAACTGCGTTCAACGGTTGATTCCTGCATAGCAAAGGTAGGTGTAACCCTTTGAACCTTGCCTCGTGAGATCTATATACTATACTGGCTGTACGGTAGAACGCGATATCTTTGAACCGACTGCCGTTTGTGTAGACATTGACAAATCTCACACAGGAACCATCCAACCACGTCCTGTTCTCATGAGTGTGCCCATTTTGGTCGTGGGACACCTGCCTGGTTCTGCAAGAGTTTCTAAAGAATTAATCCCAATTTAATTCTCCTTTGAAGCGACACACACTTCCCTCTCACATAGGTGATTCTTTCTCGAGTCTCCCGCAACTCAACACATGTTAATTGACTTTGCGAACTTAGCACAAATCAATTCAACAATCGAATCATTAAAGCACTAAGGTGCTAGCCTCTATCGGGACTCACTTAAAATTCCTATCTCAAATGGATCTACTTTGAGAACCAATTTCTCATTCACCCATTATCCATTTTGAGCGTATAATATATCGATCTCTTCGTCTCACTACGAAGAATCCGGATCCACTTTGACCCGACCCAAATCGGATGTGGACCCTACATATATTTATACCACAAAATGGCCACTTAAAATGCCATTTTAGTGTTATTTTTCCAACATTATTCAATTATAGTAATTAATATAATCCATAAGGATTTTACTTTACATACACTAAGGGTGAGTTTGGTTCATGAGTTTAGCTATCAGGAATGAGAATCAAAGTTATTGTTATTGTTTGGTTAACAGGTTTCTAGAACACTAGTATAGGATTTAATTACTACTTAATTAGAAAATTTATTCTCTAATAAAATAAGAATTTCATTCCATTATTCCCCTTCCGAATTGGTAATTTGATTTTTATGTTTGGATTAGTGCTTTATTTTTGTTTTTATTTTATTTTTTTTCATATTGGTGCTTTGGATGTCTTTATATTAAAATAAACTTGATCTTTTGTTCTTGTATTTTAAAAACCTTTATTCCGATTATAGGATCATATATAACCAAACCCAATTCCAACCTACTACCGAACATGTAAAATACTTTCACCAAAACCCATTACCATTACCAAGTATTTGATTCTCATTCAAATTCCGATTCCATGTACGAACCAAACACACACTAATACACCTAAGTTAAAACCCTGAATGGATCAAATTTTCAATTTAATATAATTAGTTTTTTGACTCAATTTAATCAGCGCATAAAAATTTAGAAATCCATCACCTAACTAAAATTAATTTAATTAACCAATTAACCAAATTAGTTTTCAATCCTTACAGATGGAATCCAAAATATGAACCCATCCGCTTGGAATCATGCCTTCCACTATGGTGGTCAGGGACCATTTTGATAATTTCCTTAATTTGATTGATGATTGTTACCAAATGATTTTTATTTTCTCTAATTCAATTTTAATGTTTTCAAAATGAATGCACATTGTTTGTGTGTTAAAGAATGTGTATTTTAAATGTAACGCAACAACAGAAAAAGCATGGAAAGAGAGAGAAAGTAATACAGAGTATAATCACTTACGTATCGCTTTTTTCTTCTTTTTTTTTTTTAAATACTCAATTCTTTATAAGGTAGAATCTAATTTATACTTTTTCAATATATTTCTGCTCAAAGAATTAACGCCCCGTCATTGAGTTCTATCATGTGACCACCCATTTGGAATGGTAACAAATGCATCATCACACTACATAATATAGTTGGCATTATTGTTGTTGTTGTTATTGTTGTCGTTGATGTTGTTGTTATTATTATTATTATTATTATTATTATTATTATTATTATTATTATTATTATTATTGGGAAATCATCACTATTTTTATTTACGCAATTATTTCTCAACTAACTATATATCAATATATAGTCTCTAGTTTTCAATTTCAAATAATTTTATCCTAGAATTGTTTAAAATTTCATCAATGAAATCCTTCGATGATGAAATTGACAAAATTATAAAAATGGAGAAATTATGGTTTTAAATTTTAATCCCTCAAAAGGGATAATTGATGAAATTTTATACAATTTGAGGATCAAATTAGTTGAAATTGAAAACAGGGAACTACATTGACCCATTTTTAATATGTTTAGTATTGATTTACAAAATCATGAATGCTAAGAATTAAAAAGGAAATTATAATATATAGAAATATTAAAAAAGTAATTAAAAATAAATACTTATGATATTTCTATTATAAAATTAGGCAAGTGTATATATATATATAGAGTGGTCACATGCATGTATGTTTGTATGTGTATGTATTCACGTGCGAATACGTATGAGTAGTTGTACGTGTAACATGGAACTGCAAGAGACATTAGTTATATTATTACAGAGTATTTTTTTTAAATGTGCCTTTAATTTTAAATGTAATGTAACACACAAGCAACACACAAGCATTGAAGAGAAAAGAATGTACTAATAAAGCTAATTAAGGAAAATATTACTATAATTAAAATCAAATATCAGATCTACTCCAAATTGTGGTAGCACATTGGTGAAATGACCTCTATTCAAAGCAGCAGGAGGGAAGACTCCTCTCCACACGCGGGTACGATAGAGCCTCATGTGTCTGAAGAGTGTTTGGCGGCAGTTAAACCGTCTCCCACACAGGCCACTTATATGATTCTGTTGTTGATGGCCAGGGGAGGAGAGTTCAAGGAAGAAGAGCCATCATAAATGTTCCTAGACATCTTGATTTCCTTCAAATTAAGAAAGCTGGTGTTGTACTAATTACCATTATTGATGATCAAGGAATATAATGGTGGTGGGAATTAATATATAGAGGATGGAAAGATTATTTGTATGTACTTTGCTAGTGTTCATTATGTTTAAGCCTACTAAGTTATTAATTTTGTGAATGATTCAAGACGAGAATGATTAAGATATTCTAGGTAGCATAAATTCCATTTTTTCCACAACATACCTACATTATGTTTTCGTGGTCGGTGGTTTCTTTATAAAAGGAGTTAAATTGTCATTAGCTAAAGCATGATAATACAATTAAGATGTTTTTAAAATTCATGCACGCACGATGCACGTTGTCACTGATATTGCAATCTCTTAAACATAACACAATAAACAAACATGTTACATATTATAGTTTATAATCCTATCCTATACATAAAATACAATAAACAAACTTGATACTACCTATTACAATCTCATACATATAACATAATAAATATGATACCCATTACAATTAGCCCATACATATAACATAATATACAAACATGATATAGATTACAATAATCGCACACAGATAACATATACATATAACACACACACACACATACACACACACACACATATATATATATATATATATATATACATAAATACGTGAAACCACATATGTAAGCAGCTTTAAGCGGGCGGAGGAGGAAAATTCAGATCAGGCACAAGGTAATGCTGAGGCTCATTGAGATCCGGCAGTTCAACACGTACTTCGGGCTGAGCCAGTGGATCATTATTTGCCGGAGGGGGAGGGGCAGCTATAGGAGGAGGCGGGGCAGCTGCAACTTGACCGCCGACTGCAGGAATTCCAGGTCTTGCCAGCACATTGGCCAAATGGTCTCTATTGAAAAGTTGAGGGTAGAGGATTCTCCACCCATAACTACCATGGAGCCTCATGTGCCCAAGAAGTGCTTGGCGGCGGTTAAACAACCTCCCACACACGGTGCAAATATGATTTTGTTGTGGTTGGGCAGGTGGAAAAGAATTGAAGGAAGAAGAGCCATTAGCATTGTTCCTAGACATCTTGAATTGCTTCAAATTAAGAAAACAAATGTTGAAGAATTAATATGTAGAGGAGAGAAATATTTATACTTTGCAAACGTACATTATAATATTATTACGCCTTCCACGGTGATTTCCTAAATGAGATTAGGATGACAAAGATGAACTAGGTAGCTTTAATTTCATGTTTTTCTTCTCTTTTTTTTTTCACAACATATATGCGTTGTTTTTCCGTGGTCGGTTGTTTCTTTAAAAAAGAGTTCGCCGGCCATTAAATAAATCGTCTAAAATTAACCTCAACAAAAAAGTGCAATTGTGGTATTAATATCAACAAAAAGATTAGGCAACGTTTCATTTAGTGACGAACCAAAATTATTTTGTAACAAAAATGGTAGGCGAAATTTCGGGGTGTCACATGGCCTCTATTGAAAAAATGAGGGTAGGCGTTCTTCACCCAAGACTACCATGGAGCCTAATGTGCCCAAAAAGTGCTTGGCGGCTGTGCCCAAGAAGTGCTTGGCAGCTGTTAAACCACCCTCCACATACGGTGCAAATATGATTCTGTTGTGGCAGGTGGAAGAGAATTGAAGGAAGAAGAGCCATTAGCATTGTTCCTAGACATCTTGAATTGCTTCAAATTAAGAAAACAAATGTTGAATTAATTACTTGTGATGATGAACAAAATGTACGTTGTTTTATGAACGAGACTAGGATGACAAAAATGAACTAAGTAGCTTTAGTTCCATGTTTTTCTTCTCTTTTTTTTTTCACAACATATATTCATTGTTTTTCCGTGGTCGGTAGTTTCTTTATAAAAGGAGTTTGCCGGCCAACTAAATCACATCTAAAACCAACCTCAACAAAAAAAATGCAATTGTTGTGTTAATATCAACAAATAGATTAGGCAACGTTTCATTCAAATATATATACTAGAAGTTACTTTTAATTAAAATGACTAGATTAATTATCAAATCAATATAGTTAAATTTAGCATTACCATTCTGTCAAGTTATATTAAAACGTAATTGTCTGTAATTCTCAAGATTATAACCCTAATCATAAAGTGTGAATTGAAATTGGAGTTCATAACCTCAATATATTACACAAAATTAGAGGTTGATTAAACATCTTAATAACACTTTTTAAATTAATTCATCACTCATTAGGAAAAAAAAAAAGAAGATAATTCATAAATTTCAGCACATTCAAAATTTAATATGCTAATTAACTGCCATGTTCGTTAGAGTCGGTTGGACAATATTTCAATTAAGTTGTATGCAATTATTCATATCAATTGAAGGTTGGCTGGTAAGAACAAAACAACTTTTTTTTTCTTCCTTTCATCTCATTTTCAACATTGGTAGTGGTAACAAATATTCAATATGGTATTAAAATATAATGAGTATTTTAATTACATGTACCATTAATAAATAAAACAGAAAAATAATTGGCATGCACATTACTACTAATAATATATGGTCATATCAAAAAATAAACAATAAATATTAAAGTACATGCAGTAAAACCTTTTTTTAAGTACTACGAGGCTTGAACCCACTCCCATCATACATGTGAGAGTGTAATTCGGGACACCGGGTGCTACTAGACCATAAGGTCTTTGGCATGCATTACATGAATTGAAATATAATATTCATGTAATGTTACAAGGTAAACTCTTCTCAAATTCCCTCTTCAAGTATTGGTTGTGCAATTTCCCAAGTAGTGGTTATGTAATTTTCCATAAATCAAATGCATATAATACTCAAGAAAATTCCATATTGTTATCACATTCCCCAAACAATTTAAGCTATAGATGGATAGTTTGAGACTAGTGAAACTAGTACTGACAGTAAGTTGATGTTGGAAATTTTAGCAAACAAGCATTGCAAGGTAATTTTGCAATACGGTGAGGGCACTTTTGAAGGAGACATTTTTTTTAATGATGAACGCAAGTCCCACTTGTGTTTTTGAAGTATTTTTACTTCAAACGCAAGTCCCACTTGCATTTGTGGTTAACCATTGAAAAAACAAATAAATTAACAAACGCATTTGGGACTTGCATTTCTGACCTCAATGAGCGAGGGTTTTACCTGAGGACCTCAGCGAGGGATGTGGCCAAACGGTGTGATGGACTGACAAATGATGTGGGTGAGGAGATGCGGCGTGAACGCAAGCCCCAAATGCTCTTTCCCATTATGTCCAGCTTTTAAAATCTTCCTATTTTTGTGCACTCCCCTATTTATGGAATCGCTTCTGTGGTCACCGCCACGGCGAGGAGAATTCAAGGAAGAAGAGCCATTATCAGCATTGTTGGTCGACATCTTGGATGTCTTGCTTTACTTGACACTTCTAAAAAGAAATTAAAATTGGACTTTGATATTGATAACTTAATAAATTTTAGTCTCAAAACAATTATGTGAGCTATAGTGAATACTACAGTAAATGTATGTGCAGTTTGATTGTCTCATGAACTATTATATTGAAAATAATCAACCACATTAACTTACCACATAAATCATTGTTTATATCCCTAGGTCTGTTTTATTTCTTTTATTAGAGTAAATAAGAAAATCAAAACACTTGTGATAGGGTTATAGGTAGGGTAACCACACTTCCCGTATAGGGCTCACAACTTCAAGTATTGGATGTGTAATTTTCCATAAATAAAATGCATATAATATTCAAGAAAATTCGATATTGTTATCACATTTTCAAACAATTTAAGCTATAGATGGATAGTTTGATCGAGACGGATGAAACTAATACTGGAAGTACGTTGATGTTGGAAATTTTAGTAAAAATGTCACTGTAAGTGCTTATTTTGTGGTACACATATCAATGAGGTCAATTCTCAATTTGAATCGGGTCAAATTGAATTCGAATTTTATATTTTCATTAATAACAAGTTTTGTAAATTTTCATTCATAACAATAAGTTGCAATACAAAACAATAATCAAAGACGATATTTATTACAATCTCTTACTTATAACACAATAAACAAGCATGTTACCTATTATAATTTATAATCCCATACATATAATACAACAAACAAACTTAGCTTTTACAATCTCATACATATAACACAATAAATATGATACCCATTACAAGCCCATACATATAACACAATATACAAACATGATATCGGAAATATATATCAATGTAGTCTTTAGTTTTCAATTTCAAATAATTTTATCCTAGAATTGTTTAAAATTTCATAAATTAAATGCTTCGATCGATGATGAAATTGACAAAATTATAAAAATGGAGAAATCATCGTTTTAAATTTTAATCCCTCAAAAGGGATAATTGATGAAATTTTTTACAATTATTTGAGGATAAAATTAGTTGAAATTGAAAACTAGAAACTACATTGACCCATTTTTAGTATGTTTAGTATTGATTTACAAAATCATGAATGCTAAGAAATAAAAAGGAAATTATAATATATAGAAATATTAAAAAAGTAATTAAAAATAAATACTTATGATATTTCTATTATAAAATTAGGCAAGTGTATATATATAGAGTGGTCACATGCATGTATGTTTGTATGTGTATATATTCACGTGCGAATACGTATGAGTAATTGTACGTGTAACATGGAACTGCAAGAGACATTAGCTATGTTATTACGGAATATTTGTTTTTTTAAAATGTGCCTTTAATTTTAAATGTAATGTAACACACAAGCATTGAAGAGAAAAAATCGTACTAATAAAGCTAATTAAGGAAAATAATTACTATAATTAACACCAAATATTAGATTTACTCCAAGTTGTGGTAGCACATTCGTGAATTGACCTCTGTTCAAAGCAACAGGAGGGAAGACTCCTCTCCACACACAGGTACAATAGAGCCTCATGTGTCCGAAGAGTTCTTGGCGACAGTTAAACCGTCTCCCATAGACCATAGAGGCCACATATGTGATTCTGTTGTGGTTGGCAAGGGGAGGAGAATTCAAAGAAGAAGAGCCATCAGAGATGTTCCCAGACATCTTGATTTGTTTCAAATTAAGAAAGCTAGTGTTGTACTAATTACCATTATTGATGAGCAAGGAATGGTGGTGGGAATTAATATATAGACGATGGAAAGATTATTTAATTTGTACTTTGCTAGTGTTCTATATGTTTAAGCCTACTACGTTGATTTTGTGAATGATTCAATACGAGAATGATAAAGATATTCTAGGTAGCATAAGTTCCATTTTTTCACAACATACATGCATTATGTTTTCGTGATCGGTGGTTTCTTTATAAAAGGAGTTAAACTGCCATTAGCTAAAGCATGATAATACAATTAACATGTTTTTAAAATTCATGCATGATGCACGATGTCATTTATCATTATGCATTAAAATCTCCACCAGGGTACCATGGAGCCTCAGCTTATTCGCCTAAAGACTTCTTAGTATCTGTTAAATTGCCTCCCACACACACCACAGATACGATTTTGCTGTGGTTGGATAGGGGGAAGAGATCGAATTCAAGGAAGAAGATCCATCGGCAATATTGTTCCTCCACATCTTGAATTGCTTCAAATTAAGAAATCAAAGGTGGAATTAATTAGCAGATACAACAATGTGTTGGATATTTATATAGTAATGAGATTAATGGTTCAGATGTCTACCATGAAAGCTTAAATAATGTTTTGGAGTTGTGGAGTAATAAATATTATTTAGTTTGGTATAAATATTATTTAGTTTGGTAGAGATGGTTCGAGAGATCGCGAGAGATGCCTCGAGAGGTCAGTTCACACGAGAGATCGGTTCACGGAGAATCGATGTCTCGAACTGAGTAATTTATTAAATTACTTTACATGCATGGTAAAAGCTTCATCTCTAGTATGTGATGGTGATGTACCTCTCGAAGATTAGCAAATACACTTGCTTGGGTTTTCGTGATATGCATAAGCATCCGGGGTCCACCCACTTGCTTGGGTTTTCGTGGCACGAGAGCTGGCCCAGAGGGAATCGTCACTTCTGGGAATTAAACCCGGGTTCTCCCGAAATTCCTCCCCACAAAGAGAGCTCACTTGCCACTTGAGCTACCCCGCTGGGTTTGAATTACTTTTCATGCATATGTGGGTAATAGTATTATGCCTTTCAATTCAAAGTTGCATTGTTCACGTAGAGTTTTACCTCTCGAATGAGGCAGGTAAGTTCAGCTATTATGCATGTGGCTATGGACTTATTATCTCCTAATTACATGTACACATGTATTTGAAATATTTAAGTTGTGGATATAATTGTTTGAATTATTTTCCATGCATAAGGCTCTGAATGCTACGTAAATAAATCCCAAGTCAGTTATATTAATATCTTTGGATATTTTAACATGTGAATATAATTATATTACACATGTGTGTACTGCCTGAACCAGAATGGTGAAATCGAAAAGAATATATTTTTTATATATATTTTGAAAGTTTTAAACTGGCATAAACTTCCAGTAACGACTCCTAACAGTTAGAATTTATTTCTATAAATTCTAGGAATGTCATCTGATCAAACACGCAATTTTATTTGCATGATATCTTGATATATCACAGTTCAATAACTCTCAGTAAGTTCTTATCAAGCAACCTAAGAACTTTGTTTTCATCTCCTTGTATCCCATAAGATTTAATCTTGATACCTCGTTGCTTTCATAGAGGAAAGATTAAAAGCTTATAGGAAAGTGATATCACGCCTGAAGATCTCATTTCCTCTCCTGTTTTCTCCTCTTACCCGAAATTTATCCAACACAATGCATTGGTCATATTCAGAGACAAATTGAGCATTCTGAAATCTCAGATTTTATTAAGGGAGGATGCTCAGTTATTTAGGGTATCGTTCTGATAACTTCTGAAATTCGACGTATCCTCTGTAAAAAGTTATATTATCTGATTGTATGAAAGTAACAAAAATAAAGTATATATAGTAATTAAAAACAAAACGAGATAGAGTGAGAAACATCTATCCTTTATTAATCACCTTCATTCCAATATATAGACGATGTAAAAAGTTCTTGTAAGATATATTACCATACTATAATTCTTTTAGTAATGCTAACATATATTTATTTACAATACTTTTCGAGTTTTGTAAATTTTAATTCTTAACAATAAGTTGCAATACAAAACAATAATCAAACATGATATTTATTACAATCTCTTACACATAACACAATCAACATATAAACATATTACCTATTATAATTTATAATCCCATACATATAATACAATAAACAAACTTGATACCTAGCTATTACAATCTCATACATATAGCACAATAAATATGATACCCATTACAAACCCATACATATAATACAATATACAAACAGGATATAGATTACAATCACGTACATATAACATATACATATAACACACACACACACATGCATACATGCCTGAAACCACAAATGTAAGCAGCTTTAAGCGGGTGGAGGAGGAAAATTCAGATCAGGCACAAGGTAATGCCGAGGCTCATTGAGATCCGGCAGTTCGATAGGTACTTCGGGCTGAGCCAGTTGAGCATTCTCTGCGGGAGGGGGAGGGGCAGCTATAGGAGGAGGTGGGGCAGCCGCAACTTGGCCGCTGACTGCAGGAATTCCAGGTCTTGGCAGCACATTGGCCAAATGCTCAATTCTCACTTGATCAGATTCAAAAACTCATCTCACTTCTGCAAAATCAAGCTGGACAAAAACTAGACATCCGTTGCTGCTGCCATCTCTCTTGTACCAGCATTTAATGAGGATCTCAAAATTGAAGGCAAGTGCACACTTAATACTATTGTCAATTCAATTAATTTGAAACCTTCTGTGGATTTTGGATTTTAGACTTGTTTGATGAATACCTTGCCATTGAAGGAGCAGTTGTAAATTTTCCAAATGGGAACCACATCGCAGTGAAACACGTGGGAAACATAAGACTCAATGATGAAGTGTGGCTGAAGAATGTTCTTCATATTCCCACATTTCAATTTAACATAATAACTGTCACTAAACTGCTCCAAGATTCATCTTACATCTCATCATGCCGCCAGGAAGTCGTAGACAGTCTAATACTCACTATGTCATGCATTGTAGCGCAGTGTTGCCATAAATAAAATGCAACATTTACTTGATTTTCCTGTGCCTAATACTAAAAATTTAGCATGTGATGTATGCCATTTTGCCAAACACAAAAGGTCACCTTTTCCTCTAAGCACCACACAGATAGTACACAAGCTCAACAGAAAGGGTAATCTTGTCTTTACAAGTGAAAGACATTTGCAACCCTAATTACGGCCATTGTAAATCTTCTATAAAGCCTCTTGTATCTTCATCATGCAATAATAAGATCAATATTCATTTTCATCTCATGCACTCCCAGAACTTCTTCGCTTAAGCTCTCTCTGCTGCCATTTCCATCAAACACCTCGTGGTTTACACCTGGTGTGCAGTGGTAGGGTAGGTGGAGGGCAATATATTAAATCTCCAGAACACCTAGTGATTTACACCTGGTGTGCAGTGGTAGGGCAGGTGAAGGGCAATATATTAAATCCCCGCCACCATTTACTGCTACCCCATTTCAACCTTACTTTTTCAAATTTGAAGCAATTCAAGATGTTGACAAACAATGTTGATGACTCTTCTTCCTTGAATTCTCCTCACTGCAGCAGTGGCCGTTGAGCGGTTCTGAGACATAGGATGTCACTGATAGTTAGTTTTTTTGAGGTTGGTTTTTGATGCTTTAGCTAATGCTAAACTCATTTTGTAAAGAAATCACTAATCAAATATGGAAAAAGAATGCATGCAAGTTGTGGAAAAAATGAAAAGAAAAAAAAAAAGAAAAAGAAAAGCGAAATGAAACTAAAGCTACCTAGGATGTTAGATGTTAGACATGGCGACGCATGTCATGATGACTTATTTAATTCATTCGAATTCAATTCATATATAAATTCATACGTATATGTATGAATTAAAAATGTATTAAAAAGAAAGTAAAATTAAAAATTGAAAGAGAATAGGAAAATCAGAAAAATAATAGTACTCTATTTTTTATTATACTTTTTTTTCTTCTTTAATTATGAGCCCGTTTCTACCCGCCATTCAGTCAAATGTTAGAAATATCTACAATTTAAGGATTAATTGACTAAATTTAATTACGAAAAGCTTGACCTCTTAGTAGCTAAAGAGGAAGCTGTGTTGATCCTATCCATAGTTGATGTGCTCTTAGTTGTGTTGCCTCTTGAATGGTAGACCTGCAGAATAATATTAGCCATTTTGTTTCATACTTAATTCAAAACTAATCGTAGATAATGATTTGTTGGTATTATTTTGAGTAGCATGAATACCTTAAACCAAAGGTTCTATATAATATATATCCTATATCCATTAATATATAGGCTTTGTTATTCAGTTCAACCACTTAATTTAAGGTTTGAATATATAATATATTATACGGGAAAAGCCTACAACAAAAGTTATACTTCACACAAAAAAAAAAAACATATCCTTGACTTTAAATTTTTATCATCTTCTTCATCTAAAAGACTAGAACTATTCACGAAAACAACACAGTACACTTAGGGGGGTGTATTCAATCACGACTTTCATGAACTTTTAAACACTTTTAAAGTGATGATGGATTTTAATTGACATTTGTAGAGTTTTTGTAAACTTTCCTAGAATCTTTTAAACTTTTATAAACTTTGTAAGAGTTTATAAATATCCATAAAACAAACATTTATAGACTTAAAAACTTTTTCATATTAAAAAGTTTACAAAAGTCATTAAAACTCTGAATTGAATACACCCTGACAAACATTCCATAACTTCTATTAATATATTATCTATAAATTAGTGCATTGTTTCTCAAAAAAAAAAATAAATTAGTGCATTGTAAAAATAAAAAAATAAATAAATA
The DNA here is from genome assembly GCA_003576665.1 of Ipomoea trifida. Lineage (NCBI taxonomy): Eukaryota > Viridiplantae > Streptophyta > Magnoliopsida > Solanales > Convolvulaceae > Ipomoea > Ipomoea trifida. Next base: position 18,524,444 of record CP025647.1, on the reverse strand, counting down.
CTGACGTCATAAAAATAGAGTATATTATTCATAAAGAAAATATAATCAATTTTAATAAATATAACCAATAAAAATATTTCTTGAACTAATGAAACAACTAATGCTGAACCAATAAATATCTCTTAAAAATTCAACTTTATACAATATATATATATATATATATATATATATATATAAATTAATAATTAATAAACATACAATTATATAAAATTATAAACATATTAATTAAATAAAATTTAAAATTATAAATTAAAAAAATTTGCTGGGAACAGCAGCAACTTGCTGCTGGTTGCAGCAAATATTTGCTGTTCGCAGCAAATATTTGCTGTTCGCAGCAATTATTTTGTTGCGATGGCAACAAAAAATTTGTTTGAACATAAAAAAAAAAAGTATTTATGAAAGATTTGAAACGTACCGTAAAATTGATGAAAAACTTGCCTAGTTTAGATAGAGGAAAAAAAGTATGTAGAGAATGTTAAAAAGTTTGGGATTTGAGGGTTGGATTTCATCTATTTATATTAATGAAGAGAAAGTCTATAGAAATCTATTCTGACAGAGTTTGTGAAAGTCAGTAACTTTTTGAATACCAATAAACTTTTAATAACTCTATAAAAGTCTGAATCGAATACCTGTATACTTTTAAAGAGTTTTGAAAAGTTTGAATTGAATACAGGTAGACTTTTAAAGACTTTATAAAAGTCTAAATTGAATACCACCAAACTTTTAAAGTTGATAAAAGTATTTAAAAGTTCATGAAAGTTGTGATTGAATACACTCCCCTTAAACAATATTCCTGCACAATATACTTGTCACCACTACCCTCGACCTACTCTACCACTGCACATCAGAATAACCTTGTGCTATCTGGGGCACTATCTGGATTGCACGATAACCGAGAGTAGAGATGCCGGTTACGTTCCTTTAATTTTGTGAAGAAACCATTGGCCACACAGTATATATATTGTCATGACTTTTCGATTTCAATTCTTTGCATGAACTTTTTAAAGATGAGTCTTTAATTGTATGATGAATTGAAGATGTTCTTTTTATTTCATTTTTTATTTTTGTTTAGGTTTAATTTCCTTTTATTGTCCTTTAATTTGAGTAAGGATATGTAATTATGTACCATTATGTGTTTAATATCTTTACATATAAAAATTAAATAATAGATATGATAAATATTGTTATAATTTCTTACATGAAATAAGCTCATTTATAATATTATATTAGCATGCAATCTGATCTAACTCATCCAAAACGAACCAACAAAAAGTGTTAAGAATGTAATAAGTTTACACGGTTAATCGTTGATAGGTATATCTGGGAGAAAAGAATTGTACGTTGATAGCATACAATACCATTTAAGCATACTACATTGTTTTCGTGAATAGTTCCTTATGAAGATGATAAAAAGTATAGCTAAGGTCATGATTTTGGTGATGCAAACTTTTGTCTGACACACAGGAAACTGATTCTTAAAGGAAATAAAAAGACAACTGACATTTTGTTTTCATTTCTAGGTGGACGATCCATTAATCCAACTAGGGGAGACTTATAAATGGATCAATTTTTTTGATTGCCATTGGAGAATGGAAATAGATGGACTTTCTGTAGGCCCTATTTTATTGACAGGATTTATAACTACTTTAGCGGCCCGGCTTGTTACTCGCGAGTTAGAAATAATTCCCGTTTATCTACTTCTATCCAAGTGGGTGGGTGGGGGGAGAAACGTCTATATGCTCAGCTACAAAATTTATTTTGATATATGAAAACCTCGTCATTTACACTTGGCGTGCAGTGGTAGGGCAGGTAGAGGGCAATATATTAAATCCCCGCCACCATTTCCGGCTACCTCATTTCAACCTTAGTTTTTTTAATTTGAAGCAATTCAAGATGTCGAAGAACAATATTGATGGCTCTTCTTCCTTGAATTCTCCTCACTGTCGCGGTGGCCGTGAATCGGTTCTGAGGCAGAGGATGTATGTGACCGGAAATTACTTTTTTGAGGTTGTTTTTTGATGGTTTAACTAATGCTAAATTCCTTTTGTAAAGAAATCACCAATCAAGTATAGAAAAATTAAAGAATCGATGCAAGTTGTGGAAAAATGAAAAAGGAGAAACGCTAAGAAAAAACGAAATGAAACTAAAGCTACCTATGACGTTAGAGATGGCAATGCAGGTCATGATGACTTATTTATTTCATTCGATTTTGTATTGGAAGCGGGGATTAGTTCTCGTGCCCCTGGATCGGCACAAGCGGGGATTAGTTGTCGGGTGAATCTGGAATATAAAACAGACAGAAGCAGACCCGAAACATCTAGTGATTTACACATGGTGTGCACTGGTTGGGCAGGTGGAGAGCAATATATTAAATCCCCGCCATCTTTTACTGCTACCTCATTTGAACCTTAATTTTCATAATTTGAACCAATTCAAGATGTTGACAAACAATACTGATGGCTATTCTTCCTTGATTTTTCCTCACTACCCGAGTGGTCGTTGAACGGTTCTGAGACAGAGGATGTCACCAACAGTCAATTTTTTGAGGACGATTTTTTATGCTTTAGCAAATGCTAAACTCCTTTTTATAAAGAAATCATCAATTAATTAGTATAGAAAAAGAATCCATGCAAGTTAGGGAAAAAATGAAAAAGAAGAAAAGAAAAAACGAAATGAAACTGAATTAAAGCTACCTAAGGATGTTAGAGATGGCAACACACGTCATGATGATGACTTCTTTAATTCATTCGATTTCAATTCATATATAAATTGATACATATATGCATGTATGAATTAAAAATGTATTTAAAAAGAAAGTAGAATTAAAAATTGAATGAAAAGAGGAAAATCAGAAAAGTAATAGTACTCTATTCTTTCCTCCCAATAGTATTTTATTCTTTATAATACTTTTTTCTTCTTTAATAAAGAGTCAGTTTCTCATCTATCATACAAATGTTAGATATATCTCTAATTTAAGGGTAACACTTATGTAAAACCATTCAACGGGTCTCAATTTGTGAAACGGGTGGCATCTTTGATTCATTGGTCGAATTTTTGATTAATGGGTCGGATCTTTAACCTCATTACTCAAAGATCCAACCCGTCTCACAGATTGAGACCTGTTAAACGGTCTCACACAAGTTTTTACCCTAATTTAATCATTAGTTGACTAAACTTAAATACAAAGAATTTGACCTTGTAGTAATGGAAGCGAAAGCCGTGTTGATCCACAGTCATACTTGATATGTTGTTAGTTGTGTTGCCTCTTGAATGGTAAACCTGTAGAATAATGATAGCCATTTTGTTTCATACTTATTCATAACCATATATATATAGATGGCGTATTGGTATTATTCTAAGCAGCATGAGTAGGTAAACTAAAGAAGCTATAGAATGTATATCCTATAATTCATTTAGTAATGTCAACATATATTTATTTACAACACTCAATAAGTTTTGAAAATTTTCATTCTTAGTAATAAGTTGCAATACAATAAAATAAACAAATATGATATTTATTACAATCTCATACAAACAAACATTATACCTATTATAATCCCATACATATAATATAATAAAGTAATAAGTTGCAATACAAAACAATAAACAAGCATGATATTTATTATAATCTCATACATATAATACAATCAACAAGCCTGATACCTATTACAATCTCATACATATAACAAAATAAACATGATACCCATTACAAGGCCATACATATAACACAATATACAAACATGATATCTATTACAATCACATACATATAACATATACATTAATACATATAACATATATATATATATATATATATATATATATATATATATATATATATATATATATATATATATATATATATATGCATAAGCAACTTTAAGCGGGCGGAGGAGGAAAATTCATATCAGGCACATGGTAATGCCGAGGCTCATTGAGATCCGGCAGTTCTATAGGTACTTGGTACTTCAGGCTGAGCCAGCGGAGCATTATCTGCTGGAGGGGGAGGGGTAGCTATAGGAGGAGGCAGGGTAGCTGCAACTTGACCGCTGACTGTAGGAATACCAGGTCTTGGCTGCACATTGGCCAAATGGTCTCTATTGAAAAAATGAGGGTAGGCAATTCTCCACCCATGACTACCATGGAGCCTCATGTGCCCAAAAAGTTCTTGGCCGCTGTTAAACCACCTCCCATGCAAATATGATGCTATTGTGGCTGGGCAGGTGGAAGAGAATTGAAGAAAGAAGAGTCATTAGCATTGTTCCTAGACATCTTGAATTGCTTCAAGGCAGATACCTCTATCAAAGAGATCAGACATTTTTGCAATGCTACACCCACTTTTTGGGTTATTCCATTTGAGAGAATAGAAACGCCAACTAAAGACAACAATACTGCAGTAGCTAGTATAAATATTATTGTGGTGTGAAGTGGTAGGGCAGGAGGAGAGCAGGTCGAGTGCAGTATATTAATTCCGCGCCACCATTTGCTGATCATCATTGTTACCTCATTTCTACCTTTAAGCAATTTAAAACGTAAAAATGCACCGCCACCGCCACCGCCACCTCCTCCCCTGCCCAGCCACAGTAGAATAATATTTGTAGCGTGTGGGAGGCAGTTTAATGATCCGTTAGGCACTCTTCGGGTACATGAGACTCCATGATAGTCGTGAGTTGCGATAATGCTCCGCCCGCTCAGTCCGAAGCAGCTGCCTACAGATTTAAATTTTCCTCCACCCTCATGTATGCATGCATGCATTGATGCATATATGTTTGGGTTTGAACTTATATACATATATATATATATATGTACGTACCTATATATATGTACGTGTATGTATGTATATATATATATATATATATATATATATATATATATATATATATATATATATATATATATATATATATATATATATATATGTATGTATGTATATGTATATATATATTAAAATCTTAATTACATTTTTATGTATAGAGGAGGGATAGATTTGAACTTTGTTAGCATAAAATGTGTTTTAAACTTACTAGGTTGTTTTCCTGAATGATTCAAGATAATTAAGGATGATAAAAAGTCCTAGCTAGGTAGGTCTACTTCTTGGCCATTTTGTTTTTGCTTCTCATCTTTTTCATTTTTTTCACAACTTACCTGCATTCTTTTTCAGTGATAGATATGTGATTTAATAAATAAAAAAAAACCCCTTGTTCTTTTTCAATAGTGTTAGATGCTTGGCTTGATACCGCTCATTCTTATTTTCTTCAGACTAAAAACCTCTTGTCCTGCCACATAGAATGTAGAGCAAAGATGTTGACGGTAATCTGTAATCTGGGCCTTATCTAGAAGCTTGTGGTGTGCATGCTAACATGAGGCTGTGAATTCACTTGAATGAGAAATGGAAGTTGTACTTGTGTTTGTTGTATTTTAAGTTAAAAAAAAAAAATTTGAAAATTTGACAAACTCAAGTGACACGTTTTTTTTTTTTTACCATTCGCTCAACCTTTCAGAAAAGTAGAAACTAATGAAGAACTCTGTCTGAAAAGTGCCACGTACTCTACCACCTTGTAAATAATCAAAGGAGACTTCGTCATCTAGACGTGCTATAATCTGGTAACACATCCAACTCATTTTCATATAGCCTCCATTTAAACTGCACTCGGAAATGCAATTGAAAAAGCAATGTACACATCCATTAAGGGTGTGTTTGGAAACCAGGAAAATGACTTCGGGAAAATGTTTTGTGGAAATTCAGTCATTTTCCTGAAACATTTTCATTTTTAGTGTTTGATTGCATTCTAGAAAGTTGTCTTGGTGTTTGGTTCATTTTTCTAAAAATGAGCAAAATGGTAACTTTCAACTTCTGATCTATTTTTATGTTTTTCACAAAAGGTAACACTACAATATATACAGATCATTTCATCATTCATTATCCATATAAAACTTCTCCACTTTCTCTCTCTCTAAAACTTTTATGTCAATGTCTCTTTTTCTTCTTCTGTTGACCCCTTTGATCTGACTATTGCCCACTTGCGTTTGATTATAATTACATTTTTGGAAGATTTCACAATGTGGCAGGATGCCATTGGGTCGAGTTTCAATTCAAGTCTCCTTTCTTCGCCTAAGAGGGTCAAAGGTTTAACACACTGATTCCTCAATGTCAGCATAGCCTTCACCTGCATTTCCAGCTTTCTCCAAAGCATCTTTAGCCATGCATAACTCTCACCTGCATTATCAAACAAAAATGTATTGAATTGGACTAATGAATAATGTTCAGAATCATAATAATGCTTCCATAATCAATCATATTTAATATTTAATACAAGGTCTTCGATTAGTACAATTTCAAATATGCAGCTCTAGTCAATCTATTAGGTCCCAAGAGAGGGAGTATGTTCAAAGAGAATAAAGCAATACATTCCCAAACTCACGATTGAAGTAGAATGAGGGCACCGCCAATTTGACGAGCATGTACGCACGCATTGTTGCCTTGCACATGCTTCGATACAAGAAGGTAATTCATGAACAACACTGCCCCAACACGAGCATTACCCACGTAGTCATTGGCACTCTGCAAATCCATTATGTGGTCAAAGAAACATAATCATACCATGTTGCATTGTTCAACATCTCAGGAAATAACATTCCACTTAGTAATTGCATGATAGGTACTCGGGCCCTGTGTCGCACGTCTTCATGAATTTGAATGTTCTATCTGTCGTCTGTAGACATGTCATGATCAAGCGAGAGGTGCCAAAAATTGAGTTAGGTGTTATCTCTGCATTTTACAGAACGATTTGAAGCTCCAAACCCAACTAGAAAACACGCCGCCAGTGTAACGTACTGTAACACCCCACTTTTTCCACTACCGAAAATACAAGTATAATTTAATTTTTTTTTATACAACAACGGAAGCTTAAACAACAACAAAAAAGAAAAAGGGGTGTTATGCCACGTTCGAGTATCTCTCTTATACTCAAACGCACAGGCAAAACCTACTACCAAAATTACTATTACAACGGTGGAATTCCTAATGGTACAATAAAAATCTTTATACAATAATTCGTCCTCATGCCCAAACGCTATGCTAAATTTTTCCAGCAAAAACACTATGGTAGAAACAAAGTCAGCACGACGGCTGGTAAGAAATACTCTACCCCGTAAAACATTTTGCACATAGCACATAGCACTTTGGAGCACATATATTTCCACATAATAAATTTAACCCCTTAATATATTCTTAATCTCATAAAACAATAATCTTTAATCCATTAGAAATATAACTTGAGGAATCACACATCCAAATATGTATAAAAATACATATCAAAATATCTATACATTTCTAAGAGATAAAGTCATTGCCTATTCATAATCCAAAATATCTCAACCGCTATTTCCTCAAGATTCACCATATACCATCTTTATCTCAATCTTTCCATATAACAATTTCCTTAATATATATCATAATATCATCTTTATCTTAACTTTTCCATATAACAATTTCTTCAAGAATATCATAATATCATCATTACTCAAAATTTCTTTAAACCAAAACTTATTCACCAATAGAGAGATTTCCAATTCTCAAAATAAATACCAAAGAGAGAATTCCAATCTCTCTAATTAACCACCAAATAGAGAGTATCCAAACTCTCACAATAACCACCAAAGATAATTCTTCAAATAATTGATTAAACTTTTCATATATCCAAAAATAGTTATTATATAAAATATCAAGGACGAATGGATCCAAATGGAAAGTTTCAACTTCCAAACCAATACCAAACCAACCGGACGAATCCACGAACCGATGGCCAAAACCAAATCCAAACCAAATCCAAACCAACCGGACGATTCCATGAACCGGTGGCCCAAACCAAATGGAGAGATCTCAACTCTCATCATCATAATCATAATCATAATAATAATAGTTATAAAGGATAGTTCAAAACCTCCAAGTATCACCACCCTCAGCTCCGGGACAAAATATATAAATAACCATATCCTTCAAAATATCATATCTTACATCTATAACCCAAAATTACTTATTAAATGTCATATCTTATGTCTATAACCTTCATATTCATAATATCCACATACCAATATTTTCCTTTTCATAATCCATATACCAATAATTTCATCACCAAATCTCTTCAACATCACAATTTCAATACATATCATAATCTCTATAAATTTAATAATTTCACTACAATCACAAGAACAAACAATATGTATTCACATCAAATAATTTCATAAGACATGTACTCACATTTTCACAAAATCATTTAAACATAATATCACATAAGCACATACTAAATATTTTGATTTGGGGTAAAATAAATTTTGGATAGACATAAATCTTACCTATAACCAACTCTTCTACTTCACTTGCCCAATTCTTCTCCCACACATATATGATTTCTCTCCTCACTTCTCATGATTTTTCCTCACCACACAACCCTTCAATATATAGGCAAAAGGGAAAGGAAGACAAATCTTGAAGAGAAAGACATATGGGATAAGAATGAAGAAACTTAGAGACCAAGCTTATCTTATAAGATAAGGATGAAAACATGTGGTATAGAAAGTGACACTTGTCACATTTTTGTGGTGGGTAAGGGAAAATATCTTTGGCTAGACTGTTATGGGTTAAAACAGATATAGTTACGGTAGAAAAATTATAGAATTATAAATGGGCCAAAAAAAATTGGGCTAAAATAATTAATTTGGAATTGGGCTAAAGTTAGGTTCAGAACATTACGAAATAATCACATTTGGGCTTAGGGATTTAAGTAGTAAAATAAAAATAAGTTGACCCAATGCCCATAACAAAATAGTTAGATTTATATAAAATAATAATAATAATCCTTTTTTGAAAATATTTATTAAAATAATAATGTTAGAAAAATACGGGGTACTACACGTACCCTTTCGTTTTACACTGTGCATGCACCATCTTTGCCCAAATCTTGCACCCAACTACTTCAGCAATGGGCGTTGACGCAAAACAAGAAGCTGTATTTGCACAATGGGGTCAAAATATCAGTAGCTGTTTTTGCAGAAAGATATGTTACCGAGCATTTTTTTACCAGAAAAAGCCATTGCTGCAAAACTGAAAATGGAGATTAATTCAAAACTTAGCTAGTGAGTTAGATAGTATTGAAGCTAGAGATGGGGAAACTTTCTCTTGAAAATAACGCTGATGAAGCATCTAAAGAAATGCTTGGAAAGTTGGAAAGTGATTGATGGAAAATAACAGGGTCAACCGTGAGATGGAAGCAGCAGAGCGTGAGCATGCACCATATTTGCCCAAATCTTGCACCCAACTACTTCACCAAATAAATTCGGATAGAGATTGAATTTCTACCATAAATTTATCGCGAATTGTACCAAAAAATAAATTACTCACCAGGCAGGTCCCAGAGCTCGAGTTTACAGATGTCAATTTTGCGAATCACACTGACTTCAGCCTTCAAGCCGTTGATTTTCAGCTTCAGATAGTGATTGATGAGCTCCTCGTTTGTCGGGTGAAACCTGAACCCCAGCGGCAGCGAGCTCAAGGGCAGCAACACCGTCGTCGATCTTTCTAACGGAAGTACGGCCAGGTCACAGGTTTTGATGGATTGTCTAGATTGGAAATGATATATTTGGACTGATCTTTGATCACTGCAATGGTAGAGAAATGGCAGCCAGAGACCAATTCTTTCCAACTTCTATTATTTGGGGAAGTCACCATCACATTGCGCATTGATGGCATGGCAGTTGCAAGATGTTTCTAAATGAAGACAAAAGATGAGTCGCGTGACATATGTATGTCATGACTGTGGGAAAAATAACACTAAAATGGCATTTTAAGTGGCCATTTTGTGGTATAAATATATGTAGGGTCCACATCCGATTTGGGTCGGGTCAAAGTGGATTCGGATTATTCGTAGCGAGACGAAAAGATCGATATATTATACGCTCAAAATGGATAATGGGTGAATGAGAAATTGGTTCTCAAAGTAGACCCATTTGAGATGGAATTTTAAGTGAGGAAAAGGTTATTAGCTTTGTCCCACATTGGTTGGGAATGAAGATTTGACCCACTATAAATACAAGAGTCTTTTTAAGGCTAATTGACTTGTATGGCATAGAGGCTCTCTCTTGCGCGCAGGGGGGTGCAAATCAAATCCCAAAATGAGTTCGAAAAGGCTTGAACTTGTGTGTGCCGGCACCTGCGGGCACAAAAGTGATCAAACTGATCTCTCGTTCGAGACATCAAATCGAGCTGACCTCGAGAGGTAGTTCGATGTCTCGAAGCTCAGCGGAGTCGATCTCTCGAAGGTCGTTCGCGTGCGAGTGCGATGTCGCGCGGCCCATGCTGGCGCGCGCTTCCGAAGTCTCGCTGCCGGCATGATGTCTCGAAGCATGGACGTCTCGCGGCACGGGCATGTCTCGATGGTTCAGTTTGGACCATGTCTCGCACTGTGATTCCAGTAACCTCTCGAACACGACGTTTCACCTACTGTGTCCGTTCAGAAATGACTCTTGATATTACGGAATTAATTTGATTAATTCCAATCATTTTTTTTAGAGTTATTTCATGAATCACGACTACAGGAAACACCTTTAACGTCGGTTTTTTAGCACTTTTAACGTCGGTTAAAAATCGACGTTGATCTGGCCGACGTTGTATATAAATGATACGGCGTCGGTTGTAAAAACCGACGCCGTATGTATTTTTTTATTTTTTAAAATAAGAAACGACGTCGGTTTATTTAAAAAAAAATTAAAAAAATAAGAAACGACGTCGGTTTTTTAGAAAAACCGATGTCGTTTATTTTAAAAAAAATTAAAAAAATAAGAAACGACGTCGGTTTTTTAGAAAAATCGACGTCGTTTATTTAAAAAAAATTAAAAAAATAAGAAACGACGTCGGTTTTTTAACAAAACCGACGTCGTTTATTTAAAAAAAAAAAAATATGAAACGACGTCGGTTTTTTTAAAAAACCGACGTCGTTTATTTTAAAAAAAAATTAAAAAAATAATAAACGACGTCGGTTAATAAGAAATAACCGACGTCGTTTATAATTTTTTTTTAAATATTAAAATTATTTTACGAATCTACCTAAAACCTGTATATAAAGAAGAAAAAAAACAGTGGAAAGTGATCCAAATCTATATAAAGCAATAGTTTTAGGTTTACCTAGATGCTCTACAATGAAATTATTGACAGGAATTTATCTATGAAAAGAATCATGGTACACTGCAAAGATATGTAGACTAGCTATCAAATGCTTCTCCGGCCATGTAATGCTTCCGCACCATCTTTCTGTACTCTGCAAGAAAAGGTTTAAGAAGGCATTACACTGCAAAGATATGTAGACTAAGCTCTTGACAGCATTGACATGCAATTCTCGAAACAGCAGCAATTATCTAGCTCTAGAGACAGGATGGAACTGAAATAAGCACATGCATAGCTCTAGAAACAGCAGCAATTAGGCTAAGAACAAACAATTAATTAATAATGTCCCATGCAACAAAAACCATAATTTGCATACTAGATGAGTAAGTTACAAGCAATCTGCCACCAACTTTTTGCAGCATTCCAATCTGAAGTTATATATTCCGATCCTTAAAACATTACATCCATCATAATTATTAATCATCTCTTTCAACTGTACAAGCCATACCTTGTCTAAACTCTAGAGAAATGTGCATATCTTAACTTTTGTATGTAGGAGATCAAAGTTGATCAAATTGTTAACAACCCTGACCTAAAACATGACCTTCCAAGGTTAATTATGATAACAGAAAATGGAACACTAACCTTCCTGGTTCTTCCAAAGTGCAGCAGCAGAGCTGTTAAGAGGGTTTTCAGTGTTTGGTTCTGCATATAGAAAGTTAGAATCAGGCAAAGAAGGAAGGAATATAGGTCCAACAAAACAATGAAGGCACAGCAATGCTCCAAACCTCCTAATAAACTCTGGATGGAGAGAAGAATGGTTCTGCAATCATAAGCTGAAGACCATTTGTCCTGCATGATTTATCAATACCATTCTGAAATCTGAAGAAATTAAACTTGGATGATAAATTTATAGAAAGATACCAAGAAGATGATTCATACCTGAAGGATATCTAAACAAATATTTCCGTACTGGTCAACATTTGGGTGGAAGCACATTGTCTCAAACTTCATTTGTGCTAGCTCATGATCACTCTGGGTTTGTAACATTATGTATAGTATATTAGTTTCAGCATATCATATCCTACCCATTTTACTTAAAGGCACAAAGTAATGAAGTCATTAAATCTCAAGCTGTTCATATAACCCATTATTCCCAGAAACTTAACCACTGAATCAAATCAACTATGCAGGGTTAATCCATTGTAAAACTCACAGAATATTCAAACTTCCATTAGATTACCAGCCCGGGCTTCATTTTCATTAACAGATTAAGTAAAATTAGTAAATAATCCACATTAACAAATTAAGTAAACGCATTAACAGATTAACTAAATAAGCAATTAGTAATTAACTAATAACAAATTAGAAATTGATGAATTAGGCAGTGGGCACTATAGCAGCAACTAAAAACTTTTTAAAAAAAAAAACAATCAAACAAAATTCGGACAATTAGGGCAAAAACTATCTTCAAAATTAGGGGAATTAATGCAAAAAAAAAAAAACGAAATTAGAGAAATTAGAGCAAACCAAAAGTTAGGAAAATTAGGTGAATAAATTATTGAAATTAAGGGTGAGATTTTGAGGAGTTGATGTTAATTAGTAAGGGAAGAGTCGAAGAAGAGTAAAAGACCAAACTTGGTGGGCGGTGGCTGGTGTCGAGGGCTCGAGGCGACTGGCGAGGGCCGAGGCAGAGGCGGACAGCGGAGGCGATGCAGTGGGAGGCGGTGGACTGGCAGCGGCGCAGCACCGTGGTGGACTGGCGAGTGGCGAGGCAGTGGGACTGTCAACGGTGAGGGCTGGGCCAGAGGTGGTGGCAGCGTCGGCGTCTTCGCAGGGGAGGCGGTGGCAACGCAACGTCGACGGTGGCGGTTCGTGGTGGAGGCTGGTGTCGTCTGAGTGAGAGGGTGAGAAGGGAGAGACGGCGCTGGGCGGGGCGGCGCTGGCGAAGCGGATGTGCGCAGTGGCGAAGCTCGGTGGAGGTGCGTTGGCGAAGCGCGGTGGACGTGCGGCGGTGGAGGAGCGGCGGTGGAGGTGCGTCGGCCGGTGGCTGTGCGAGGGTGGAAGTTCGGCCGAGGGTGCGAAGGTTGCTGCGCGAGGGAGGCGTTGTTCGAAGAAGAAGAACGAAAAAAATTGGAAAGAAAACGCAGATCTAAAAATCTGCTAAGGGGGCTGTTTTATAAGAAATCTAAGGCGTCGGTTGTTGCTACAACCGACGCCGTTGGTTTTTTATATAATATTAAACGACGTCGGTTCTTTAGAAGAACCGACGTCGTTTTTATATTTCGAAAAAATTAAAGACAAATTAAACATGTACGACGTCGGTTTGTGTCAAACCGACGTCGTACATACAATACGACGTCGGTTCTTTGGACGAACCGACGTCGTATTGTTGCCGTAATTTTTTAAAAAGTATTTGACGTCGGTTTTTTAGTAAAACCGACGTCGTAAATATTTGACGTCGGTTTTTTAAAAAACCGACGTTATTTAGGCGACGTTAAATGTGTTTTCTGTAGTAGTGAATAATGGGACTTGGTAGTGGGTGTAAATGTTGGTTAGTGGCAGAATTAAATTTCTGCTAAGTGGGAGGAGGGTACGAAATGGATTATCAATTCCATGATTAATGCTATGATCCACTGTAACACCCCAATTTTCACATCTTGGATTTATTACAAAATCCTTAAAATATAATACATTGCGGAAGCGTCTAACCAGCAGAAAACTGGGTGTTACCGCCACGCTTAGGTATCTTTCCTATACCCAAACGCTAAGGCTAAACTTTACAACCTCAAATAACCATATCAACATCCAAATATGTACCTAAGGAAATAATTCTTCCAAGGTGTCTATTCTAGGACAGAGTAGTCTTCAACCTCGACTTCCATCCTATTCAGAACTCACGCTAGACTGCATCTAATAGATGACACAATGAAGTGTAGTTAGCGCGACGGCTAAGTAAGGATATCCATGATCACTCGAAAATAAACAAAGGTTTCAAAAATAATTTTCAATAATAACAGGGCAAGATAACATTACCCATCAGTCGCAATCGACCTACAACCATTCTAACAACAAGCAGATTCACTTTATTTCAGTAATTCAAGCATATAACACAATCATTAATTCACCCGATGGTTAGCTCTCACACATCACCCGTGGTACACAATTCTCGCCTTACTCATAAGTGGGGTACGAAACACATCCACTTTTAGTTCTCGGTGGGGTACACAACGCATCCACCTTTAGTTCATGAGTGGGGTACGAAACACATCCACTTTTAGTTCTCGGTGGGGTACACAACACATCCACCTTTAATTCATCAGAAGTATATCTTGAGGAAATCAGAAACATTCAAATACGTACCAAAATATCTGTAAACTTTCCAGGAGATCGATAAGGTCATTACCTATTTCGTAATCCAAAATCGTCCAACAACTATTCCCTCAGGATTCACCATATACAATTTTTATATCAATACTTCCATATAACAATTACCTCAACACATATCATGACAATATCCTTACCTTAACTTTCCCATATAACAATTCCCTCAATGTTTATCATAATATCATCACTGCTCAAAATTCCTTTAAACCAAAACTTATTCACCAACAGAGAGGTTTCCAACTCTCAAAATAGATACCAAAGGAATCACTCTAATATCTCAAAATAATTATCAAATAGATAATTCCAATATCCCAAAATAATCCAAAGGATAGTTCTTTTTTTTTGGTAGATTGACGGGGTCTTTCTCTGTCCGTTTAACGGTCCAGGTCCACCCACGTTCGCTCCGAGAGGCACAGGAGCTGGCCCAGGGGGAATCGTCACTTGTGGGAATTGAACCCGGGTTTTCCCGGAATTCTTCCCCACAAAGAGAGCTCATTTGCCACTTGAGCTACCCCATTGGGTTCCAAAGGATAGTTCTATTACTTCACAATAAACATCCAAAAGATAATTCCATTGTCTCAAGTTAAATAGCAAAAGGGTTAATCTCAATTTCTCAAAATAACCACCCAGTAGAGAGTACCCAACTCTCACGACGACCACCAAAGATAATTTTTCAAATAATTGATTAAACTTTTCGCATATCCCAAAAATAGGTATCATATAAAATATCAGGGAGAAATGGATCCAAATGGAAAGTTTCAACTTCCAAACCAATACCTAACCAACCGGACGAATCCACGAACCGGTGGCCAAAACCAAGTCAAAATCAATCCAAACCAACCGGACGATTCCATGAACCGGTGGTCAAAACCCAATAGAGAGATCTCAACTCTCATTATCATAATCATAATAATAGTAATCGTGAACGATAGTTCAAAACCTCCAAGTATCACCACCCTTCGGGACAAAATATATAAGTAACCATATCCTTCAACGCCTCATATCTTATATCTACAATCCAAAATTACTTATTCACAGTCATACCTAATGTCTATAACTTTCATGTTCATAACATTCACATACCGATATTTCCCTTTTCAGAATCCAGACGCCAATAATTTCACCACCAAATCTCTTCGACATCATAATTTCATTACTTACCATAATCTCTATAAATCTAACAATTTCACTAACAATCACCGGAGCAACCAATATGTATTATTATCAAATAATTTCCTAAGACGTGTACTCACATTTTCCCAAAATCATTTAGCCTAAAGACAAAGGGGTGTATATCCCAAATTAGCATGAGTTAAGTAAGTTCCATTTCACTCCGTAAAATATAGGCTTGGGTTTTTTTTTTTTTTTATGATTTTCAACAATCATTTTCTTTCCAAAATCGTACATATATATATATATATATATATCATTTGTTTCATGACCTTCATAAAATATTTTCTCAAAATACATGTGGAGATATCATTTTCCAAAATAACATATTTGTCAAGGAGGATTAGATACCAAGTGGAGAAACTCCCTCCCTAATCACCAATAGGCATCATAAGCCAAGTCAAAATCAAATTGGGGGACTCAATCCGCACCAATACTCAAATTTCATACTTCATAAACCAAATTGTGAGATTTCCGGCTCACACCGGCTGCAAGTATTCTTACCCTCCAAGACTAAATATGTACGTATAATTTCCAAAATATATCATTTCTTCATCATAAATATTTTCTCAAACATATTTTTCTCCACAATAATTCATTCCATAAGAATATGTCATTCTTAGTACATATATGTACATAACACCAAAATTCCAAGCCAAGCATTTACTCAACACACGGGTTTGACCCGTAAAAATCAATTTTCGATAATTCGATAATCATACACATATTATGTAATGCACTTGTGGTCACATGCGCATAATTTTGCAAAACACATAATTTTGATATCATATCATATCATATATGAACATACATATATATGGGGTAAATAATAATTTTAGTGAGCATGAAATCTTACTCGCAACAGGGCGTACCAAACTCTATCATCGATAACAATGTTCTCAAATCCTAAACTTATAACAAAGATGTCACATCTTACAAAGATTTCACAGCCTAGGTTCCAATCTAACCTCCAAAGATTCGAACCGCCTTAATACCAACTTATAACAGAGCGTACCAAACTCTGTTTCCAAGAACTTATAACTTTAAGCTCCGATAGATTCCACTTTGTAACAAAGCTTCACCAAACTCTATTGCCCATGGCAAAGATCTCACAACCTAAAGTTCTGATCTATCTCCAAGATCTCATAACCCTAGGCTCTCGATTTTCACTTAGTAACAGAGCGTCTCAAGCTCTACTGTCCAAACAGGATTTCATATCCTAGGCTCTGATACCAATTTGTAACACCCCAATTTTCACATCTTGGATTTATTACAAAATCCTTAAAATATAATACATTGCGGAAGCGTCTAACCAGCAGAAAACTGGGCGAACTACGTATCGGTACGAACCGCAGAAAATTTTAAGGACGTAGATTCAATTCGGATTTTCCAGAATTGGGATTATTAAGTATTATACGATTAGGCCCGAATTTTAATTGGTTCAAGAGAATTTCTAAGTGGACCGTAAGGGATAAATTGTTACAGACTCTGAACATAAATTTAGCGGATTATCGGAAAATTCCCAAAATTGGTGATTTGTGACGGGAATATTTTTTACGATAATTTTGGTATTAGAATTTTCCCGAATTAAGTTATAATCCTCTGAACATTCATCTGATTTAAGCTTAAACTGATCAATTAAACTAATATCTTCATAAGGGATTAATAAGGTGTTGACATGTGGCAAACCAAATCCCACTTAAGATTGAGCATTTATTGTGATGACATAAGG
>CP025647.1:18471045-18505376 GCA_003576665.1 Ipomoea trifida | reverse complement strand
AGCTTACCGATAATTAATCTTTAAACGAAAAATTATTTCGAGCACTGAATAGTCTTCTCTTAAATGTCATAGCTTAAAAAAAATTTATATCGCTATTCCCGAATCTTAACTTTGTCATAAAAACCGAGAGGTTACATCCACTCTCCTCTACTATATATTCGTTGTGAGCAGCAGGTTTGTAACACACAAAGAACACACTGCATACACTGCTTTCTCCTCAAAACTCTGTTCACATTTAATTTCCTTCTAGCCACCTGCGTTGAACCCACGTTCCTAGTTCGCCGGATCCAAGTTCGTGTGCTCGAACGATTGGATCGTAGTACGTTTTATCGTGGCAACACGACTCGTGCTTCCAACTACCCGAGTTCGTCCGAATTTCATCCTCAACCGTAGTTCAGGTTTCAACCTTTTGTAGGTTGTTTTGCTTCCTGTAATATTATCCTTTAACATACCAAACACACCCTTAATGTATGTGTATGTTACTTTTTCAATTGCATTTTTGAGTGCAGTTTAAATGCAGGCTATATAAAAACGAGTTGGATGTGTTACCAGATTGTTAAAAATTAGGATAACACGTCTACATGACGAAGTCACCTCTGATTATTTACAAAGTGGTAGAGTACGTGACACTTTTCAGACAGAATTCTTCATCAGTTTGGACTTTTCTGAAAGGTTGAGCCAATGGTAAAAAAAAATGTTGTCACTTGAGTTTGTCAAATTTTCAAAAATTCTTTTTTTTTTAAACTTAAAATATAACAAACACAAGTACAACTTCCATTTCTCATTCAGGTGAATTCCCAGCCTCATGCTAGCATGCACACCACAAGCTTCTAGATTAGGCCCGGATTTCATATCACCCTCAACAGCTTCACTCTTCATTCTGTGGGGGAAGGACAAGGGGTTTTGAGTTTGAAGAAAATAAGAATGAGCGATATCAAGCCAAGCAACTAACACTACTATTTGTTGCAAGCTAATCTACTCTCACAAATGTAGCAACAATAACCAAGAAGCAAAAACATTGGTCAGGGTCAGGGAGGTATCAAGAATAAAGTTCCAGGTAGAAGAGATGAGGGAAGATAGAAGAGGCAAATTGAGAAAAAAATAAATAAATTCTGACAAAAGATAGTTTCTTTATGCACGCAGCTGACGCGTGAACTGCACGCACCTAGTTGGGGGCAGATCTTCCCACACGTGAGAGTGACGCCTATTGCTTTTGTTCCTTTTCCCATTCAGAAAACCACACAAAATTTTGGATTTCCAGGAGTAAAAACAACTATAAAAAAACACAAAACATTGAACCACTTCTCAGGTGCCACCATACATGTGGGGACGAAAAAGAGAATATTTGTTAAATTACTATGTTACCGTTATGAATTTCTGTAATATAATATTTTTTGTAAAATATTCGTTGTTCAGTAATCTGATTAAAATCGCTACAATGCAGATAATTAAAGACGAAAAAAAAGTATAATTAATTAAAAATCGAGATTACAATACGAGTATTGTTAAATGATTAGAACCGTTATTTTCTCTTCTCCCAAAAGGTTAAATCCCCAACCCCAAGGACCCACCCTATAGCTAGAAGAGGTGGGAGGAAGAAGAAGGTTAGGGTGGATAATGAAGGTGGAGCTTGCATGTGCATGATTTCAAGGTATGTTCAATTTCTACAATGTTGGGTGCAAGATTTAGGGGTTTCAGTGCACGACGGTGCAATTTGTGTATCAATGATGGAAGATTCCTTACAAGAAATTGAGGATTCTTTTTTTGTTTTTTTTTTTTTTACAGTTAATATCCAATAATGAATATTTTATTTCGAGATTAGGAGTGTAACACTATTGTAAATTACACTTTTTTCGACAACTGATAGTAGGTTTCAGGTCAATCTCACCACCTCCTTATCTTAAGAAGGAGTCCAATAATTTACCATAAGCCAAAATTTCTAACCCATATTTTTTACTAAAATTTAATAATTACAATTCTGTCCTAAAAAACCCTACCTATGTAAATAGCATTACTCATGTCATCCCCATTTTCCTTCTCATTTTGCAGCCCACAACTACTGTTTGCAGCATGCCAATCTACTCTCACATATACAACGACAACAGCCAAGTAGCCAAAGTACTGGTCAAGGGTCAGGGAGATATCAAGAATAAAGTTCAAGAAGAATGGAGGAAAATTGAGAAAAAAAAAAACAAATTATAACCAAAAAAATAGTTTCTTTATGCACCCAACTGGCGCCTGAACTGCACGCACCCAATTGGGTGCAAATTTTCCCACACGCAAAAGTGGCGCAATTGCTTTCTCTCCTTTCCCCATTCAGTGGACCACACATTTTTTTTTGATTTGCCCAGTAAAAACCACTAAAAAAAAAAAACCACACAAAACATTGAACCACTTCTCAAATGCCTCCATAATGTATGGTTCCACACTACTTTCAGCAACCTACAACTCATTCTGTACGTACTTCCCAACCTCATGCTAGCATACACACCACATGGTTCTAAATCAAGCCGAAATTACAGGTTACCCTCAACAGCTTCACTCAACATTCTATGGGGCAGGACAAGAGGGTTTTGAGTTTGAGGAAAATAAGAATGTGAAACACACACGTGTCTCAGTTTCTGCTGTTGTCTTTTTTTTTTCACTGTTAATTGGTCACCACCAGGGGAAAGGATGTTGTGAGAAGTGTAATGCATGTCACTCATTCAAATTATTTTTCTTTCATTGGACTATATGATTGGACTATATGAGACTGCACAAAAAAAAAATTAGCTTCTTTACTGTTAATTCTTCACCACCCGGGAAAGGATGATGTCAAGTTGGTCGGTTAGGCCAAGCCTAATGAAATTAACACAATCGTTATACGTGGACCATGGTGATACGCTACAAATATGTGTATTGTCAAATGAATTTATAGAAAAATTAAAATGGTACTTTAGTATTTGTTATAATAAACATATTGTATTTATAAAATGAATCTGAATAGCAGAATTTAATGTGGATGACATACTAGGTTGACCAGTCGAACTGCCCCCTAGGCAGCTGGTTGAACCAGTTAGCCAAAAGGGCCTGGGCTGCCGGGACCAACCCAAGTGATAACTGGATCAAGATGCCCCAAGAAAGATACTCCATAAGAAGCAACTTATGAGTTTAGCAAGATTGGACTTACTATATATTCATAGTCTAAAAACACAATAAGTGTGAATGAAAGTTATATACCCTTAATTTATGTCCATTTTTTCCGTTAAGTTTTTTTATACATTATGTTATAAAAGTTGTACTTTGTAATATTTTGGACAAACATACCCCTACCGTTATAACTTCCGTTATCTTTTCCACTATTGTTACCATGCACATTTCTCCACCATATATTTTCTTATTTTCGTCAATAATAATAATATATACACATTATATAATGGATTTATATTATGTTACTAATTTCCTAAAATTTAATTATCAAATTTATAAAAATATTTACATTATTATTATTATTATTATTATTATTATTATTATTATTATTATTTACAATAATTTAAATATTTAAAATCTAAATAAATTTAAAATTTTAATATAAAGTATTAATATTGGGCACATATTTTTTGCGGATCGCGCATAAAAAATACTAGTAATGTAATAAGGATTGAGGTTTCTATTTCTAGTGTAAGGACTCACAATATGAGGCCGTCTAGAAGTTTTATTTCTAATGTCATAAGCATGTGAACTGATTTGCTCCATATAAGATTGGATATATATCTCATCATCGTTCACCTCCCTTTTATTCACTTGAATTACCTTTATTTATTCTTACATCGACAAAAAAATTGAACCCTAAATATGACTATATATAGTTCTAGCATTTCAGGCAAGTGGACTAGTTTCCTCCAACAAAGTCCCTTTAATTTGTTTATTTTAATTAGATAAGAATAGAAAAAATGCATGCATGAAAATATTATGAGAAAATGTTTTTAGCAATTGGGATAAAATAATCGATTCATATATTAGAATTGAAAGTCAGGAGAAAATGATGATAAATAATGTCATAATAACATAAGGATAAAAGAAGTTATCCACTTAATTTCTCAAATATTGTTTCCAAAACATTTAAATTCAAAATCTTGTTTTTATTATTAATAGAATTTTTAATATAATTAATGTCTAAATATAAAAAATTTCCCGTTACCAATAAATTTAATATAAAAATTGAATTGTAAACATATAACTCAAATTTGAACTGAATAAATAAAATAAAATTCAGAATTTTTTATCACAAGTTTCGATCATATCTCTATATGTTCATTTTCTTATATTTTTTCAATTCTGGCATATGTTTTATCGATCTGAAAATCCAATTTTATTGTGTCAGGAACATATAATTACTTAAAATTTCTTGTTTTCATGAACGGTGGAGGTGCTGTAGATATGATAGTTCATTTTGGGATGCAAAACTGAAGTTGTCAGTGTGCTATATATTGTTGGTGGACGTGTTGTTGCTATATTCTTAATATCTGAAAGATTAATTGAATGATTGTGTTTCAGTTGTGATTAATTTGTGTGTGTTGAATGATACATTGAAGTTAAAATAGTGAAGTGGTTGGGTGCAAGATTTGTGCAAGGATGGTGCACTGGGTCGATTGATCGGGTTACACTGGCTGCGTGTCCTCCAATAGGGTTTGGAGCTTCAAATCTTTCTGGAAAATGCAGAAAAAACAGTTAACTCAATTTTCAGCACCTCTCATTCGATCTTGACATGTGTCTACAGAACTCGACACTGCAGACAGAGCATTCAACTCATTAAGATGTGCGACGCATGACCCCATTGCGTATCATGCAATTACTCAATAGGTGGAATATTATTCCCCGAAATGTTGAACAATGCAACATGGTGGGACTTTATATATGTTTCTTAGACCACATGCACAAGGGATTTGGAGAGTGCCAACGACTAAAATTGGAACAGTGTTGTTCTTGCCTTCTTGTATCGAAGCATGTGCAAGACATGTTAAGCCATCCACACCCATGAAATTTTGGATATTGCAAAATGACGTGGAAGAAAAAATTAATAATAACTGTCCATGCAAGTACTTTTTTATAATTTTATTTTATAACTTTCTTAAGCATTACTTTTATTTATTTTAATTTTTATTAATACTTTATTGGTAAACAATAATTTTTTTTAATAAGTTGATGTGATAGTACAGTGGAGTTAGTTTTGAAAGATGAGAGAGAATTGTAGGGATGAAGAGTGAATAGTGAATAAATGCAAATTTTGTGAGACAAGATTGCATGAGCGAGGATAGCCTAAGGTCTTTGAATTGAGACTGATATTATATTCATATATATAGTGTATAGGACAGGAGAAATAGGAGTAATAATGCACTATATAAATACATCATTGCAATAACCTATACTCGAGGATGGAATGGGGGAAAAGGAAGAAGAAAGTTACCAAGTCTTGGGCCTAGTGGAGAAGAGAAGCTCAAATGAAGAAGAAAATTTTAGAGGGAGAGGGAGGCTTACAAGAGAGAAGGAGAGGAATTGTGGGCTGCAAAATGAGAAGGAAAATGGGGATGACATGAGTAATGCTATTTATATAGGTAGTGTTTTTAGGGTAAAATTGTAATTATGAAATTTTAGGGTAAAAAATATGGGTTAGAGATTTTGCAACCTAGTGGTGTGAGTTGTGCAATCCCTTTTTGTGGATTGTGCAATCCGTGTGTTTGAATTGTGCAACATATTTTTATTTTATTTGTTCTTTGTTCAGTTGGAGGCAAGATCACAAGGCCGGTTGTGTTAGTTGTGCAATCCGCTATTGTAAGAGGAAAACTAACATTAGTAATGAAGCAATGGTTGCCCTTTCTCTCTGATGACCAAGACAATACATCTCAATCTCTCTTTTTCCCCCTTGTTCAATCTACATTTTAAGTATAGGTTTAGCACATGATTAGCTAGAGCTAGCGTCTAAACATTGTAATTCTTTAAGTATCTTTCAAGAAGGTATGAAGAGAGTCATCTACAATCTAGAGAAAAGTCTTTTTCTCGAGATCAAAGATGACTAAAGACGAAGAACTCTTTATTTTTAATCTATAGATGGGAGATGAAAAAGATATTTTTGTTGGTATTCACTTCCCATCATTAGAGATGAAGAATGTTGTTTTTAATTGCCCAAATTTTTGTTTTTATTTTCTACTTTTCTTCTATATTATTTAATATTTTATTTTATAATTTCCAAAGCGTGCTACATTATTACCATGTGTTTCTAATTGAAAAATTATTGGGAAATTATGGCCTAAATGTGACGGTTAAAAAAAAATGTAATTGATGAATTAGTAATTTTTTCATTAGTTTTTTTGTTCAGTGTGAAGAGGTAAGCAAATGATGACAAGTGAATAATTGAAAATGTATGTAGAGAATATTTTATTTTACAAATTATATTCCAAATAATGCTACATCGGTTCCATGTGTTTCTATTTGAGAAATGATTGGCTAAATGTGACAGTTATACATTCTGATCGGGAGTAGAAATACCTTTCTTTTTATTTAATTATTTGGTGAATTAATAATTGTTTTCATCAAAAGTAGAAGTATATATAGTGTGTAAGAGGAAATTGACATAATGAAGCAATGGTTGCCCCTTTCTCTCAATTGAGTAATACCTGAAATAATGTGTGGTATCATGAATACCTGAAAGTATAATAGGAATTAAGTAAGAAGTCGAAGGAGATAAATGCGGTCCATATACCTGAGGATACCGTCACCTAAAGACCAACGGTCATCATTTGTGCCGGCGTCCATTCGAGCAAGAGAGGTCTTAATTGCCCTCCAGGGAATCGTGTAGTTCACGGGAAATTGAGTTCAATAATGACGATGGAGGGCAGGATAATGCAAACAGAAGCGGTGAGTCTTCGTCACAGCGCGATAATGTGTCTGCAATCGCATTTAAGCCACAAGTACAAAACTCAACCTCATGTCTCAGTTTTAATGTTGCTTGAATTTGGTAGAGAGTTTATTTTGTAAGTAAACACACACTCATGTCTCAGTTTCTGGTGTTCACTTTTTTGCACTGTGAATTCTTCACCACCAGGGGAAAGAATGATGTGAGAAAAGTACTAATGCAATAGGGGAAAGAATGATGTGAGAAAAGTACTAATGCAATAGGGGAAAGAATGATGTGAGTAATGCAATTCACTCATTAAAAATATGAAGGATGAGAAGAGTAATGCAAGTCACTCAATCTAATTTTACAAGGTTGTGGGATCTGTAAATTCATAGGACTGCACACAAAAATTTAGATTTGGTTACTGTTAATTGCTCACCATCAGGGGAATGGATGATTGTTGAGTGGGTCGGTTAGGCCAGCTGGCCTAATGAGCTTATCACAATCGTTATACGTGCAGTGGATCAAATAAATTTGTAGTAGAATTAATTTCTGAAAGGTTGAGTGAATGATTGTGTTTCAGTTGTGATTAATTTGTGTGTTGAATGATAGATTGGAATTAAATTGGTGAAGTAGTTGGGTGCAAAATTTGGGCAAAGATGCGCATGCACGGTGTAAAATGAAAGGGTTACACTGGCTACGTGTTTTCCAGTTGGGTTTGGAGCTTCAAATCGTTCTGTAAAATGTAGTGATAACACCTAACTCAATTTTCGGCACCTCTCGTTTGATCATGACATGTCTACAGAATCTGATACTACAGACAGAGCATTCAAACTCATGAAGACTTGCGACGCATGGCCGGAGTACCTATCATACAATTACTAAGTGGAGTGTTATTTCCTAACATGTTGACCAATGCAACATGGTGTGACTATATATATGTTTCTTAGAAAATAAGGGATTTGTAGAGTGCGAACGACTATGTGGGTAATGCTCGTGCTGGGGCAGTGTTGTTCATGAATTGCCTTCTTGTATCGAAGCATGTGCAAGGCAACAATGCATGGGTAATGCTTGTCAAATTGGCGGTGCCCTCATTCTACTAATTTAATCATGAGTTTTGGAACGTATTGTTTTATTCTCTTTGAACATACTCTCTCTCTTAGGGCCTAATAGATTGACCTAGAGCTGCATATATGAGATTGTACTAATCCAAAACCTTGTCTTAAAAATTAAATATTGTTGATTATGTAAGCATTATTATGATTCTGAACATTATTAATTAGTCCAATTTAAGAAATTTTTGTTTGATTAATGCAAGTGAGGGTTATGCATAGCATAATTAAGTAGGATGGCTAGAGATGCATGCTTTGGAGAAAGTTGGAAATGCAGGTGAAGGCTATATATGCTTTGGAGAGTTTGCCAAATTTTTTAAAATGTTTTTTTTTTAATTTAAAATACAACAAATACAAATACAAGTACAACTTCAATTTCTCATTCAGGTGAATTCTCAGCCACATGTTAGCATGCACACCACAAGCTTCTAGATCAGGCCCGAATTTCAGATCACCATCAACAGCTTCACTGTACATTCTATGGGGAAGGACAAGGGGTTTTGAGTCTGAAGAAAATAAGAATGGGCCATATCAAGCAGGGCAACTAACAACTGTTTGCTGCAAGCCCAACAACAACAACCAAGTAGCCAAAGCACTAGTCAAGGGTCAGGGAGCTATCAAGAATAAAGTTCCAGGTAGAAGAGAGGAGGGAAGATATATAGAAGAGGACAATTGCTAAAAAAATAAATAAATTCTGACAAAAAATAGTTTCTTTATGCACCCAGCTGGCACGTGAACTGCATGCACCCAGTTAGGGCAGATTTTCTCACACTTAAGAGTGGCGCAGTTGCTTTCATTCGTTTCACCATTCAATAGACGAAACAAAATAATTTTGGATTTGTTGTAGGTGTAAAAGCAACTATAAAAAAAAAAAACACAAAACATTGAACCACTTCCCAGGTGCCTCCATAATGTATAGTTCCACAGTACTTCAAAAACCTACAACTCATTTTGTATGTACTTGCCAGGTGAATTCAATTCCTAGCCTTATGCTAGCATGCACAACATAGGCTTTTGGATCTGGCGTGAATTACAAGTCATTCTCAGCAGCTTCAGTCTATATTTTATGGGGCAGGACAAGAGGATTTTGAGATTGAGAAAAATACGAATGAGCGGTATCAAGCATCACTATTGTTTGCTGCATGCCAATCTAATCTCACAAATGTAGCAACAACAACCAAGTAACCAAAGTACTAGTTAAGGGTCAGGAATATATCAAGTATAAAGTTCAATGTAGAAGAGAGGAGGGAAAATATAAGAGGAAAATTGAGAAAAAAAAAACAAATTCTGACAAAAAAATAATAGTTTCTTTATGCACCCAACTGGCCCATGAACTGCACGCACCCCACATGGTTGCAGATTTTCCAACACGCCAGAGAGGCCCTGTTGCTTTCTCTCCTTTGAGTTTGAGGAAAATAAGTAGCGATTTGTGTGGACGAAATAGAGAATATTTGTGAAAATACTATGTTACCGTTATGAATTTCTGTAATATAATATTTTCTGTAAAATATTCGTTGTTCAGTAATCTTATTAAAATCGCCACAATGCATATAATTAAAGAAGAAAAAA
Organism: Ipomoea trifida; assembly: GCA_003576665.1. Taxonomy (NCBI): domain Eukaryota; kingdom Viridiplantae; phylum Streptophyta; class Magnoliopsida; order Solanales; family Convolvulaceae; genus Ipomoea; species Ipomoea trifida. The sequence continues at coordinate 18,495,821 of CP025647.1, read as the reverse complement.
TAGTATAATTAATTAAAAATTGAGAATACAATATGAGTATTATTAAATGATTAGAACCGTTATTTTCTCTTCTCCCAAAAGGTTTAATCCCCAACCCCAAGGACCCCACCCCTAGCCCGATAAAGCATCTGTGAGAATGTAAATCATGGTAACTCAACTGAACACAGACGCTAGATCTTTGCTCACTCTGCACAAGGATGATGCAGTTTGTGCATTAATGGAAGATTCCCTAAAAGATTATGGGTTGTTTTTTTCTAGAGAGGAAAAATTTGAGGATTTGGGTGCAAAAATTTGATGATAGGGTTATGACTTACATTGGACTGGTAGGCTTTGATGGATTATCTAGATTGGAAATAATATATTTGGACTGGTCTTTACTTTCTGATAGAGTGATAGGTGAAATTATTAGTCACTGATCACATTTAATTTTTAACATCACGTTTAAGACAAATCCATTGCACTAATATCTAAGCCAAACTAACCACTACATACTGATTACGCTATTTTTAGGAGGTGTGCTTCTAAAAGATTTGGCCATATTGTTAGTCATGTCTTAAAAGCATCATATAGAAATCAACTTGACAATATGCAAGAAGACACTCATGTATGTACAAAGATACTTAAATTCTTATACAAAGTGTACTGAAACTGGCAGATCACTTAATGTATTTGTTAGTTTTTCAATTGCATTTGAATGAGTTACCAAATTATTGCAAATCAGGATAGCACGTTTGGATGGCAAAGTCTCCTCTGATTATGTACGAGATGGTAGAGTGACAGTTTTTGGATAGAGTTCTCTGTCAGTTTGGAAAATTCAAGCAGCAGTCGCCGACCAACTCTAGACGTAAACCAAAGTAGACTTGCACAAAATTGATGAAAGAGGGAAAAAGGGGCACAAACTAGAGCATTAGGCACATGCAATAGTTGATAGAATGGGAAAACAGTGAAGAAAATGTTGTGAATGGACTGGGTGATGATGATAATGACCGGACGTGGTTACAAACTTAAAATAATATATATGATAGACCAATCTCATTTGTTTAGTTTTTTTTTTTGGCAGGTTTTTTGTCAAGTTTGAAGAAAAAAAGAAGAAGAAGAAGAAAGAAACAGATGGCGATGGAGATGAAGAAGACAACAATAATGGCAAAGCTGAGATGAAGAAGACGGCGATGGCAGTTGCCGGCATCTTCATCGGCATCGGCACCGTGAGCCTCCATATCTCCTTCCAATTCGCCTTCTACGGGGATTTCTCCTCCGTACATCTCCTTCAGTTATTCTATCTCCACAAAGTAGTCAGATCTGTTTGTGGCTACTCGATTGCACTTTCATATAATGTTTAGGGGTCTATTTCACCCTTTTCGTTTTAATAATTTTCAAATTGTTCTCTTACAAAAACACAAAAAAATGTCCTCAAGTTCTTTTTGGAAATTTTCAATTGAGGCACACACTCAACACCATTCATGCACAAATCTTGCATTGAACTTCACAACCTGAGTTTGTCAAATTTCTGATTTTTTTTTTTACCGTGAAACACATGTCAATACATATGACTTGTGTTTCTCATATTTATTAAGGCTTACTATAAACTTAAGTGGATCTTTATTCTTGATAGCTACCTGAACCTTGTTTTGCCCCATAGATCAGAATGTAGACTGAAGGTGTTGAGGGTGACCTGTAATCCTTGCCTGATCCAGAAGTCTTCCTGTGGTGTGCATGCTAGCATGAGGCTATGAATTGAATTCAACTAAATGGGAATGTACGGAATTAGTTGAAGTACTATGGAACCATGCATACATGCATTACTGAGGCATCTGATGCAAAAAGCAGAGGGATGAAGAATCCAACCAGAGATGACACAGAAGTGGACATGACTTCCTATGTCGGAGATCGAAGAATTGAAGAAGTCGTACTTGCAGTATATTAATAAATTAATCTTATAAGGTATTGTTAATGTAGTGTAATTAATTTAATTGAAAAATAAAAATCTTACCCTGCGAATCTGGTTGGCCTGATCTTCTCTTCAACTCCTTACCTCCCTATCCCCACTCCTTCTCCTATCCAACACCTCTTTATCCAACCAAAGAGTAGCAAAATCACTAAATTCTAGTATCACCATCTTAAGTTTTTTTCTTTCAGAGTAGTTATGGCAATCAAAAATTTTGTCTACCTTCCTCTCCCATTCTAAATAAACATCAGGATCTCTCTTACCCATAAAGTTAAGAATAGGTGCGTTAATGTTCCTAATGTCATCATCTTCCTCATCTCTATCCCTCCTATATCCTCTATTATCTCTCCTTCTTCTCCTATCATATTCTTCTCCCCTATCTTCCTCACTTGTATTGCCTTCATCTCTTCTCTCATTAACTCTCACATTCACCCTCTCATTTTCCCTCTCATTTTGACCTTCATTTTGATGATTCGGTCTCTTATCTCCCTCCATTATCTATATTCGTCCATTCAACCCCTCAATCGCATTGGTCATTTTAGCGAATTGTCCCTTCATGGCTCTCATCATAAGGCGCATGTCAAGACTTAATTCTTGCTCGTCATTCTCACTAGGACCCGACATTTTCCTAACCCCCCAAGTATGAGAATTGGACCTCACGTCACTCCCTCACTTGCACTCTTTTAATGGGGTGATCACTAGTTATTTTACCACTCGTGTATAATAAAGCACTCTAATGATCTCACAATTAAAATTCACTCAAGTAGTAAAAACAAGTCTTGCCCTATGGAGTTCTTTCATAGTTTAAGACTAAGTCAAGAAACTTAACCCAAAATGACTAAACTCACTGGAAGGGTAATATTTGGGAGAAACAAATGACCAATATGAGACAAGGAATTCCAAATGCTGCTTTTCACTTTTTTTTTTTTGTGTTTTTTTATCTTTGTGTTTTCAATATTCTTTCCTTGACTTTCTTTTTTTTTTTTTTATAACAAAACTAGCAGCAGATCAAGGTGATATCAATCAAAAAACAATATAGAGTGTAACAAAAAATACGCAAAAAAAAATTATTCAGTAGGGTGGATTCACAGATTTTTCTGTGTTTTTGAGAATAATATTTTGCCTCAAATTTTTTTTGGTCGGTTAGAATGATAAGTTGGCTATGTCTACAAAAATTTTCAAGGTTAAAGGACACCCGGAAGTATTTTTTTGAATTTTTTTTCTCTAACTGGGCAGACTGAAAATTTCTGCAGAAACTATGCTTAGCTTGTTTGGGGTGTAGTTACTAATTAATGCAAAAAAAAAAATCAAGTAGAACGACAGGAACAAGATCATGTAGAAGAATATACGAATGAAGTTCGTTTATGACACTTAGAATGATTTATTCGGTTGGGTGAGTTTGATTTGGAAGGTTTAATTTAGGTTGGGTAAAGGGTTGTTTTTGGGTTTTGATGTATAACGGTTTGCCACGTTCGGCTGTAGAACGATAAAAATCGGGGATGACGCCACAAGGATGGTAATTTCCTTGATAAGTCAGGTTTGCCATGATCCACTCATCACGGCCGAACTCATTCCGAGTTCCAGAAAACACTCAGTTTTCTATCTCAAAAATTCTCTACTGTATATTCTATTTGGCCTGCAATGGCCTTAAATAGCCATTAACAAGTAGATTATAACCACATGATTGAGATAATTATTTAGAATATGATAAAATAATCCTAACTATCAAACTAAGATAAACATTAAATTTAATATAATTCTAACAAACTAAATATAAAATAATTTTAAAATAATCATGGTAATTAATTAATAAAACTAATTTTAAAATATTCCAACAACCAATTATTAGTTCCTGTGCCCACAACATACCCTTTATTATTTTGGGCTTTACAATTCCAATGCGAATTCATTATTTCCTTTCCTTAATGAATGAGACCTTTTAGGACTCTAAAGCATACTTAAATCATCTATAAATTGAAAAAAGAAGATATCAGATTAGCACATCAACTATCAGAATAGAAAAAATGCATGAAGATGTTTTGAGAAAATGTATTTGGGAATTGGGATAAAATAAGTCATTCCTATATTAGAAAGTCAGGGGAAAATGATTATAAATAATGTCAGAACAACATAAGGATAAAAGAAGTTATATTATCCACTTAATTTCATAAATATTGTTTTCAAAATTTTGAAATTCAATTTTTTATTATTAATACAACTTTTAATATAATGTGTAAGTATACAAAATTTCTCATTAACAATAAATTTAATATAAAAATGAATTGTAAACATATAACTCGAATTTCAACTGAAAGAATAAAATAAGATTGAGAAATTATTTTTCACTAGTTTCCATCATATCTCTATGTTCCACATTTATTTATTTTCTCTTCCACTATCTTTCCACATATGTTTTACCCATCTAAACAACCAGATTTGTTGTATCAGGAACATATAGTTACCTAGAATTTCTAGTTTTCATGTGTATTGTAGAGGTTATTATAACATTAATGTTTGTTTCAATGTTTTTTTTTTATTACTTTGTAGGGCATGACACAACTTGAACCATATCCCACTTGCAATTATGTTCTTACCCAGCAAAAGCCTTATAGATCTACTCAAGTTGGGAAAAGTTGTCGTCAAATAACTTAATCCTTGAGGTGCTGTAGATATGATAGCTCGTTTTGGGATGCAAAATTGAAGTTGTCGAGTGTGCATTTAATTTGCAGGTGTACGTGTTGTTGGTATGTTCTTAATCTCTTAAAGATTTATTGAATGATTGTGCTTCAGTTGTGATTAATTTATGTGTGTCCAATGATAGATTGGAGTTAACTTGGTGAAGTGGTTGGGTGCAAGATTTCAGCAAGGATGGTGCACTGTGTCAAATGAATGGGTAACACTCGCTGCATGTCCTCCAATTGGGTTTGGAGCTTCAAATCCTTCACGAAAATGCAAATAAAACATCTAACTCAATTTTCGGCGCCTCTCTTTTGATCCTGACATGTCTACATAAAATTCGATACTTCTAACAGAGCATTCAACTCATGAAGATGTGCAATGCATGGTCGAACGGCGTATCACGCAATTACTAGATGGAATGTTATTCCTTGACATGTGATAAATGCATATTTGTTTATATTTTTCCCCTTTTCACTAAGCCATTTTGCTTACGTTTATTTGTTTGCTGGAAAATTCTATTTCCAAAAGTTATGCTTAATTTGTAAATGCTTCACTTAATTAGGTGATGACATTTTTGTTGGTTTCCACCTCATATTTGATTAGAGTTCAATCCAATTCAAGCTATGATTTCGAGTAATGATGTGATAGGTCCTAAATCCCATCTCCTATTCTTGTTTTTTTTTTTTTTGGAATCAAGAGTCTCTTTCTAATATTTAGAATGTAGATTAGAGCAGCAATTATACGACTTCGATGAGAATTAATTAATACTTAAAAATGACTAATCAGACATTTTTCAAACACTCCTTTGCTATAAAATTCTTACTCCTAAATTTTCAAATTCTTCTCTCAAAACAACACAAAAAATGTACTCAAATTCTTTTGGGTAATCTTCAACTCATGCACACACACAACACCATCCTTGCACAAATCTTGCATTAAACTTCACAAACTGTGTGTTTGTCAAATTTCTGGAATCTTTTTTTTTGCCTGAAATACGTGTCAGTATATACAACTTGCAATTCTGGTAAGTATTACGGCATAGGCAAAATCAACTGAAACTGTATTCTTGATACCTCCTGACCCTTGACCACTTTGGGTACTTGGCTGTTGTTGTTGCATTTGTGAGAGTAGATTGGCATATATGCAGTAAACAGTAGTGTTGCTTAGCTTGATATTGCTCATTCTTATTTTCCTCAGACTCAAAACCCTCTTGTCTTGCCCCGTAGAATGTAGACTGAAGCATTTGAGGGTGACATGTAATCCCCGCCTGATCTAGAAGCCTGTGGTGTGCATTCTAGCATGAGACTGGGAATTGAATTCACCTGAATGCATGGGAAGTTGTATATGTACAGGATGAGTTATAGGTTGTTGAAGTACGGTAGAACCATACATTTCAGAGGCATCTGATGCACGAAGCAGAGGGACGAAGAAGCCAACCAGAGATGACAAAGAAGTGGACATGCCTTAAGGGTGATGTTAAAAATATAATATGATCCTATTAGTAAAATATTTTTTTTGACATCCTATTAGTAATATATAATAAAGGAATAAACAATATTAAACATGAAAGAATATGTGTATTTAAATTTTAATGCATGGTCTTCTTCGATTAGTATAATTTTGAAATAAATTAGTATTCCAGCTTTAGGTTGATCAATTAGGTCATGAGGGAGGGACAATATATGTACGGAGAGCATAAGACAATACACTCTCAAACCCACAATTGAAGAAGAATGAGGGCACCGCCAATTTGACAAACATTATCCATAGTCACCTTGCACATGCTTCGATCGATACAAGAATGCAAGAACTACACTTCCCCAACTATAGCCATTGACACTTTCAAATACTAGCCTTAATTTGACTAAGAAACATAGTCTTACCTTGTTGTTCGATGCGTCGAGAAATAACACGGCCGTACTGTACTCCATCTAGTAATTGAATGATATTCATGGCTTCATTAGTCTAATGTTGTGTCAGTTCTGTACTTTTGTAAACATGTCAAGATTAAATGAGAGATGTCGGAAATTGAGTTAGTGTTGGGGCCTAATGCCAAGGAGGTGATGACATATGTCACATCACGCATTATTTGTTTGGAAACCCCTCATCACTCATGCCTTCAAAGTGCAGTCCTGATTAAAAGAATCTAACCATCTTGCAATGCGATTGTGACTTCCCGAAATGGTAGTTGAAAACAATGGGTCTCAGGGCGCCATTCACCATGCAGTGATCAAAGGCCAGTACAAAATGTATTATTTCCAATCTAGACAACCCATCAAAGTCTGCTAGTTAGTTGGATATAAACCATAACCACCCTTTCATCAAATTCTTACACCTAAATCCTCAAATTCTCCTCTCAAAATAAAAAAAATTCATTTATGAACACACACTGCACCATCCTTGCACTCAACCACTTCACCAACACGGGAGACACATAAATTAATAACAACTAAAACATAACCATCCACTCAAGTTTCCTTTTTTCTTCATGAGTTTGAATGCTCTGTCTGCAGTATCAGATTGTGTAGACATGTCATGATCAAATGAGAGGTGCCGAAAATTGAGTTAGGTGTTATCTCTGTATTTTACAGAAGAATTTGAAGCTCCAAACCCAATTGGAGGACATGCAGCCAGTGTAACCCTTTCATTTGACACATTGCACCAACCTTGCCCAAATCTTGCACCCAACCACTTCACCAATTTAACTCCAATCTATCATTCAACACACATTAATTAATCACAACTGGAACACAATCATTCATGTACTCAACCTTTCATTTGACAATATACATATTTCTAGCGTATCACCATGGTTCACGTATAACAATTGTGTTAATCTCTTTAGGCCTGGCCTAACTGACCCACTCGACATCATCCTTTCCCCTGGTGGTGAAGAATTAAGATCAATTGCAAAATTAAATTACAAGTTTAAATTACAAGTGACAAACTACAAATAAAAACTTACATAGTTGAAAAACAAAACTGAAACTACAATTCCTAAAAAAAAACTGAAATTACATCAAATAATTCAGAAACAGAGAGCCCAAACATAGAGCCCAATAATCCACCAAAGAACACTTCAGGGATGGTTATATCAACCAACATATTCAATTATTGAGCACCGAATATATATCACATAGTGATTAAAGATATACAGAAACACAGGGGAGATGGTAGTGGAGGAGCACTCACCCGAGAGAATAAAGACATGAACTGAGGTGAGGACATTGGAGTGAGGAAGACAGGAAGTAGAGAAGATAACCACTCTGAACATAGAAGAGTAAGAAGAGCGATGCTTAGAGCAAAGTCGAACATCAGAGAGATGAGATAAATGCGATTGGGGCTGCACTCAAGATCTGAGGTCTCAACTCTCAAACCATCAAAATGATCAGAATGGCTGAAACATTAGTAAATATGTATATATATAATACACTAAAACGACATCGTATGGATAACATCAAAACCCTACCCTAATTACTTTCTGATATTCGGGCGGGGCAGGTGTCCAAATACCCTACCCTACCGTATGGCAGCTATCGGATGTGGAGCGGTTCGGATTCCGTCTCTTCGGCCGTCGGGTCGGGGGGTGGGTCGGGTTGCTCGGATCTTGCACAGCCCTATCCAAAGTTGGTCAAAACTTGACTAATCAACCAATTTTCAAACACTCCTTTGCTATAAAATTCTTGCACCAAAATTTTCAAATTCTTCTCTCGAAAACACCAAAAAAAATGTCCTCAAATTCGTTTAGGTAATCTTCAATTGATGTGCACACACTGCACCATCCTTGCACAAATCTCGCATTGAACTTCACAACCGATAAGTTTGTCAAATATTTTGATTTTTTTTTTCGCGTGAAACACATGTCAATACATTCGACTTGTGTTTCTAATATGTACAAACGCAAGGGGAACTTTATTCTGATATCTCCCTGACCCTTTGACCACTTTGGCTACTTGCCCGTTGTTGTATTGTGCGTGAGAGTAGATTGGCATGCAGCAAACAATAGTGTTGCTTAGTCGATACCGCTCATTATTATTTTCCTCAGACTCAAAACTCTCTTGTCCTGCCCCATAGAATGTAGACTGAAGTTGTAGAGGGTGACATGTAATCCCGGCCTGGTTCAGAAACCTGTGGTGTGCATTCTAGCATGAAGCTTGGAATTCAGCTGAATGGGAAGTACGTACAGAATGAGTTGTAGATTGCTGAAGTACTGTGGAACCATACATTATGGAGGCATCTGATGCAAGAAGTTGAGGGACAACGAAGCTAACCAAAGATGACATTGGCTTCGTTTGGACGGCAACACTCAACGGTATTATCTTCGCACTGGGCTCTAAGCTCTGATTTTGTGGGTCTACATCACATCACCAACTTGGTTTATTGCACTAGTTTTCACATGCCTAAACTTTAATGCATAAAATTTTGATGGAAAACATTACTTATACTCTCAAACCCTCTCACTCCTGTGACAGCCATCAGGTCTCTGGCTCTTTGCCTCTCTGGTAAGTACCTTTAACCTCATCTACTCATACTTATCGTCTCAAGTTCAACCGCTCATTCTTTAACCTCTCTAGCTATGTACAATCAGACATTCAACCCTGTCTCTGGCCATACTTCTGTTAGAATGATCGACGACGGTGTTGCTGCCCCTGAGCTCGCTGCCGGTGGGGTACAGGTTCCAGCCGACGGACGAGGAGCTCATCAATCACTATCTGAAGCTGAAAATCAACGGCTCTAAGGCTGATGTCAGCGTGATTCGCAAAATTGACTTCTGTAAACTCGAGCCCTGGACCTGCATGGTGAGTAATTTATTTTTTGTTTACAATTCGCGATAGATTTATGGTAAAAATTCAATCTCTATCCGAATTAAATTGGTGAAGTAGTTGGGTGCAAGATTTGGGCAAAGATGGTGCATGCACGGTGTAAAATGAAAGGGTTACTCTGGCGGCGTGTGTTCCAGTTGGGTTTGGAGCTTCAAATCATTCTGTAAAATGCAGAGATAACACCTAACTCAATTTTCGGTACCTCTGGTTTGATCATGACATGTCTACAGACTACAGACAGAGCATTCAAACTCATGAAGACGTGCGACACAGGGCCGAGTACCTATCATGCAATTACTAAGTGGAATGTTATTTTCTGAGATGTTGAACAATGCAACATGGTATGATTATGTTTCTTTGACCACATAATGGATTTGCAGACTGCCAACGGCTACGCGGGTAATGCTCGTGTTGGGGTAGTGTTGTTCATGAATTACCTTCTTATATCTAAGCATGTGCAAGGCAACAATGTGTGGGTAATGCTCGTCTAATTGGCGTTGCCCTCATTCTACTTCAATCGTTAGTTTGGGAACGTATCACTTTATTCTCTCTGAACATACTCTCTCTCTCAGGACCTAATAGATTGACTAGAGCTGCATATATGAAATTGTACTAATCTAAGACCTTGTATTAAATATTAAATATTAAATATGGTTGATTATGGAAGCATTATTATGATTCTGAACATTATTAATTAGTCAAATTCAAGAAATTTTTGTTTGATTAATGCAGGTGAGAGTTATGCATGGCTAAAGATACTTTGGAGAAAGATGGAAATGCAGGAGACAATTTTCTAGAATGCAATCAAACACTGAAAATGAAAATGTTTCAGGGGAATAACTGAATTTTCAGGAAACATTTTTCGGAAGTCATTTTCCTGGTTTTTAAACACACCCCTTAATGTATGTGTACATTGCTTTTTCAATTGCATTTTCGAGTGCAGTTTAAATGGAGGCTATATGAAAACGAGTTGGATGTGTTACCAGATTATAGCACGTCTAGATGACGAAGTCCCCTTTGATTATTTACCATGTGGTAGAGTACGTGGCACTTTTCAGATAGAGTTCTTCATTAGTTTGAACTTTTTTGAAAAGTTGAGCGATGGTAAAAAAAAAAGTGTCACTTGAGTTTGTCAAATTTTAAAAAATTCTTTTAAAAAAAAAACTTAAAATACAACAAACACAAGTACAACTTCCATTTCTCATTCAAGTGAATTCCCAACCTCATGTTAGCATGCACACCACAAGCTTCTAGATCAAGCCCGAATTACAAATTACCGGTCAACAGCTTCGCTCTACATTCTATGGGGCAGGACAAAGGGGTTTTTAGTCTGAAGAAAATAAGAATGAGTGGTATCAAGACAAGCATCTAACACTATTATTTGCTACAAACAAATCGCTACTCTCACAAATTCAACAACAACAACCAAGTAGCCAAAGTACTAGTTAAGGGTCAAGGAGATATCAAGAATAAAGTACAATGTAGAAGAAAGGAGGGAAGATAGAAGAGGAAAATTGAGCCAAAAAAAAAAAACAAATTCTGACAAAAAAAATAGTTCCCCACTTCCCTTCTCATTTTGCAGCCAACAATTCCTCTACTTCTCTCATGTAAGTCTTTTTCTCCCTCTAAATTTTTCTTCTTCATTTGAGCTTCTCTTCTCCACTAGGCCCAAGACTTGGTAACTCTCTTCTTCCTTTTCACCCATTCCATCCTCTATTCACTTTATGTCATTATAAAATTTTATCATGATAACAAAAAACATAGAAAAAAGAAATATCCAAAATACAAAGTTATTTAATTAGCAGTAACTTTTTCATTGTTTTTGTCATTTTGAAGCTGATTCCACCTATGATTGTCAAGCAATTGGGAAAGTGGTTAGGTGAGATTGCAACTTTGAGGCAGCCGTCAGGTCACCAATGGAGGGTTCACATACGTACAGAGAGAGACGGTTGGGAGACATTTTATAAAGACAATGATCTTGACGTTTGTCAAATTGAATTCTATTCATGTGTTGGAGGCATGATAATCTTTCAACCACTCCAGGTACACATTTATGAATTTAAAAAAGTCATGTAAAATTTTGTGTGCATATAATATTGTGCAAGGATGGTGCTGTGTGCGTGCATCAATTGATGATTCCCTAAAAGAACTTGATGACAATTTTTGTGTACTTCTAAGAGAAGAATTTGAAAATTTAAGTGCGAAAAGAAAATGAGTGTTTGGAAAATGTCTAATTAGTCATTTTTAGTTTATTTGACCAATTTTGAATAACAAAGAGTAGCGCTTCATGATAAATGAAAAAGAGATTAAGGAATGAGATTGCGGAGATAGCATAACCACTATCATGATCAATAACATACCCAACAAGTACATGTGATCATTGCTACAGATTTTGCGTTTTTTGCTTTAATCTGCTTTTCCCCCATAATATTATGATTCCCACTTTAATTTGATCATTGCTACAGATTTTAACTTTTTATTTATTTTAGGGTTTTTCCAACAATGGGGTTTGCATTGCATGTTTATTTTATCATAATTTTTGGCTCTGGAGATTTGGCTGATACCATTATTATTGGGGATTATATTGTGGTTGCAGTCTGAAGCTCCTACAGTCATACTGAACATGCTGGACAAGTGGACAATTACTGCATTCAAGTAACAATCAATGACTTTTAAATTTTAAACCATTTTTTTTACAGTTCTGGAACCGGACTCCAGTTCTGGACAGTTCCAGTTACAGATTTTTCACAACCAAAACCAGAACCTTTAGGGTCAACTGTTTTCGATTTCGATCCGGTTCTAACAGTGCAAGGTTCAGAGACAGAGGCTATTCTGACAAACAATACTGATGGCTATTCTTCCTTGATTTTTCCTCACTACCGGGGTGGTCGTGGAACGGTTCTGAGACAGAGGATGTCACCCACAATCAATTTTTTGAGGACGATTTTTTATGCTTTAGTTAATGCTAAACTCTTTTTATAAAGAAATCATCAATTAAGTATAGAAAAAGAATCCATGCAAGTTAGGGAAAAAATGAAAAAGAAGAAAAGAAAAAACGAAATGAAACTAAATTAAAGCTATCTAAGGATGTTAGAGATGGCAACACATGTCATGATGATGACTTCTTTAATTCATTCGATTTCAATTCATATATAAATTGATACATATATGCATGTATGAATTAAAAATGTATTTAAAAAGAAAGTAGAATTAAAAATTGAAAGAAAAGAGGAAAATCAGGAAAGTAATAGTACTCTATTCTTTCCTCCGAATAGTATTTTATTCTTTATTATACTTTTTTCTTCTTTAATAAAGAGTCAGTTTCTCATCTACCATACAAATGTTAGATATATCTCTAATTTAAGGATAACACTTATGTAAAACCATTCAACGGGTCTCAATTTGTGAAACGGGTTGCATCTTTGATTCATAGGTCGAATTTTTGATTAATGGGTGGGATCTTTGACCTCATTACTCAAAGATTCAACCCGTCTCACAGATTGAGACCTGTTAAACGGTCTCACACAAGTTTTTACCCTAATTTAATCATTAATTGACTAAACTTAAATACAAAGAATTTGACCTCGTATTAATGGAAGCGAAAGCCGTGTTGATCCACAGTCATACTTGATATGTTGTTAGTTGTGTTTCCTCTTGAATGGTAAACGTGTAGAATAATGATAGCCATTTTGTTTCATACTTATTCATAACCATATATAGATGGCGTAATTGAGTACGTAAACTAAAGAAGCTATAGAATGTATATCCTATAATTCATTTAGTAATGTCAACATATATTTATTTACAACACTCAATATGTTTTGAAAATTTTCATTCTTAGTAATAAGTTGCAATACAAAAAAATAAACAAATATGATATTTATTACAATCTCATACAAACAAACATGATTTATAATCCCATACATATAATATAATAAAGTAATAAGTTGCAATACAAAATAATAAACAAGCATGATATTTATTACAATCTCATACAAACAAACATGATACCTATTATAATCCATACATATAATACAATCAACAAGCATGATACCTATTACAATCTCATACATATAACAGAATAAACATGATACCCATTACAAGGCCATACATATAACACAATATACAAACATGATATCTATTACAATCACATACATATAACATATACATTAATACATATAATGTCGAGGCTCATTGAGATCCGGCAGTTCTACAGGTACTTGGTACTTCAGGCTGAGCCAGCGGAGCATTATATGCGGGAGGGGGAGGGGTAGCTATAGGAGGAGGCAGGGTAGCGACTGCAGGAATACCAGGTCTTGGCTGCACATTGGCCAAATGGCCTCTATTGAAAAAATGAGGGTAGGCGATTCTCCACCCATGACTACCATGGAGTCTCATGTGCCCAAAAAGTTCTTGGTCGCTATTAAACCACCTCCCACACACCGTGCAAATGTGATGCTATTGTGGCTGGGTAGGTGGAAGAGAATTAAAGAAAGAAGAGCCATTAGCATTGTTCCTGGACATCTTGAATTGCTTCAAGGCAGATACCTTCATCAAAGAGATAGACATTTTTGAAATGCTACACCCACTTTTTGGGTTATTCCATTTGAGAGAATAGAAACGCGAACTAAAGACAACAATACTTGCAGTAGCTAGTATAAATATTATTGTGGTGTGCAGTGGTAGGGCAGGAGGAGAGCAGGTCGAGTGCAGTATATTAATTCCGCGCCACCATTCGCTGATCATCATTGTTACCTCATTTCTACCTTTAAGCAATTTAAAACGTAAAAATGCACCGGCACCGCCACCTCCTCCCCTGCCCAGCCACTAGTGTGTGGGGCAGTTTAATGATCCATTAGGCACTCTTCGGGTACATGAGGCTCCATGATAGTCGTGAGTTGCGATAATGCTCCGCCCGCTCAGTCCGAAGCAGCTGCCTACAGATTTAAATTCCTCCACCTTCATGTATGCATGCATGCATTGATGCATATATGTTTGGGTTTGAACTGATATATATATATATGTGATGTGTGTATATACACACATATGTGTGTATATATGTACACACATATGTGATGTGTGTATATATATACACACATGTGTGTGTATACACACATGTGTGTATATATACACATGTATATATATATTAAAATATTAAAATCTTAATTACATTTTTATGTATAAAGGAGGGAAATATTTGAACTTTGTTAGCGTAAAATGTGTTTTAAACTTACTAGGTTGTTTTCCTGAATGATTCAAGATAAGGATGATAAAAAGTCCTAGGTAGCTAGGTAGGTTTACTTCTTGGCCATTTTGTTTTTGCTTCTCATCTTTTTCATTTTTTTCACAACTTACATGCAATTCTTTTTCAGTGATAGATATGTGATTGAATAAAAAAAAAAAAAAAAGAGTTTAAGGTTAGCTAATACAGCTTCAAAAACCAATCTAAACAAAAAAAGTGTAATTAGGATTTAATTTTAATATTAACAAATGAATAAATTTATGGTTACCATTCTATAAAATATATTAAAATATAAATACATGCTGTTGGTGTTGTTATTGTTGTTATTATTATTATTATTATTGTTATTATTGTAGTTGTTGTTGTTAACAAAAAAGTGCAATTAGGGCTTAATTTTAATAGTAACAAATGATTAAATTTATGGTAACCATTCTATCAAAAAATATTAAAATATAAGGTGTTGTTGTTATTGTTGTTGTTATTATTACTATTATTATTATTATTATTATTATTATTATTATTATTATTATTATTATTATTATTATTATTATTATTATTATTTGAAAACAAACAAACTTATTATTATTATTATTAAAGAGAAAATCAATATTTTTATTCCTCAATTATTTCTCAACTAACTATCAATGTAGTATCTAGTTTTCAATTTCAAATAATTTTATCGTCGAATTGTTTAAAATTTCGTCAATTAAACCCTCTGAGTATCATATTGACGAAATTATAGAAATGAAAAAATCATCATTTTAATCCCTCAGAAGGGCTAATTGACGAAATTTTATACAATTTGAGGATCAAACTAATTGAAATTGAAAACTATGAACTACATTGACCCATTTTTAATTTGTTTAGTAGTGATTTACAAAATCATGAATGCTAAGACATAAAAAGGAAATTATAATACATATAAATATTAAAAAAATTAATTAAAACCAAATATTTATCATATTTCTATTATAAAATTAGGCAAGTGTGTGTATATATACTGGTCACATGGATGTATGTTTGTATGTGTATGTATTCATATGCAAATACATACGAGTAGTTGTACGTGTAACATGGAACTACAAGAGACATTAGTTATGTTATTACGGAGTAATATTTTTTTAAATGTGTCTTTAATTTTAAATGTAATGTAACACACAAGCATTGGAGAGAAAAAATTGTACTAATAAAGCTAATTAAGGAAAATAATTACTAGAATTAACACCAAATATTAGATTTATTCCTTGTGGTAGCACATTAGTGAAATGACCTCTATTAAAAGCAGCTGGAGGGAAGACTCCTCTGTAACCCCTCACTTATTCCAGTAAGATTAAGGTTCGAAAAATATTTCCTTAGGCTATAACATTCATGTGATGACCTCCTGATGTCTCAAAAGAATTATTATAGGAGAGAATAGTTATTAATAAGCTGCGAACCTACGCACCTGTCACGAACCGTAAGAATTTTAGGAGCTGGTATTCGGACCCGATTGTCCTAGGAAATGAATTATTAGACACCATACTATTATTCTTGAATTTCCTATTTAATTAAATTAGCCCATAGCAGCAAAAATTTATTTTTGATTGTACATCGCGAAATTTCGCGGTGTACCGAACCTAGCCCAATTTTGAGTTTCAGTCTGGGATAAATTTTTGGTATCAAAAATTATTTGAATTAAATTAGTTTCTACGGAGAATTCATCTATTTTAATCCCGATCAGTCTAAGCTAAGATATTTTCCAAGATCAAACCATAGGGAGGTGACACTGGTCACAATTATATACCACATGTTGGGGTGGACTAGTCAACCAAGTGGATTGAGATCATAAAGCCAATTTTTTTTCCGTTTCACTTCATTTTGGCCGAAATAGAGAGAGGGAGAGTAGGGTGAGATCTTCATCATCTTCATCAAGCTTCAACACTCCATAGCTAGCAAGTTCTTCATAGATCTCCAAATATTCGGTAAAACTTCGATTTTATTCGGTAAATAGCTTTATTTTCCCTCCTAGAACATGAATATAAGTTAAGATTTCTTAAATTATGTGTTATATTGTTGGTGGAATTTTAGGGTTTTAAGGTGAAATTGGGGAAAATCAACTCCAAGAGTCTTCTACGAGATTAGTAACCCGGTTGAGGTAAGGAATCTTTTTAATTGGTTGAGGTTGTTTGAAACTAGATAATTGATAGCTAGGTTATGATTTGTTGTTAACTTGTGAACATGAAAATCTATGTGATGAGAAGTTTATGTCTTAGTAGTATAGTAATGATATGATAGGGATACCTATGCTAAGAGGAAGGACAATTATGTAATTATGTGTATATATATATATGTGACGTGTGTGTATATGTATGTGGGTGTGTGTGTTTCGTGTATATATATATATATAGGTGTGTGTGTGTGCCGAATATATATATATATATATATATATATATATATATATATATATATATATATATATATATATAAATGGTAAAATGTCACATTTTGAGTATAGCTTATGGTATGTATAAACCGTAAATATATATGTTGTTAGTAAGAAGTGTAATGCTATGTAGTTAGGCACATGTGTTATGTAGGTAGTGTTACATATGTTTGAACTTATGAATATTATAAGGATGTGGTATTATGTGCATGTAAAGAATAAATGTATTTTGTGTGTTATGCCCACGTTAAGGTTGGGAAGTACGTGTATATGTTATATGCATTCATGTATAAATGTGTCAAGTATGATACTTATGTGAAAAATGTGGAGTTGAAGGTGTGGGATAGTTACACTTGAATTACCATTGTGAAAGGTTGTTAGTGGACTATCCAAATGTTTTGCAAAAGAAAAGGGGAATTTCTGGATTTGGAAAAAGGGGGAATTAATTTCCGAGTATTGGAATTGACCCAAGTACGTCAAAAATATTTTCAATGCAAGAAAGGAAAAGAGTAGAAAAATGTTTTCAAACCTTAGTTCTAGTAAAAGTAGTGAAGGACCTTGTTAACCTACGGGATAAAGATGGGCTTAAAGTGCCTTTCCCGCATGGTAGTTATGTGTATGATCATTCATACTGTGGGCGAAGTCTATTCGCTGAGTACTATATCACCTAGAAGGAAAATGTACTCCTACGGGGGTGTGCACACTTAAGTATAGTCACTCTATGTTCGGGTATGTGTCGTTCTTATTCCAACGCTCCTATAAGTCTAAGGGATCAGTATTAGACTGTAACACCCCGACTTGGTTGTGTCGAACGACCGGAGTAGTTACCGCCACACCTAGACTAAACCCAATCTTAGTCAGATAAGATTTATTCCAGATGCACAGGCTAATGAACAAAACAAGGATCGTGTTTCTTGGCGTCAAAATTCAAGGCAGACCTTAGGTTAAAACTGCATCATATATCTATATATGCGTCATCAAGAAGCGTAGCTAACAAGCTACCAAAATAAGAAGGGTTAACAATACTAATAACCCATCGAGAGAGCGATGGTTAGACCTGACTAAACAACCATCAGAGTAGCCAAAAGGTACATGTACACAAAATATTCCTGAATACCCCTTACTCTAGACTCGACCTAGTCTAGTGAATGGTACACCGGGCCCGTATAGGTACCCCAAACTACATGCCAATCATCCTCAAACCACATGACATGATCAAGAAATCTACAAGTACTCATGTACATCATCCATTCTTCAGGGTAGTCCGGGGGACTCGGATCCCATGGATATGGATAATGCACCACAAAGTCAAGGGGGTGGCTATCAGGGACAATCTCTATGGGATAAAGCGCATAGTTGGCCTGTAATGCATCAAAGCGGCAGAGGGGCTCGACTGGAGGAGGAATCCACATAGGAATCTCTGGTGAATCCGGAGCAGGGATGGGATCAGGAGTACAGATCAGCACTGGTGGGTCAGGCGCGTAACCAGGGGCATACGGATCGTCATCTACTAAATACTGTACATAGTCGTCAAAATCATAAATGGAAACTCGAACTCGGATGGGTCTGAGTCCGGCGTGCTGCACGAACCTACACTAGATGACATCTGATAACGAACACAACGAAGTGTAGTTAGCGCGACGGCTAAGTAAGGATATCCGTGGTCACTCGAAAATAAACAAAGTTTTTTGAAACCACAATAGTAATATAATAAGATAAAGTAAACGTTACCCAACAATCGCAGTCGACCTGCAAGCATTCTAACAACAAGCAAATTAACATTATCTCAGTAATTCCGGCACATAACACAGTCATTAATTCACCCGTGGGGTACACAACGCCCACACAACTATTAGGACACCCGACAGTTAGCTCTCACACATCACCCGTGGGGTACACAACTCCCACCTTTAATTCACTCGTGGGGTACACAACACATCCACATTTAATTCACACGTGGGGTACTCAACACATCCACGTTTAATTCACACGTGGGGTACTCAACACATCCACATTTAATTCATACGCGGGGTACTCAACACATCCACGTTTAATCCACACGTGGGGTACTTAACACATCCACGTTTAATTCATACGTGGGGTACTCAACACATCCACGTTTAATCCACACGTGGGGTACTTAACACATCCACGTTTAATCCATTATCACATGACTCCACAATCAATATACTTACTCAAGTATATTTCCCAAACCCAAATACTTAGTGTTAATCACATCACAGAAAGTCAAGTATAGAGTCATAATAATTTTCAAAACATAGTCATTTTCCACGTTAATATAATACACAAAAATAATATTTGTCAAAATTGTTTCTAACCATTCTTTTTCAGAAAATTTCAGCTTGGCGCAGTCCGAAAGATTGAGCCGGTAGAAATAGTTCCCAAACTCTTTTTCACTTGAAATTTTTATGGTAGAACCCCAACTTATAGTACTTGATGTCCATAAAAAGTTTTGGTCGTTTTGATCCGCGAATAAACCCAGAAAATTTCGTTTTTGCCCTTGGCAGTGTGCTGTCCAGAGTTTTTCTGTCTGGACCAGTTTTGGAAAAAAATTCGAAAACCATACTTATACTACTCCGATCATTATGAAATTTTATATGCGGGTTCTACACTTATAGAGCTACATCTCAAAAAAAAATGGGACCAAAATACCTTACCGATTTTTCCCAATAAATCTCGGAAGTTATTGCCAGAGACTATCCTTATCTCTTTTCACTATTTTCACAAGTATAAGCCTATATGGGCATAAATACAACATATACATGCATAAAAATAGCTATGAACATGCATAACAAATTTATAAAAAATCAAAGCAAAGATTTTTGAGCCAACTTTTAGATCTATAACATAGCACATAATTTTCATATAAAAATTTCTAATTCACATAATCTCCTAGCATTTGCCTATCTCGAAGTGATTGAACCGACTTAAGGGATTCCTTACCTCAATAGAAGATTTCTAGAACCGTAGAAGTGTTGGATCTTTCCTCGAATCCAAAGCCCCTAAAAGCATCACCATAATAACAATATTTTTCATGCACTAAACATTAACAATTAAGTTCTAGAGATGAATAAATCCAACAAAGTTTAGGATCTTACTTACACTTAATCCTTGAGTAAGGAAACTATTTTTGGAGCTCCTTGATCACAATGGAAGACTAAGATTATTTCTCTTCTTCTTTCTCTAAGGGTGTTATATGAAAATGGGATGGAGAGATATGTGATCTTGGTGTGATTTTGTTCTTGATCTACAAGTAACAAGTGCAACTAGGCCATACCTCCATTAATGCTTCATTAATTGCTCAATCCAACTTAGATTTACTTGCCACATGTCAACACCCCATGAAATCCTTACAAGATCTCAAATCTAATTGGCCAGTTTATGCTTAAATCAGATGAACGTTCGGAGGATTATAACTTAATTCAGGAAAATTCTAATACCAAAATTATCGTAAAAATATTCCCGTCACAAATCACCAATTTTGGGAATTTTTCGGTATCCCGCTAAATTTAGGTACAGAGTCCGTAACAATTTATCCCTTACAGTCCATTTGAAATTTTTCTTGAACTAACTAGAAATTCAGGCTTAATCGCATGATATTTAATAATCCCAATTCTAGAAAATTCGAACTGAATCTATATCCTTAAAGTTTTCTCGGTTCGCGACCGATACGTAGTTCGCAGCTTATCGATAACTAATCCTTAAGAGAAAAAAATTATTTCGAGCACCGAACAGCCTTCTCTTAAATGTCATAGTTTAAAAAAATTTTACATCGATATTCTCGAATCTTAACTTTGTCGGAAAAACCGAGGGGTTACATAGACCGGGCGTTGACCACTGAACCCGAGTTCAACGATCCAAGTGGTCAAAAGTGGAGAAAGAACTCCAAAGGCCTCACACTTTCTATCTAGGACCAAGTGAAATTTTGAAATGTTAATGTAGTTATGCTGTAGCTACGGGAAAGAGAGATGTGACAGGTATTTAAGTACCCAAAGGTTGTGGGTGATCTATCTCTTTGAAAAGTGAAAAGTGATGAGAATTTCATTTTGAAGGAAAGATTTTTCAACTAAAGTGATTACGAGTAAAATGTATGATTTACGTTTTCTAGTATGCTTAATTGTTTAATAATACGTTCTTT
Source organism: Ipomoea trifida (assembly GCA_003576665.1). NCBI lineage: Eukaryota > Viridiplantae > Streptophyta > Magnoliopsida > Solanales > Convolvulaceae > Ipomoea > Ipomoea trifida. The sequence goes on along the minus strand of CP025647.1, from coordinate 18,474,551 downwards.
GGGTAAGTAAATGATTATTAAGCGACCTCGTTAAGAGGGAAATGGTTCGGGATGGTATTGAATTTTGTCTATTGTGTGTGCAAGTTGCTATTTATAACTGTTGCAGGTAGAACTTCTGCCGATGAGTAAGGTATAGGGTTTCCATGTAATAATTTTACAAAACCTTTATTTAGTTTTGATTAACCCGCGGATATCCTTACTTAGCCGTCGCGCTAACTACACTTCACTATGTTCCTAACAGATGCAATCTAGTGTCAGTTCCTGTAGCCTAGTGAATTCTGAAAGTTCACCGGAGTATGTTTGTGAAGGCATGGACTACGACGTGTACATACAGATGATGGAGGGTGAAGACCCATACGCACCTGGTTATGCTCCTGTAGCTCCCACCAATCTAGATACTCCTGTGGCTCCGTCGGCCCCTTTTGTTTCTTGCCCTATTATGGATGAAGTCCAGGCTTCTTATGGCTTTTACCCCATAGAGCCTTTAGATGGTAGCAATCCCCTTGAGTTCATAGTGCACTACCCCTACCCTTGGGACCCTAGCCCTCGGGACGTTTGGGAGGAATGGTCGATGGTCATAACCACTTCTCGGTTTTTGGACCATATCACCTGGTACGACGGGGAGTGGCACCTGGTTTGGGGAGAGTTCACTGGCCTCGTGTACCGCATGATTGACTAGACGTCGAGTTCTTGGGAGTTGTTGTTTTTGTGTACATACTTTTTGTAGCCTTAGTGATGGCTAATCATAACTAGTTGGGTTGTAGTTGAATCTAAATCTATATTTTGGCCCAAGGGGAAAACACATGAATATATATATATATAAGTGCAAGAATGTATATTTTGCTTAAGTAAGTTTTTCAGCTGATATGTATAAAAGTGCCTAAGTATCTGTTGGGTGGCTGTTGTGGTTAGAAGAGTTTTCTTTTTGCCTGTGCACCTAGAGTGAGGTTTATTGCAAAATGATAGAAACACTCTCTCTAGGTGTGGCGGTAACTCCCTCGGATGTATGGGAAGGTAGGTCCGGGGTGTTACAAAGTTGTATCAGAGCCTAGGTTGAACCTTTAGAAATCAGGTCGAAGCCTAGGTTGTGTGATCTCGATTGTAGGTCTAAGATTGAAATTCGGAGAATTCGATTTTTAAAGCCCAAGTTCGATTCAGCCTAAGTTTGCTAACACAAAAAACAATACCATTTCCTTGTTTGTGTGCGCACATATACTAGATAAACCAAAGTGGTGAACCAAGAAATGAGGAAATTTTGACCTCTGCTTTACTCTTCATCTGCTTTTAGAATGTAGACCAGGAAAGTTTTTTTTTATGCAGTAACCTTATTTAGTATGAAATGAATCTTTAAGAAAAGGTATTTATCATTAATTCTTGTTAAGTGTTGGAGGTTTTTGGAAGAAATAGTACATTTCGTCCGTTAATTTAGTCCACTATTTTTTAAGCTTTATACATAGGTGAACCTTACAAATTTATGGTGTATAATACTACAGTGTTATAGGCTTATACCCCAAACAGTTACACATTAAGTACATATGAATTGGGGAGGCATAATAATCTTATGGTCATGACTTAAGAACATCTTGTGTCATTAGTCCCCTTAAATATTATATATTTTGATTTTTCCATCACAATCTGGTATAATCTGTTTGTTAAAATTTTAATTATTCTTTGCTAATGTGATTTGGTTTTAGTTCATTAAAGAATAGTCATAGATCTTTAATTTACTGATTTCTATTAAGTTTCATCACATAAAGGTCATGCAAGGAATTGATAATTGTCTAGTGATATTTTAATTTTAATCTGGTTGGGGAGTAGCCACAACATCTTTAATCAGTTAAAATTATATATTTAGCGGTTTATCTTGATCACATAAAGTTTTAGACATATAAGTTGTGATTAATTGTATGGAATTTAGTCCACAAGCAATTTCGTTATATTTGTACAATTAATTAGGATTAAATACTGGACTATGATCATAATTTAGCCCAAAGGCAATTATGTATCTGAATGTAGTTTAGTAGTTTTATCAGCGATGATTGAAATAAATAAATTTATTTACTTTATGATTATCTATAAATAATTTCCATCTCTATCATGAAGTTTAGTTTTATGATGTAAATTTTAGGTCATATTTCTTAATTTGCCCACAAGGATTAAGAAAAGAAATATGATTTCTTAATTTTTTGTTTTTTAGTTATCACAATGGTTGTAATGAAGCTTGTTGAATAAACTTTAGTATACAAGCAAGTTTTTTATGTCACTTGATTCTTCATTTCATTTAATAATTGTTTCATCATAAAATTTCAGTTGAATCTAATTGAATTAAAACTTTCGCTCACAGGCAAGTTTTATGTCACTAGGTTCTTCGGGCTATTTGATGATTGAGATAAAATATTATCATAAGGGCTTTAATTGGATTTAATAGAATTAAAACTTTAGCCACAGGCATATTTCGTCTAGGCGGCATCTTCACCAGACGACAGTTTCAAGTTAGTTCTTGAAGCATAAAAGCTCTTAAGGAGTTAGCTAGCTACGCAGTTAGTATAGCAGCTATGTAACACCCCGTAAATTCATTTCAAGCCTTCCGATCGTTAATTAATTCCTTGGGCAATTTAATTAATTCCAATTGGGCTAATTCTTTCAACTTGATATATATACACTTGTATATATATATATATATATCATACAACACAGACAAAAGATCAAGATGAAAACCAACAAATACATCCAAGAAATAGGCTAACAACAAGAAATTTCAGGATTTCCAACACCAAGAACATCATATATAGAATAGGGAATAAAATAGATTTTGATGGACATAGTGGTTACCTCAAAGAGCTTTTCCCTACTCCAATCAAGCCTCAAGCTAGCTCACAAAGCCCACCTTCACCTTGATCATCTTTTCCCAAAGAACCCCAAAAGAACACTTATAAGAATATGCAAAAAAGACTATCTAAAACACAAAATGCAAGGAGATTCTAGGTAGATGCACTTACCCACTCCAACAAAGCTAAAAGAGCAATCTTGACTTGAAATCTTGTAGGGAAATGAAGATAATTTTAGGGAATTTTGAGAGGAAATGGCGTGAAAGAGTGTAGGAAGAAGAAGGAGTGAAACCTTTAGGGTTTTTGATCTTCAATTATATACAGAATACATACAATATTTAGGGTGTAAGACATTAAAGTGATGTGGGCTTAAGTATGCTTATAATATAATGGATGTAGGAAATAAATATAATCAAGACTAGTAATTGGGCTTAATGAATTCACCCCTTACAAATTAAATACAATAATTAGCCCATAAGATGTCTTAGAAACAATACATATATTATATAATATATGATCAAGAAATTGGGCTTGTAGGAATATTTAATTACAAAGGTTGTAAGGGTCCAAATTAAATAAAATCCCTTACAAGAATAAATTCAATTAATTGGGCTCTTGATTAGAATAATTAAATTAGGCTCAAGAATATATATATATATATATATATATATATATATA
>CP025647.1:18443790-18471020 GCA_003576665.1 Ipomoea trifida | reverse complement strand
TCAAGAATACCAAAAATGGAAACCGAAGACATGAATCAATACTCCAAACTAAGGCATCAAATCTCAATGAATAACATGAATAAATACTCCAATAACATGGTAAAATACCCAACAAAACAATCCAACAATAATCGAAACAAAGGAAACAACAGACACAACAACAGCAGAAACTGCTCACTGGAAATCAATTCCCAGGAACTACGGAACTCCGGAACCAGTCCTCCGCCGACCTCCTCCGCAAGGAGGAGACGGCCCCTCAACGGGCCTCACCCTCCGCCCAGACCATCCGTTGCCACCTTGCGGAGCACCCTACGGGTTACATTGTGCCGCTCGTTCCGCAAGGCCAACCCAAACCCGTTCCAGACAGTTCACTCAGAACAAATACCATTTCCAGAATACAAAATCAGACCAAAACACTCACATTTCATCCAATTTAGAGTCCAAAAATAGGAAATCCATAACATCATTGATCATACAACACAAGACAAAGATCAAGATGAAACCAACAAATACATCCAAGAAATAGGCTAACAACAAGAATTTCAGGATTTCCAACACCAAGATCAATACTATATAGAATAGGGGAATAAAATAGATTTTGATGGACATGGATGGTTACCTCAAAGAGCTTTTCTCCACCAATCAAGCCTCAAGTAGCTCAAGCCCACCTCACCTTGATCATCTTTTCCCAAAGAACCCCAAAAGAACACTTATAAGGAAAAGAGCCAAAGAACTCTTGCTCTATTGATTCTTTGATTCATTACCTGGGAGTTGGTTTGTGTTCATAGTTGAGATGAACACTTTGTTTGGTTGTTTTGAGTTGAGGTTGGAGTATGAGGTTGTGATGGTGGTTTTGTTGATGTCGTTGGAGGTTGTTGGTTGGATTTGACTGTGCTACTATTGACTATTGACTTCTGACTTTGGACTTCGGTCCCTGTGATTGGGTTGATTACCCCTGTGATTGGACTATCGGTCCCTGTGATTGGACTACGGTCCCTGTGATTGGACTTCGGTCCTTGTGATTGGGCTCATCACCCCTGTGTACCGGTTTTCCGGGATTGACTTTTGACTCTTGACTTCTGACTTCTGACTATGTGGTTTGACTTGGTTTGGTGGTTGGTTTGCCTTGGTTTGGTGGTTGGGTTGACTTGGTTTGGAGGTTGGAGTTGGGGTCTCTCTTGGTTGGTTTCGTGAGTTCTTTATGCTATTCGGTTGATATCTTATGGTTCTTGGTTATGGTTAGTTGGTTCCTTTTGGTTTGTTGTTCAGTTGGTATCTCGTTTATGGTTCGTTATTGCGTTATGCTTTTGTTGTTGGCTATTGGTTTTCTTTGACTGAGTCTTGGTTATTGATTCATTCAGCTTATTGTTGTTGAGTATCGGTTTGAACTATTGAACAGTTCGTTGGTGTTTATATTCTATATGGGTGTGTAAACCTATTTATAAGCTTATGTATATCTATATCTCATTGCGGGTGTGAATGGTGGTTGCTTAACATTCTTTTGCTAATGGTTCTTTGCGTGTTTTCCAGGTATGGAGTAGTCTATGCGAGAGTGCGCTAGAGCTATCTATCTGAGGATGCGTAGACTTAGTTTACCTTGTTTAGACTTTGGGTTGTTGGCCTGTGTGCCTTGAGATATTATTATACTCTTGTTTAGTGATTCGGGTACTTATGACTATGGATTGAGGATTTATTTCTATTTTATATCTATGACAGTTTAGTTCGTTTTTATGGTTAGCCTGTGCATCTAGGCTGTGTTATACCTAGATGTGGCATGACGCCCTTAAGTTTTAAATTCGCTTCCGCTTTGTTATGTTGTTGGTTGAGATAAGCAGCTGTTGTGTTAAGATTTATCTATCTCAGCCTGTGTGAGGTTGGGGTGTCACAGTTGGTATCAGAGCCTGTGTTGAGGTCTAAGTAGAGATCCTAGGGTTGTAATCTGAGACTCTAGGACTTGATCAGTAGCAATTAAGATGTTTAAAAATTCTAAGATGTGTGAATTCTAGGCCGCGCGGTGAGGACTCGTTTACTTGCTTTTGTTTATGCTTTGCAGGTTGTTTGTTGTTTGCTTGCTGTGAGCTCGTTCTCACCTGTTTTCTTGTGTGTTTGGTTTAGACCGACCGCAGTCCTGTTCGCTTTCTGTTAGTATTCTCCCTCTTCTGCATCATGCTACCGTCAAGGAAGCGGGAGGAAGACCCAGGCGCGGGAGGAGGAATGCTGGATCGCCTCAAGAAGCTGAAGGCGGCCGATGCTGGAACGGCAAGGACTCCAGGAGGCAGCAGCTCGTGTAGCAAGGGAGTGACTCTCCCCGGCTTCGAGAGAGCAAGTGGAAAGGAAGGAGTTCCATCTACGACGGGGGAACTTCTCATTATGAACAAGTCCCAGGCCGAGAGCTGCGACGTGGTTACCGGCATCTTCCCAGTGCTCTCCGTCCCCACCTTGGTGTTGTTCGACTCCGGAGCCTCTAATTCTTTCATATCCTCGAAGTTGGTCCGTGAGCTAGGCATAGTGCCTAGCGCAGCGACGAGGATTGCAGTCAAGGTGGCGTCGGGCGAAGTTAAGGCGTGTGAGCACATCTTCGAGGGTGTGCCTATCAAGATTAAGGAAGTGACCTTTCCCAGTGACCTCATTCAGTTTGACTTGGATGACTTCGGAGTGGTGCTGGGTATGGACTGGCTGGGTCAGTATAAGGCTCAGATCTTGTGCAGCGAGTAGAAAGTGGTCTTGAAGGGCCCCGGGGGCAAGCGGGTGTCGTACCGAGGGGTGACTAAGGAGCTCGAGGTCAAGCTGGTCTCGATGATCAAGATCAAGAAATATGTTGCCAAAGGGCATGAAGCTTTCTTATGTGCAGTGGAGGATCTCAGTGCTCCGAAAGATGAAGTGCAGCAAATACCCATAGTGAGCGAGTTCCCCGATGTCTTTCCATAGGAGATTCCTGGATTACCGCCTCCCCGAGAGGTAGAGTTCACTATTGACCTGATGCCAGGGACGGCCCCGATATCGAAAGCCCCGTACCGTATGGCTCCGAAGGAGATGCAGGAGTTGAAAGAGCAGCTGCAAGATTTGTTAAACAAAGGGTATATCCGACTGAGTGTTTCGCCGTGGGGAGCTCCGGTGCTTTTTGTGCGGAAGAAAGATGGTAGCATGCGTCTCTGCATCGATTACCGAGAGCTGAACCGGGTGACAGTTAAGAACAAGTATCCCCTGCCGCGAATTGATGACTTGTTTGATCAGCTGAAGGGAGCCGGCATCTTCTCGAAGATTGATTTGCGATCTGGGTATCATCAGCTTAGAGTGGCGGAGGCGGATGTTCCGAAGACGGCATTCCGGACCCGTTATGGCCACTATGAGTTCACAGTAATGCCGTTTGGGTTAACGAATGCTCCAGCCGCTTTCATGGACTTGATGAACAGGGTGTTTCAGCCGTATCTAGATGAGTTCGTGGTGGTGTTCATCGACGACATTCTGGTTTACTCTCCTGATCCGGCCGAACACGAAAAGTATCTCAGGACTGTGTTACACATTCTCAGGGAGAAACAGTTGTATGCCAAGCTGTCCAAGTGTGAGTTCTGGAAGACCAACGTGACTTTCTTGGGTCATGTGATAGCTAAAGATGGAGTTTCGGTGGACCCTGCTAAGATCCGAGCAGTGATAGAGTGGCCGACCCCAACAACTCCGTCTGAAGTCCGAAGCTTTTTGGGTTTGGCAGGCTACTACAGGAGGTTTGTTCCGGACTTCTCTAAGATAGCCCGACCGATCACGCAGCTTATGAAGAAGACTACACCCTTCAGATGGGACAGTGAGTGTGCCGCAGCGTTCCAAGAGTTGAAAGAAAGATTGACATCAGCTCCTGTCTTGACTTTACCATCCGGGACTGAGGGGTTTGAAGTATACAGTGACGCGTCGAAGAAAGGGTTGGGTTGTGTACTGATGCAGCAGGGCCGAGTGGTGGCTTACGCGTCTCGACAGCTCAAGAGTCATGAAGAGAACTACCCCACGCACGATTTGGAGTTAGCTGCTGTTGTCTTTGCACTAAAGATTTGGAGGCATTACCTGTATGGGGTACAGTGCAAGATTTACACCGATCACAAGAGTTTAAAGTATATCTTCACACAGAAGGAGCTGAATATGCGACAAAGACGTTGGTTAGAGCTCATTAAAGACTACGACTTGGTCATTCAGTATCACGAAGGAAAAGCAAATGTAGTGGCCGACGCACTGAGAAGAAAGAAGAGTCATTCACTCAATGCCACATGGGTACTAGCAGACGATCTGTGTAAGGAATTTCAAAAGATGAATATTGCTGTGGTGGAGGAAGGGCAAGTAGATGAGGAAGTTCGACTCTTTAGTATGCAGATCTTACCAGCTTGGCTCGACGAGATCCGAAGGGGCCAGACGGGCGATGCTCGGTTGAACAGAGTAAGGGCCAAGATGGTTAATGGCAAGAAGGGACCTTTTGAGCTCTACCCCGATGGCAGTATGCGATATTTAGGGCGGTGGTGCGTGCCGATTTCATGTAAAGACTTAAAGAAACAGATATTGGAAGAAAGCCACTACACTCCGTATTCAGTCCATCCTGGTGGCGACAAGTTATATAAAGACATGAAGAAACTGTTCTGGTGGCCGAACATGAAAAAGGAAATAGCTGACTTCGTGAGACGTTGTTTGAACTGTCAGAAAGTCAAGGCAGAAAGGTGCAAGACTAAAGGAATGCTACTACCCCTGGAGGTACCCGAAGGAAAGTGGGAATCTATATCTATGGACTTCGTGGGAGGTTTGCCTTTGACCAGATCTGGGAAAGACAAGATTTGGGTGATAGTGGATCGTCTCACCAAGACAGCCCGTTTCATCGCTATGAAGGAAACGTGGACTATGGATCAGTTGGCCAGGGCTTACATACACCAGGTGGTGAAATACCACGGAGTGCCTCGCGACATCGTGTCTGACCGCGACTCGAGGTTCTTATCACAGTTTTGGAAGTCTCTACAAGCAGCTTTGGGCACGAGATTGAAGATGAGTACAGCTTTTCACCCTGCCACCGACGGACAGACCGAGCGTACCATACAGACTTTAGAGGATATGCTGAGGGCTTGCATGCTTGATTTGCAAGGGTCGTGGGAAGAGCATCTCGATTTGATTGAATTCTCCTACAACAACAGCTATCACTCCAGTATTCAGATGGCCCCGTATGAGGCGCTCTATGGGCAAAAGTGCAGGAGTCTGTTGTGTTGGGAATATTTGGTGGATCCAGTGACTTTAGGACCGCAATATCTGCAAGAAGCCACAGAAAAAGTCAAGATGATTCAAAGTAGAATGAAAGCCGCTCAAGACCGCCAGAAATCCTATGCTGATCTGGGAAGGAAATTCGTGGAATTCCAGGCAGGCGAAAAGGTGTGGTTGAAGATTTCCCCAACTCGTGGAGTAATGAGATTTGGGAAGAAAGGGAAGTTGAGTCCCTGCTTCATCGGACCTTATGAGATCTTGGAGAGGGTTGGACAGGTGGCATATCGCTTAGCCCTGCCAGCAGAGTTGGATCGAGTGCACAACGTGTTTCATGTCTCCCAGCTGAAGAAGTACGTGCACGACGCCTCGCATGTGTTAGCTCTCGAGACGTTAGAGTTGGACGAGGCGCTGTCTTATGAAGAGAAGCCCGTGAGGATCTTGGACTCCAAGACACGTGAGACCCGACGCAAGGCGATCAAGCTAGTGAAGGTGCTTTGGTCCAACCATGGAGTCGAGGAGGCCACTTGGGAGATGGAGGACGACATGAGGCGGCGCTACCCGGCTTTGTTTGCCTAGGTGAGTAGTTTAGTTATGTTTTTGCATGTTAGTTGGGTTGGGTAAGTTATGAGCTTAGTATGTGCTTGAGTTAGTTTCATGTTGGTAAGTTTAGGAGTTGTTGAGCAATCGTTCTCTTTTCAATCTTTCGTTGAATCCTTGTTTCCTTGAATCATTCTGTTTCTAAGGGGACGAAGCTCCTTTTAAGGGGGGTAGAGTGTAACACCCCGTAAATTCATTTCAAGCCTTCCGATCGTTAATTAATTCCTTGGGCAATTTAATTAATTCCAATTGGGCTAATTCTTTCAACTTGATATATATACACTTGTATATATATATATATATATATATTCTTGAGCCTAATTTAATTATTCTAATCAAGAGCCCAATTAATTGAATTTATTCTTGTAAGGGATTTTATTTAATTTGGACCCTTACAACCTTTGTAATTAAATATTCCTACAAGCCCAATTTCTTGATCATATATTATATAATATATGTATTGTTTCTAAGACATCTTATGGGCTAATTATTGTATTTAATTTGTAAGGGGTGAATTCATTAAGCCCAACTTACTAGTCTTGATTATATTTATTTCCTACATCCATTATATTATAAGCAACTTAAGCCCACATCACTTTAATGTCTTACACCCTAAATATTGTATGTATTCCTAGTATATAATTTGAAGATCAAAACAACCTAAAGGTTTTCACTCCTTCTTCCTCCTACACTCATTTCCACACGCCATTTACCTCTCAAAATTCTCTAAAATTGATCTTCATTTCTCCTACAAGTTTCCAAGTCAAGATTGCTCTTTTATGCTTGTCTAGGAGTGGGTAAGTGCATCTAGCCTAGAATCTACCTTGCATTTTGTGTTTTAGATAGTCTTTATGCATATTCTTATAAGTGTTCTTTTGGGGTTCTTTGGGTAAAAGATGATCAAGGTGAAGGTGGGGCTTTGTGAGCTAGCTTGAGGCTTGTTGGAGTAGGGAAAAGCTCTTTGAGGTAACCACTATGTCCATCAAAATCTATTTTATTCACCTATTCTATATATGATGTTCTTGGTGTTGGAAATCCTGAAATTTCTTGTTGTTTAGCCTATTTCTTGGATGTATTTGTTGGTTTTCATCTTGATATTTTGCCTAGTGTTGTATGATCAATGATGTTATGGATTTCCCTATTTTTTGGACTCTAAATTGGATGAAATGTTGGTGTATTGGGTCTGATTATTACTCTCTGGAAATGGTTTTGTTCATGTCTGTGTTGGTTCTGGAAATCTGGGAGTCGGGTTGGCCTTGCGGAACACTCTGGCGGCACAATGTAATCCGTTGAAGTGCTCCGCAAGGTGGCGACGGTAGGTTTAGGCGGAGGAGGCTGGTCCGCCGAGGGAGGCCGTCTCCTTCTTGCGGAGGAGACTGGTGGAAGGGAGAGGTCCGTTGGTGTGTTCCGCATGGTTCTTGGGAAATTGTTTCCAGTGAGCAGTTCTCTGTTGTTGTTGTCTGTTGTTGATCCGTTGTTTCTGATTATTGTTGGATTGTTTTGTTGGGTATTTTATCATGTCTTTGGAGTATCATTCATGTCATTTATTGGGTATTTTATACCATATCTTGGAGTGTTGATTCATGTCATCGGTTTCCATTTTTGGTTTTCTTGCTCTATTGATTCTTTGATTCATTACCTGGGAGTTGGTTTGTGTTCATAGTTGAGATGAACACTTTGTTTGGTTGTTTTGAGTTGAGGTTGGAGTATGAGGTTGTGATGGTGGTTTTGTTGATGCTGTTGGAGGTTGTTGGTTGGATTTGACTGTGCTACTATTGACTATTGACTTCTGACTTTGGACTTCGGTCCCTGTGATTGGGTTGATTACCCCTGTGATTGGACTGTCGGTCCCTGTGATTGGACTACGGTCCCTGTGATTGGACTTCGGTCCCTGTGATTGGGCTCATCACCCCTGTGTACCGGTTTTCCGGGATTGACTTTTGACTCTTGACTTCTGACTTCTAACTATGTGGTTTGACTTGGTTTGGTGGTTGGTTTGCCTTGGTTTGGTGGTTGGGTTGACTTGGTTTGGAGGTTGGAGTTGGGGTCTCTCTTGGTTGGTTTCGTGAGTTCTTTATGCTATTCAGTTGATATCTTATGGTTCTTGGTTATGGTTAGTTGGTTCCTTTTGGTTTGTTGTTCAGTTGGTATCTCGTTTATGGTTCGTTATTGCGTTATGCTTTTGTTGTTGGCTATTGGTTTTGTTTGACTGAGTCTTGGTTATTGATTCATTCAGCTTATTGTTGTTGAGTATCGGTTTGAACTATTGAACAGTTCGTTGGTGTTTATATTCTATATGGGTGTGTAAACCTATTTATAAGCTTATGTATATCTATATCTCCTTGCGGGTGTGAATGGTGGTTGCTTAGCATTCTTTTGCTAATGGTTCTTTGCGTGTTTTCCAAGTATGGAGTAGTCTATGCGAGAGCGCGCTAGAGCTATCTATCTGAGGATGCGTAGACTTAGTTTACCTTGTTTAGACTTTGGGTTGTTGGCCTGTGTGCCTTGAGATATTATTATACTCTTGTTTACTGATTCGGGTACTTATGACTATGGATTGAGGATTTATTTCTATTTTATATCTATGACAGTTTAGTTCGTTTTTATGGTTAGCCTGTGCATCTAGGCTGTGTTATACCTAGATGTGGCATGACGCCCTTAAGTTTTAAATTCGCTTCCGCTTTGTTATGTTGTTGGTTGAGATAGGCAGTTGTTGTGTTAAGTTTTATCTATCTCAGCCTGTGTGAGGTTGGGGTGTCACAAGCTACCCAAGTCCTATCCAGCAATTCCTAACATTCACTTCGTCATGCTCATCAACCAGGTATCTCAACTATGGCATAACAGTTAGAAACGCACTATACTTTCATGCTTACTCACAACAATTATAAGCAATGATTAACGCACATAAAGATACACAAATATTGATCAAGCATTCTAGAATCGGGAGATTTCGCAAAATACAGATAATGAGGTACCCATTTTTGATGCTGCCTAGTCTCCAGCTCCGCTCCAGAAGCTCACACATAGACTCAGTTGAAAAAGCCGTTTAGGTCAATCTTAGCAAACTTAAGCTGACTCGAACTTGGGTTTTGAAAATTGAATTCTCCGAATTTCAAGCCTCGACCTACAATCGAGACCACACAACCTAGGCTTCGACCTGATTCCCAAAGGTTCAAACTAGGCTCTGATACCACTTTGTAACACCCCGGACCTACCTTCCCGTACATCCGAGAGAGTTACCGCCACACCGAGAGAGAGAGTTCTATCATTCCGCGATAAACCTCACTCTAGGTGCACATGCTAAAGGGAACTCCTCTAACCACAACAGCCACCCAACAGTTGCTTACGCACGTATATACATATCAGCTGAAAAAGCTTAACTAGGCAATATATACATACTTGCACTTATACATACATGAGTTTGACTCTCGGGTCAAAATACAGATTAAGGGTCAACTACGACCCGACTAGCCATGTTTAGCCATCACTAAGGCTACAAAAAGTATGTACACAAAAAAAAAACTCCCAAGAACTCGACGTCTAGTCAATCATTCGGTACACGAGGCCAGTGAATTCTCCCCAGACCAGGTGCCACTCCCCCTCGTACCAGGTGATATGGTCCAAAAATCGAGAGGTGGTTATGACCATCGACCATTCATTCCAGCAGTCCCGAGGGATAGGGTCCCAATGGTAAGGGTAATGCACTATGAACTCAAGGGGATCGCTACCCTCTAAAGGCTCTATGTGGTAAAAGCCATAAGAAGCCTGGATCTCATCCATAACAGGGCAAGAAACAAAAGGGGCCGACGGAGCTACAGGAGTATCTGGGTTGGTGGGAGCTACAGGAGCATAACCAGGTGCGTATGGGTCTTCACCCTCCATCATCTGTATGTACACGTCGTAGTCGATGCCTTCACAAACATACTCCGGTGAACTTCCGGAATTCACCGGGCTACAGGAACTGACACTAGATTGCATCTGTTAGGAACACAGTGAAGTGCAGTTAGCACGACGGCTAAGTAAGGATATCCGCGGGTTATTCAAAACTAAATAAAGTTTTGTAAAATTATTACATGGAAACTCTATACCTTACTCATCGGCAGAGGTTCTACCCACATTTTGCTCGTAATCACTTTATTTGAAAAACCTTTCCCTCATAAGGAAATTCTCATCACTTTTCACTTTTCAAAGAGAGAGATCACCCGCAACCTTTGGGTACTTAAACACTTGTCACATCTCTCTTTCCCGTAGCTACGGCGTAACTTCATTCATATTTCAAAATTTCACTTGGTCCTAGATAGAAAGTGTGAGGCCTCTGGAGTTCTTTCTCCACTTTCGACCACTTGGATCGTTGAACTCGGGTTTAGTGGTCATCGCCCGGTCTAATACTGATCCCCTGGACTTATAGGAGCGTTGGAATGATTCCTAGCTAGCCTCACTAGGTTCATAAGAACGACACCTACCCGAACATAGAGTGACTATACTTAAGTGTGCACACCCCCGTAGGAGTATCTTTTCCTTCCGAGTGATATAGTACTCGGCGAATAGACTTCGCCCACAGTATGAATGATCATACACATAACCATCATGCGGGAAAGGCACTTTAAGCCCATCTTTATCCCGTAGGTTAACAAGGTCCTTCACCACTTTTACTAGAACTAAGGTTTGAAAAACATTTTTCTACCTTTTTCCTTTCTTGCATTGAAAATATTTTGGACGTACTTGGGTCAATTCCAATACTCGGAAATTGATTCCCCCTTTAACCAAATCCAGAAATTCCATTTTCTTTTACAAAACATTTGGATAGTACACTAACAGCCTTTCACAATGGCAATTCAAGTGTAACTATCATACACTTTCAACACCACATTTTTCACATAGGTATCATACTTGACACATTTATATCTCAATGCATATAGCATATACACTTCCCAACCTTAACATGGGCATAACACTCAAGTACATTTATTCTTTACATGCACATAATACCATCTCCTTATAATATTTATATGTTCACACATATGCAACACTACCTACATAACACGTGTGCCTAATTACGTAGCATCACACATGTATATACGGTTTTTACATACCATATGCTTACACTCAAAATGTGACATTTATACCATTTATATATATATATATGTATATGTATTCGGCGCACACACACACACACACACACACACACACACACACACACACACACACACATATATATATATATATATATACACATAAATACATAATTCCCCTTCTTCATAGTATATGTACACCTATCATATCCTTGCTATACAACTAAGACATAATCTTCACATCACATAGGTTTTCATGTACACAAGTTAACAACAATTCATAACCTAGCTATCAATTATCTAGTTTCAAACAACCTCAACCAATTAAAGGGATTCCTTACCTCAACCGGGTTACTACTCTCGTAGAAGACTCTTGGAGTTGAGTTCTCCAATTTCACCTTAAAACCCTAAGATTCCACCAACAACATAACACATAATTTAATAAATCTTAACTTAGATTCATGTTCTAGGAGGGAAAATAAAGTTATTTACCGAATAAAATTGAAGTTTTACCGAATATTTGGAGATCTATGAAGAACTTGCTAGCTATGGAATCTTGAAGCTTGGTGAAGATGATGAAGATCTCACTCTACTCTCTCTCTCTTTTTTCGGCCTTATGAAGGAAAAATGGGAAGAAATTGCCTTATAATATTTACTCCACTTGGTTGAATAGCCTTCACCCAATATGTGGTAACAATTTGTGACAAGTGTCACTTTTCTATGGTTTGATCTTAAAAAAAATATCTTAGTTAGACTAATCGGGATTAAAACAGATGAATTCTCGATAGAAACTAATTTAATTCAAATAATTTTCGAAACTAAAAATTTATCCCAGACTGAAACTTAAAATTGGGCTAGGTTCAGTACACCGCGAAATTTAGCGATGTACGATCAAAATAAATTTTCGCTGCTAATTTAATTAAATAGGAAATTCAAGAATAATAGTATGGTGTCTAATAATCCATTTCCTAGGACAATCGGGTCCGAACACCAGTTCCTAAAATTCTTACGGTTCGCGACCGGTACGTAGGTTCGTAGCTTATTAACAACTATTCTCACTTGTAATAATTATTTTGAGGCATCGGGAGATCATCTCATGAATGCTATAGCCTAAAGAAATATTTTTCGAACCTTAATCTTACTGAAATAGGTGAGGGGTTACAGTAATACTTTCCCCAAAACGCCCTTATATATATATAAAAAAAAACTTTTACTTACAATTTGCCCAGCGCACCACTGGGCAAATTGATTGAATTGAAATGGAGCCTTGAAAGGAGCCTCAAGACTCCATTCCCCACTTATCCCACCGATGTGGGATAAGTGGGGAAACAAAGGGGAGCCACTGTGCGGCTCCCCTCCCCCCACCCCACTCCCTTATGTATTTATTTATTTATTTTTATTTTAAAACATTATTATTGTTGTCATTATTTATTATTTATTGTTAATATATATATATATATATATATATATATATATATATATATATATATATATATATATATATATATATATATATATATATATATATATATGCACCATTTTGGTCATTTTACATGTTAACCGCTAATCTAAACAGCTAATTTTACCAAATATTTTTTTACAAACCACTAATACCATCCACTGGTCAAACCCGCTAATACAATCCGCTATTTGATAACCGCTAACACAATCCGCTAACGTTAAAATCTAACCGCTGATAACCAAACAAGTCCTAAATTTTTGGACTTAGATTTTGGTTTATTGTCTAAGTTGTTGGAATGCTTCTATCTAATCATTATTATATAATACATTATTATCTATTCATTAGCCAGGATAGATTATAATTACCATACTAAAATATTCCTGAATTATTTCTACAAAATTTAATAATATACTGTTATCTAATTAACAATTAATAATTTAATATTATAATTAATGCCATCTAATTATTACCTAATAAATACTAATTATTACAAATTCAATAATTAATCGACATGACCATAATCATTACAAACAAATCTTAATCAAATAACCACAGTAGACCAGCATAATACTTGGTTTATTTCATTTTTTTTTAATAAAGTCTAGAAATGGCATTCTTGGTAGCGTTTTTCCATTCTCAAAAAAGGCTACCAAGAATGTCTCTTTTCCTCATTTTTCGTCCTTTAAAAAACCATCACATTTTGTTATCAGCTGCAAAAAGAATCCTATTTGGGGATAAAGTATCCCATTTCTGTCTATTCTCATAGTTTCACACTCAAGTATAATATCATAACTATTATTTTTTCAGTTTTTGGGTGAAAAAACACACCCCACCGCAGAGACTACTTTATCCTTCAAAACCTTGCTCTTCTCGCATCTGCATGGAGAAGCTCACTCATCCCGTCACTACTATTGTGATCTAAAGTGTTTTTGCACTAAATAACATTAATGCCTCAAAATATTTTTAAAATGTAATTGAATTTAATAAAAAAATTTTATATTTACATCATACTCATAAAATCAATATAAATGTATAAATTACCTTAAATTATACAAAGAAATCGCGATCGTAAATACTGATTCCTAGCTTCCAAATTCTTTTAAGTTTAACCACATCCTTGAAATTGAAGAAATGTTTACAAGAACCTGGATTCAATGAAAACCAAACATTAAAAATATGAACAAGCTAAGAAATGAAAAACCAAAATCAAAATGTAAAACACTGCTAATTTTAGATATCCAGAGAAAAAAAAAAGATGAAAATGAAGAAAAACAGCAAGAGAAAATGTAGATATAAGGTCGAATCTTACCGATTAATTTTAGCGGCATTGGGTCAGTTCAAAGATTAGAGAGTCGTGTAGGGAGTTTGTGAGCAGAAGATGGAGAGTGGAAATAATGAGAGCTGAGTGTTTAAAGTTTGGAGAAATTGAGAATTTAAGAAAGAGAGTTTTTCCAAAAAAAAAAAAAAAAAAAGTGTTAAAGTGTTGAAGACTGATAAAAGTGTTTGATATATGCGTGTCCAATGGTCATTTTGTGGATTACCATCCAAAAAAACGACTTTGTTTTGGGTAATGTTTTTTCACGTGATCAACTGCAATATACATTTTTATAACTTATTATGTACATTATTCTAACACAACATTATTCTAACAAATAATATGCATTATTTTACTGTAGAAGTTTCAGTATTTTAACTCATAATGTATATTATTTTAACACATAAAGTACATTATTTTAACATATAATGTACATTATTCCAACACATAATATATTATTATGACTAATAATGTAGAATTATATTATTCTAACTTATAAAATTCAACAACGTCATTTTGGACCATGATTTATACACAGAATAACTTGCCATGCGTCTTCAAATTGAATAAAGTTCACTAGAGGTTATTCCTTACTCCTACCCAAGTCACGGGTGAACTGCAAAAATAGTCCACTTGAATTGTCAAGTTGCAGGCAATGAACAGTGACGACTGAATTGTTAAGGCAGGGTGAACTGCATAAAGGAAATGATGGGTGATTGTAAGGCTGGCAAGTGAATAGTTAAGATTCCACACATCACTTTTTCCAATTTTTGCTTTTTCTTATTACAAATACTACCATTTCACTCATGCTATCTGTGACTAATTATTATTAAAAATTGTAAATTGTATCAACAATATCTAAGCTTTGTTTATGGATGGTTAATCTTGAAGAAAAAGCAGTTTTTTTTTTTAATAAGAAAAAACAGCATTTTTGTATCCAATTTTCTGTTGATATCATAACTTAAACACTCTAAAGATTAACAGGGATTTTGGTTGATATCATAACTTAAACACTCTAAAGATTAACAGGGATTTTGGTTGGGGGCACCTTTCTGGGATGCATCCATTATTAGAGACTTTGCCTGAGATATGCACAGTGAGCATACCATCCTTTGCCAAACTAAACAGGTATCGCTCATAAAACGTTTTAATTTTACACTCATAAAGTGATGAATGCGTGGAAATTTATTGTAGCATGCAACCCGATGCGTATTTTTTTTTCTACTCAAATAGATATTATTAGTCGATCACAATCTCCAATGTTTACCTTTTCAACGCTCACCGATATTAATTAAATGCATCCTTCAATTGTTGAAATCTAGAAAACGTTAATTGTAGAAATTTTTAGTCATCTCCCTACTGAGCTCCTAACATAGGTGAATCAGTGAATCACTATAATTGCTCTTTCGATCCTTGCCTACATTTCAGGTAAATGAAAATATGCTCCAAATTAAACTCTATTTATTTGATTTATATCTCATCTTATTTGTTAGTCGAGTAGCATGGATCCTTAAGCTTCAACAACCAGCTTCTTTCTCAAAAAAGTAGAAGAGGCTTCCATTTTCAATCCTAAACCCGCGGTGCCTCTTGAATGTTAGTGACGCTGAAAAATTATTGAGTAGTACATCATATGATTTTAAATTTCATCCTTCTTTTATAGTTTCAATTATATAATCAATTACTGACACTCTAATCTTATCAAAAATGCATTTTGTCTGGGTACAACAAAAACTCTCGTGCACAAGTTTTCATAAAAAAAAGCTAATTGTTTTTTAACTGCAAGGGAAGCAGAAAGAACTAACCAATTGGATGCAAAACGTGAAAGGAGGTAAGAATTATTATAACATAGGTAGTTTTACTCAATTTATATATTTGTAGTGAAGAAAAACAACAAAAGGAATATGGATGGTCAATCTTGAAGAAAAAGCAGGTTTTTTAATAAGAAAAAGCAGCTTTTTGTATCCAATTTGCTGGTGTTGATATCATAACTTAAACACTCTAAAGATTAACAGGGATTTTGCTTGGGCGCACCTCTCTGGGATGCATCAATTGTTAGAGACTTTGCCCGAGATATGCACAGTGAGCATATCATCCTTTGCCAAACTAAAGAGGGATCGCTCATTAAAAGTTTTAATTTTACACTCATATAGTGATGAATGCGTGGAAATTTATTGTAGCATGCAACCCGATGCGTATTTTTTCAACTCGAATAGATATTATTAGTCGATCACAATCTCCAATGTTCACCTTTTTCAACACCCACCGATATTAATTAAATGCATCCTTCAATTGTTGAAATCTAGAAAACGTTAATTGTAGAAATTTTTAGTCATCCCCCTACTGAGCTCCTAACATAACTGAATCACTGAATCACTGTAATTGCTCTTTCGATCCTAGCCTACATTTTAGGTAAATGAAAATTTGCTCCAAATTAAACTCTATTTATTTGATTTATATCTTATCTTATTTGTTAGTCGAGTAGCATGGATCCTTAAGCTTCTTTGTCTAAAAAGGAGTAGAGGCTTCCGTTTTCAACCCTAAACCCGTGGTGCCTCTTGAAGGTTAGCAGTGCTGACAAATTATTTTGTAGTAAACATATGATTTTAAATTTCATCCTTCTTTTTATAGTTTCAATTATATAATCAATTACTGACACTCTGATCTTCTAAAAAATGCATGTTGTCCGGGTACAACAAAAACTCTCGTGCACAAGATTTCAATAGAAAAAAGCTAATTGTTTTTTAACTTCAAGGGAAGCAGAAGAACTAACCAATTGGATGCAAAACGTGAGAGGAGGTAAGAATTATTATAACATTGGTAGTTTTACTCAATTTATATATTTGTAGTGAAGAAAAGCAGCAAAAGGAATATGGATGGTCAATCTTGAAGAAAAAGCAAGTATTTTTAATAAGAAAAAACAGCTTTTTTGTATCCAATTTGCTGTTGTTAATATCATAACTTAAACACTCTAAAGATTAAAAGGGATTTTCCTTGGGGGCACCTCTCTGGGATGCGTTTATTATTAAAGACTTTGCACGAGATATGCACAGTGAGCATATCATCCTTTGCAAAACTAAAGAGCGATTGCTCAAAAAACTTTTTAATTTTACACTCATATACTGATGAATGCATGGAAATTTATTGTAGCAAGCAACCCGATGTGTATTTTTTCTACTCAAATGGATATTATTAGTCGATCACAATCTCCAATGTTCACCTTTTCAACACCCACCGATATTAATTAAATGCATCCTTCAATTGTTGAAATCTAGAAAAAGTTAATTGTAGAAATTTTTAATCATATCCCTACTTAGCTCCTTACACAACTGAATCAGTGAACTAAGGTAATTGCTTTTCCGAACGTAGCTTAGATTTTAGGTAAAACTGATCTATGGTATTTGGAAAACTCTATTTATTTGATTTATACCTTATCTTATTTGTTAGTCGAGTAGCATGGATCCTTAAGCTTCTTTGTCTAAAAAGGAGTAGACGCTTCCGTTTTCAATCCTAAACCAGTGGTGCCTCTTGAAGGTTAGTGGTGCTGACAAATTATTGTGTAGTAAACATATGATTTTAAATTTCATCCTTCTTTTTATAGTTTCAATTATATAATAAATTACTGACACTCTGATTTACTAAAAAACGCATGTTGTCCGGGTACACAACAAAAACTCTCGTGCACAAGTTTTCAATAGAAAAAAACTAATTGTTTTTTAACTTCAAGGGAAGCAGAAGAACTAACCAATTGGATGCAAAACGTGGGAGGAGGTAAGAATTATTATAACATTGGTAGTTTTACTCAATTTATATATTTGTAGTGAAGAAAAGCAGCAAAAGGAATATGGATGGTCAATCTTGAAGAAAAAGCAGGTATTTTTAATAAGAAAAAACAGCTTTTTTGTATCCAATTTGCTGTTGTTGATATCATAACTTAAACACTCTAAAGATTAAAAGGAATTTTCGTTGGGGGCACCTCTCTTTGATGCGTCTATTATTAAAGACTTTGCACGAGATATGCACAGTTAGCATATCATCCTTTGCAAAACTAAAGAGCGATTGCTCAAAAAACTTTTTAATTTTACACTCATATACTGATGAATGCTTGGAAATTTATTGTAGCCAGCAACCCGATGTGCATTTTTTCTACTCAAATGGATATTATTAGTCGATCACAATCTCCAATGTTCACCTTTTCAACACCCACCGATATTAATTAAATGCATCCTTCAATTGTT
Source organism: Ipomoea trifida (assembly GCA_003576665.1). Taxonomy (NCBI): domain Eukaryota; kingdom Viridiplantae; phylum Streptophyta; class Magnoliopsida; order Solanales; family Convolvulaceae; genus Ipomoea; species Ipomoea trifida. Next base: position 18,453,116 of record CP025647.1, on the reverse strand, counting down.
GAAATCTAGAAAAAGTTAATTGTAGAAATTTTTAATCATATCCCTACTTAGCTCCTTACACAACTGATCTGAATTAGTGAACTAAGGTAATTGCTTTTCCGAACGTAGCTTAGATTTAAGGTAAAATTGATCTATGGTATTTGGAAAACTCTATTTATTTGATTTATACCTTATCTTATTTGTTAGTCGAGTAGCATGGATCCTTAAGCGTCAACAACCTAGCTTCTTTCTCTATAAAGGAGTAGAGGCTTCCGTTTTCAATCCTAAACCAGTGGTGCCTCTTGAAGGTTAGTGGTGCTGACAAATTATTGAGTAGTAAACATACGATTTTAAATTTCATCCTTCTTTTTATAGTTTCAATTATATAATAAATTACTGACACTCTGATCTACTAAAAAACGCATGTTGTCCGGGTACAACAAAAACTCTTGTGCACAAGTTTTCAATAGAAAAAAACTAATTGTTTTTTAACTTCAAGGGAAGTAGAAGAACTAACCAATTGGATGCAAAACGTGAGAGGAGGTAAGAATTATTATAACATTGGTAGTTTTACTCAATTTATATATTTGTAGTGAAGAAAAGCAGCAAAAGGAATATGGATAGTCAATCTTAAAGAAAAAGCCGGTTTCTTTTTTTTATAAGAAAAAACAGCTTTTTTGTATCCAGTTTGCTGTTGTTGATATCACTTAAACAGTCTAAAGATTAACAGGGATTTTCGTTGGGTGCAACTCTCTGGGATGCATCCATTATTAAAGACTTTGCACAAGATATGCACAGTGAGCATACCAACCTTCGCAAAACTAAAGAGGGATCGCTCATAAATGTTTTTAATTTTACACTCACATAGTAATGAATGCGTGGAAATTTATTGTAGCATGCAACCATATGCGTATTATTTCAATTCGAATAGATATTATTAGTCGATCACAATCTCCAATGTTCACATTTTCAACGCCCAACGATATTAATTAAATGCATCCTTCAATTGTTGAAATCTAGAAAACGTTAATTGTAGAAATTTTTAGTCATATCTCTACTGAGCTCCTAACATAGCTGAACCAGTGAATCACTGTAATTGCTCTTTCCATCCTAGCCTACATTTTAGGTAAATGAAAATATGCTCCAAATTAAACTCTATTTATTTGATTCATATCTTATCTTATTTGTTAGTCGAGTAGCATGGATCCATAAGCTTCAACAACCTAGCTTCTTTGTCTAAAAAGGAGTAGAGGCTTCCGTTTTCAATCCTAAACCCGTAGTGCATCTTGAAGGTTAGCGGTGCTGACAAATTATTGAGTAGTAAACATATGATTTTAAATTTCATCCTTCTTTTTATAGTTTCAATTATATACTCAATTACTGACACTCTGATCTTCTAAAAAATGCATGTTGTCTGGGTATAAACAAAACTCTCGTGCACAAGTTTTCAATAGAAAAAAGCTAATTGTTTTTTAACTTCAAGGGCAGCAGAAAGAACTAACCAATTGGATGCAAAACGTGAAAGGAGGTAAGAATTATTATAACATTGGCAATGTCACTCAATTTATATATTTGTAGCCAAGAAAAACAACAAAAGGAATATGGATGGTCAATCTTGAAGAAAAAGAAGGTTTTTTTTTTTATGAGAAAAAATAGCTTCTTTTTTTTTTTTAAATCCAATTGGCTGTTGTTGATATCGTAACTTAAACACTCTAAAGATTAACAGGGATTTTCGTTGGGGGCAACTCTCTGGGATGCATCCATTATTAAAGACTTTGCACGAGATATGCACAGTGAGCATATCATCCTTCGCAAAACTAAAGAGCGATTGCTCAAAATACTTTTTAATTTTACACTCATATACTGATAAACAGAAACTGATCAACAGAAACGTTCCTATGCGACCTAAGCATATAGCTTGCAGATGCCGGACACAACTCATGGTTGTGCTCCTTTACATGTTTTGTAACTACCCACTTCCCACTTGAATCTAAGTCAAATTGACACATTGCATCACATCCAGTCCGAGTATCTATCTTTGTATAACACTTATTAGCACTCGCTTGTTTCGCTTTCAAACCAGCCTTATAACAGTGGAACTTTTTCGACTTCACATTCCGAGTTCCAGGGAAGTAGTACTGTTTTCCCTTCCTAACACTAAATCCAATCCGAGATGCAAGATCATTATACATATCAAATGCTTCTTCAAGTGAATAAACATAATGTCCCACCAATTCTTGATTAGCTGTGAGTTATTAAAATGAACTTTCGATAAGTATACACTGACAGTTCATACTAAGTGGGGAAATCAATCATAATTCCTAAAAAGAAAACGAAACTGTAGTGTTTGTCAAAGGAAACTGCAGTGTTTGGTAAACGAAAGTGATGTATGTTCAAAAAGAAACTAAGTATGATGCTCCTAAACAAAAAATATAACTACTCTTGTTGGTCCCGGTGAAAGCGTTATGAGTTTAGAAGGGGGGGTTGAATAGACTCAAGGGAATTTTGAAAACTTTTTGAGTTAAACGCAGCGGAAAGAGCTATATCAAGATTTTAAATATTACTTTGCACTTAGGGTTTTTCTTGTCAAAAGAGTTAGGTTTATGAGATGTATGCAATGCAATGCGTAGAGAAAATAAAAAGGATAGAGAGAGAGAGAGAGTTTTTATAGTGGTTCGGCTGTTAACAAAGCCTACTCCACTCTTCTTCACAACACGTGAAGGTTTGCACTATATTTCCCTTATAGTACAATCTCCGTTACAACAAGCTCCTTTGATCACTAAGTCCGACAGCTATGTTGTGGTAGGTTTTTCAACTTCTTCCAAGTTTACTCCGCCTCTTTCTACTTCACTTGTAGAGATGGTTGAATAAGTAGATAAATCTCCAACTTGGAATTCTTGAGCTTTCCTTCTTTAAGCTCACAAGAACTTCCAAATAAAACTGAATAAAGCTTAGTACGCTTGTGAATATCACACTGGAAATTTTTCGCTTGAGCAACAATATTTCGCGCAATTCAACCTCGTCAAAGTGAGATGAGACAAGGGTATTTATAGGTGGAAATTTCAGATCCGTTGGAGGGAAATCGAAATTCAAAACCTATTGTCCAGTGAGTATTATCCAATGGGTAATTTTTTTTCTCCTTTTTCAGAATGTGAGTATGATAAGTACGATTTTTATACTTTATTTTATAGTGTTTAATTTAATAATTGTTATTTTTAGTAATGTTTTTTCTACTTAATCCTATTAAATTGTTACGCTTTTATTTACGGAATAATATTTATAATAGTAGTAATCATGCTTATAATAGTAAAATAATAATAATAGTTTTAGTTTTAGTAGTACATGGTCATCAAGTTTTTAATAAGTTTGACTAGTTACATTTGGACTCTAATTTATTTACACTTTGTATTTCATCCAATTAGTAAAATAATTGTTTTAGTCGAACAACTCTTTTTGCGGAGATTCAACCGAGGCCAGTCAACAACGCCCAACGAGAAATAAGATCTGAATCATTTGGTTCGGCTATGGTAGCGCAGGCTGAGCAGTATAAATTGTGAACAAATTGAAGAAACAATCATCAATTGGCTCCGGACTAATTCCGGTGGCAACGGCGCCAAAAATTGTCCATCAATTTTTACAATTTTAATATATGTCCTGAGTACTTTCTTGCCGTTTGTCCACTTTTAGAAAAGGACAAAGTACCTTTTGTCCCTAAAAAGGTGACAATCATTAAATGCTCCTTGGGATCGTTGCATAGGACCCAAAATGACATTCAGTTATACCCATCATCAAGGCAATAAATAAGACAACTTATCAGAGAATGTCTTTTGCCTTGGTCGAGAGAATGATTGACTTTATCATTCTTTCTTTAACTCCTTGAGTCAATCACTTCCTTGATTGCTCGGTTATGGAAACTTGGTCCTTCCCGTTTTTTGACCTAAGATCCATGTCTTCGTGTCTTCATGTCTTCGAGTCTTCAAGTCTTCAAGTCTTCGAGTCTTCAAGTCTTCGAGTCTTCAAGTCTTCGAGTCTTCGAGAGAAACATATCTCTCTGTTTACAGATTCGGTGATATCCGAAACTTTGGATATCTTAAGACTTCTTTTGCTTTACTGAATAGACATAAATAAGCAAAGGTTATTTAAAGACACTAAAGAAAAATTTGGGGGTCTCCTCGTATAGCTTGGTATCATCAAAATCAACTACTCGGGGTTCCTAACAATTTCCCCCTTTTTGATGATGCCAACACCCCATACTCATTCCATTCGGTTTTCTTTTATCCTTAAACGGATTTTCATTTAGTAAGCCCGAATAGTAGAGATTTTACAGTTTTAAGCGAGGAGTAAAGACTAGAAAACACACACACACTGAACCAAGAGAGAAGTCTTTTATTTATGGAGAAGTTCATACAACTTTGCAAAATCAAAAACTTAAAGCTAATAAAGACATTAAAAACATAAGCAAAAGTCTTCTTATTTCGAGCTTTCACCAGTCTTCTTCTTCTTCTCTCTTTCCCAAATTTCATATTGTTGGAGTTGTATCATGTCGTTGATTTCTTTTCTTGCCTTTACGGTATCGAGGCCTTGAATCTTGAAGGCATACTTTCTGTGCAGACTCAGCATCAGATAATTTTGAACTACTTCACCGAGATTGTCTCCCCTTATGACTCCCCAGTCCCACTAGGCAATCAGTTCGGCAGCGTTCATTCCATCGGCAAAGCTTTGTTGAGTAGCACCTAGAATCTGGTTTATGCCATGCATCTTGGCTTGTCCTTCGGCTGTTTTGGTTATCTTGTTTGCGTCCTCGAGCTCCTTCGTGATTTTCTCGAAAGCCTTTTGCTTTTCTTGCTGAATTCGGAAGATTTCTTTGTCTTTCTTCCTTTGCTGATAGATTTGTTCATTATGATCTCGCAAGAAGTTAAACCTGTCCATGGGATGTTTGTTTTTCTAGTAGGGTAGAATGTTGCACTCTTCCCATTTCTTTCCGGACCCATGTTCATAAGGAACATAGTCAATAGGCTCTCCATTGACTCTTCGGGTTGTCACTTTCGGTCCTTTGCTTTGCTTCTTTGAGCTCGGTTCACCTCCCGTAGGTTTCTTTTGAGTGCGTTTTGGAGACGGTGAGGGAGAAGGGGTTTTCGTTAAGTTGAGAAGCTCTCTTTTTTGTTGTGCTAGGTCATCAGCATCCCTTACAACAATCTCTTTTCCTTTCACCTCTTCCTCCTTGTTGGCATCATTAACCCCAGCGAGTACATCAACCTTGTCGCTCAATCGGTTTATGCAGACTTGTAACTCCTTCAGGATCCATTCGAACTCACAAACGAGCGATGCCGTAGCATTTTGGTTTCCATAGACGGTTTCGAGCTTCGAACAGTTGAGGTCAAGACGCTCCTTGATAAAAGCATGTTTCGTGACCAAGTTACGCTGTATGGTAGTAAACTCGGAAACCGAATCCTTCAGCGATCCGAGTGACATGAGATTTTCAGCAAAGACTCCATCTATCTTTTTCTCAAGTGCAGATAACCTTTCGTCTGTATTAGTTTTCGAGGATTTCTTCTTTTGCCTTCGGATGTCCTTCTTGATTTTGAGGATAGACTCATTTAGGGACTTGAAGTTTGCATCATGAGTCTTCGCCAAACCCTGTATGGCATTTAGCAAAGAAGTGAAAGCAGAGGAGGTATTGACGATTACCTCAGAAGAAGTCGAACTCTTGGAGGCATTAACGGCTGGGCTATCATTGTCCTTAGAAGGTGCTTCCAGATTTTTACCTTGAACTAAGACAAGTGCAGTGCCTTCGGCAAGATGTACATCTTCGAGTGGTGAGGCTAAGGCTTCGGGACTTGCACTCTTGGATGCTTCCATGTTTCCATCCGAAGTGTAGTCGGGAAGGGCTTCTACCTCAACATCGAACAGATTAAGATCAGATATAATCATATCCTCATCAACTATCTGCGGACCATCATGATTCGCACCTCGAGATGCTTCCATGTTGTCATCTCGGGCTGAACTAGGACTCAGCAGAATTTGGGCTTCCATAGATTCGGTAGGAGCAGACTTCGAGTTGCCATCCTCAGAAGGTTGCTGAATAGACTCAACATTTTCGCAAGCCGTCTGAACTCCTAAGTTAGAAGGATGTAAGGATCGAGAAGGCGGAACTTGACCTCCAGAAGGGTCATTGTCATCATCATCATCATCATTGTTATTATCCTTATCATCTCGGCATCCTTGATTCTGATTTGAATTCGAATCCTCAGCATCTTCTTCATTGTTTTGACGACTCGAGCCAACATCTGGTCGTAGATATCGGATTTCAGTCTGTGCTCGAGAGATGTTATGGATTTTGGCAATCTGCATGTCTTCTATCATAAGGCGTTCCCGAAGAGTTCGGTAGCCAACATTTAAATCAACAGATTTGCCAAACCGAGTGGTCTTGCCTTGGATCTTTTCAGCAAAAACTCTTTCAATTTCATCTGGCCTAGTTGCATCAAAAACAGATCTGGTCCCCATCAAGTCTAAAGCCCATTCCTCTTCTTCGGCCATTTCACTTATAGTGCTGGCTATGACGCGAAGACTTGACATTCGCCATTCTTGCCAGTTGTAAACTCTTTCCATTCTCAGTATCTCCTCATGAGAATGCTCATTCACTGAGGCTTCGAACTGAGGCAAAACAGCTTCAGTGTCTGCAAAGGTTAACTGGTGAGCAAGTGCTGCATCAACACTAATTTGCCTTTCAATAGAATCGGGATGAATGACGAGCTGTTGATTTGATTCAATAACACTCGGCATGGGTGCAACAGAAGGGAGTTCCTCAATCCGAATGGTTGAAACACGTGGCCATTGTAAGCACAGATTACGACTGACATAATCAAGAGTAATTATAAGTCGAGCCATCGACGGATCCATGTGCTCGGTGATTTGTCGTCGAACAATAGCAGACATTGGACGATAGGACTGGCTACTTGCATCCGTATCATCACCTTCTGATTCTTCTTCAATCATTGTTGACTCAGACCCTGAATCATGTCTATCTTTTGGAAGGGTGATTATCGACTGTTGTACTTCTGGGGAAGGTGCAGAAAGACTTTCTGGCTGATCAACTAAGGATTCGGGAGATGGTACCCTTTCGCACACAGTCGGAGCAGATACGGATTCACCATGAACAGGCTTTGATAAACACCGAGTGAGCGGCGTGTGATCTTCCTCATCACTATCTTCTCTGGAAAGATCAAGAGGAGGTGGAAGGACTCGGGAACTGACTTCGAGTGGTACTTCCCTTGCTTCCTCTTCGGCTGGTAAAACAACATCTGCATTCGTTTCAACATGCTTTTCAACTGCAACGTCATGATCAGTCCGTTGCTTCTTTTTCGGCCGCTTGAGTTGTTTGGCTTTCCTCTTCTTGGTTACTTCTCGGGATTCTTTAGCCTCTTCCTCATGTGAGGATTCGGCTCCTTCAGCTGCATCTTCGGAACTATGTTTCTTGTGTTTCTTCTGAGAATGCTTGGACTTGTGTTTCTTTGATTTCTTCTTTTCGGCAGCATCCTGATTTCCTGCCTTTCGCTTTTTGGACACCTTTCGAGGCTCATCCTCGGATGAGGGTTCGTCATTTGTACTTGTTGGTTTAGAGGGCTCGGGTAGATCCTTCGGTTTGTGTGTTGAGCCTTCTGAACCGTGACCTTTCGCCAAATCAGATTCCCCCTGTCCAACTGAGCTTTTGAACGATTTGGACTTAGACTTCTTCTTTTGCTTTTTCAAGGCAGCTTTCAGTTCATCTGCCTTTCTCTTGAGATAATTCGGTGGCTTTGAGGTCATGTGAAAATGGTTTCGATGGGACAGAGTTTCTGCTCGTAAATTCACTTTCTTGTCTTTCAAGATAGCACTTATCATGAAACCAAAACCAAGAACCTTAGTAATCCAACCTGTCGTAGGATTAACTCCGGTTTGGATGTTATCAACCAAAAAGTCAAAAATGACATGTGACCAATCAACAGGATATTGCTCCAGCAGTGCGCACAACATCCTCATCTTCTTGTCGGATATATCATCAGTCCCAGATTGCATGCTTTCAACAATTTTATTTAGAATATCTATGACAAATTCATAGTCCATTTTGAGCATCTTCTTCTTTAGGACTGTTGGGAAGGATGAGGGTTGATTGTGATTCCTCATTTTCTTCCACATCCTTTTCTTGCTATACTCCTTTCCAGAGCAGTCTTCGTGAAAGCCTTCTCCACAGAGAGGGAGATTAAACACCCTCCTAATATCTTCTTGAGATATTACAACTTCAGTTCCATTCACCACAGAATGGATTTCAACAACATCATCGACAGAATGTATCTCTGCATTTATGTAGAACTGCGTCACATCAATGGGATACCAACCTTTGTGTTTGAAGGTGACAAACTGGAAAAGATTACTGTCCTTGAGGCAGTGCACAACCTTTTTCCCAAAGTCTTCATCAAGGACCTTCTCAAGGAACCCTTTCACATCTAGCATTGACCCGGCCTTGACCATGCAGCCGCCCGATTTCTGCCCCTTGACGGTGGAGGAGAAGAATTTAAAAATCTCAACATCTTCACAAGGTCTGGAAATGACTGACGGGGGTTTAAAAGATTCTGGAGTGGCTTGAGGCTTGGTTTGTAGGGTTGAGGGTTTTGGTAAAGGTCCGTGAGAGTTTGTAGCGTGATCTGACGATGAACTTGAACTTCCTGAGGAGGAACTTGACTCAGAGGAAGACATATTTGCAAGCTTTTTGTGGTTTTAAGGAGTTTGTAGGGTTTTAGAGGGTAACGAAGATTTTGGAGTGTAAAGGGTAAAAGATGAAGATATGGTGGAGTTATATATGGTGAGGAGGAAGTAAACGGGTCATTTGAGAAAACACGGGTCGAAATTATGTATAAGGGACAAAACCCTTAAATGCCCTTAAATGAAGGGGCAAAAATGGCTTAAAGCCATATGTGAACTTTGAACTGAAAAGGCAGTTTTCCCTTGTGATGATATGGCCATTTAATGAAGAGAGAGAAAGCTACTCCTTATACTATCACGTCTTGATGGCCCATCCTTTCAAGTCAGACGTATCAGAGAGAGTGGAGCGGATATCTCGGCATGAACTTCATATCGGGTTCTGACACGTGCACACCCACGATCCCACGTTTATGAGAGACTTAGTCAACAAGATATAAGTTTGGCTCTTTTGAAAACGAACAGTGCATCCGAACAGTTGATGATTAAGAGTTTGATATCATTAACTCTTCGATTAGATAGAGAGTTCGGATAGCATGTGATGTTTCGGAGGCAGTCCTCGGTATGTTACCATTCTTCGGTAAGGATATAACTCTGAATACGAGAAGGAC
>CP025647.1:18424024-18442890 GCA_003576665.1 Ipomoea trifida | reverse complement strand
ACAATGTGCTAGTCTTATCGGAATTCTAATGCCCAATTAGAATTCCTATGACTAGGAACATTTTTAGAATACTTCATTTATTAATTCTTCGTCACTTATATTCTTAACACTTAAGAATGAAGAATTAAGAAGATTGTATGGAATAATATCAAATATTAACTAAGCCTTAATAAAATAATTATTTATTATATTTATTTAATAAGAAATTAATGCCCAAAACAATAAATGTTGGCTCCTAGGGCATACATGTCTAACAGTCTCCCACTTGCAGTAGAGCCAATCGGTAACCCTTCATCTTCTCAAGATGCCGATCTAACTGCTCTTGATTAAGTGGTATTGAAAACGGATTTGCTAGGTTATCCGTAAATGCTATTATCTGCATTGCTATATCTCCCTTTCCAACGAACTCTCTTAGGGGATGATAGCAACAACTAACTCGGCTTCAGTGGTTGAATATGCAATCATTTTCTGTTTGGAACTCTTCCAACAGACTGCACCACTATTATAAAACTAGACTTTCTATCATCTGCTCCGATAGAAAATCAAATTTGTGTATCCTTTAATCTTTAATACTCGTTTTCCATCAGTTAAGACTAAACTCTTAGTTACTTAACTGATGTCCAGTGTTATTCACTTAGATTTGATTGATGTTTACAAGTGACACTCACTACATGAGAAACATCAAAACTTGTACATAATATCACATATATAAGATACCCAATAGCTGAAGCCTATGGTATTTTACTCATGTGATCCCTCTCTTCAGTTGTGTCAGGACACAAACTTTAGAGATATAGATTTCATGCTTGAAAGGTAATAAAACCTTTCTCAGAATCTAACATATTGAACAAATTCAATATTTTATGTACATATTTTGAGATAATCCTATTAATCTTTTCGATCTATCTCTATAGACTCGAATCCCAAGGATATAGGTTGTTTATCTCAAATCTATCGTATAGAAAATTTTAGATAATCAAACTTTTATCGGAGTCATCATGCTTACGTCATTTCTTGTTATTAATATGTCATCTACATATAATACAAGAAATGTGATAGTACTCCCACTGACCATTTTATACACATGGATCATCAAAGTTTTACAGTATAGTCAAACAATTTGACTATCTTGTCAAAACAGATGTTCCACATTCTAAAATCGATATCTGATATCGCCTCTTTGTAAATGATAGGATTGTCATTAGACACATCATCTCCAATTGCAAAGACACTCTCTGTGTCATGAAGACAAGTATAATATGTCTAACAAACAAATATGTCTAACACTTTTCTAAAGAGGAGGCATAACTCTTGGTTCGTATTGCACAGATTCTTAAATCTGATTAGGCTAGGAAGATTTATTAACAAACTCTTTGTGAAGTTATATCTTTCTACCTTTTCAGATCTTGTTTCCAACTTGTCTGTTTTAGGCTTTTGATATAAGCCGTGTAACCCAAATCTTAACATACATATGGTGTCTTACGAACAGACTTAGATAGAACCCCATTCAGGATCTAAGATCCATTAAATGGACCATACATACATCAACATGTATCGAATGCTCATTTATTAATCATCAATCATACTCAAACAATAAATACCATTTAACGATATTCTAGTGTCATCGCATTTATTATTGAAATAAATGTAATAAACATTATTCCGAAAAGAAAAATTCATAATTATTCTTAACAGGAATGGAAATAATGTTTGAAATACTAGAATTACATAAATAGTCTTTTGAATATGATTAAATGAAAACTGAATAGATAAATCTCCAATAACTAATGCAGCAACTCTTGCTCCATTTCCCATCCTTAGAGCAATCTCATCTTCAGTCAACTCTCTACTTCTTCTCAGATCCTACAACGATACACAAAACATGTGAAGTTGCTTCCGAGTATTTTATCAAAGAAGTAGTTATTTAGACCAATTAAAACTAGCCTCTTTAATGAGCATACCTTCTGAAGGTTTGTCATTGTCCTTGACTTTCAACGACTTTAGATATTCTGTGCAATTTCTTTTCCAATGCCCTTCTTTGTTGCAATGGAAACACTTTCCTTTACTTGCCACATTTCCTTTTGTTTTGGTCACTCCCCCAGTTGGTCTCTCTCTAGAAACCTTCTTGTTCTTTCTCTTCTTCTTTGACTTGGAAAAAGCCAAAAGAACAATATCAGTGTTCATACCTTTCATTGTAGCATGAGCAGTGCACAACATATTGTGCAGATCAGATTTGGAACAATGAAGCTTGTTCATGTGGAAATTCATTATGAAAGGCCCAAAAGAATCTGGAAGAGACTGTAGAATTAAGTCTACTTCAAGCTCAGAGTCAAGGAAGATATTTAATTCTTCCAATCTCTCCAATAAGCCAATCATATTAAGAACATGATCTCCTACATTTCCTCTTTCTTGTAGTTTTGCTCGAAATAAGACCTTAGTAACCTCATAACGTGCAATCCTACTATGCTCACCGTACAACTCTTGTATGTGATTGACCATAGATTTTGCGTCAGGCATCTTTCCATGCTGACGTTGTAACTCACTGGTCATAGAGGCAAGGACATAACTCTTAGCCCTCAGATCATCATCCTTCCACTTATCAAACGCTGCAACCTCAGCATTATGAACATCAAGCTGATCAACATCAGCATCATCTGGTATGATACCAATTAATGGAGGATCTTGGTCCAAAACATAACCGATCTTCTCCAAATTGAGAACAATTCTCAAATTTCGGAGCCAATCAGTGAAATTTGGTCCAGTAAGTTTGTTTTCTTCGAGTATTTTTGACAAAGGATTTAAAGCCATTTCAAAATAACTGCAGAAAATAACATTAATTATTAGACACGATTCTTTATTAAACTATTTGATTTTCGATTATATAATCAAATAGTACCTCCCACTAAATTTTTCGAGTCCTGCACTTCCCAAGCAAGAAACGGAAATCCCGTTGGAAGATTTCTAATAGGTAATCGAGGTCTTACAAATTTATCTCATTCCTCACCTTAAGGGGCATCTTGGAATTTGAAAAATTTGTAAGTGGTCAACTCTTGCCAATACATCTCATGCATGATTCGATTTTATTAAACTTGAGCTCCATGTCCCATTGAACCTCACCTTAAGGGGCATCTTAGCCCAATGGACGCAGTTAAGTCAAACCCACCATCCTGATAACAAGTAGAGTTGAACCTTGACTTTTCTCACCTTTAGTGGTTTCTTGAAAAGCAAAGTTTCTAAGTGTTACCACATCACATGTTTAAAATAAGAAAAACAAAATATTTTAAAATAACACGTTGCCCCTATGTTGGCATAGCCGACACCGTGCTAAGAAAAATATTTGATTTCTTACGATGGTAGAGAGCCACGATTAGGTAATCTCAACTCTTGAGACCTAACCGTTACAACTTAATATTTAAAAAGGGAAGATTTTAAGAATACTATGTTTCACTTTACTCATGCAACATTTTCACATATATCACATATATAAAGTGCATGAAAAGTAAACTCGATATCGGTCATGGACTTCTAAATGGTCAAAATTGAGCCAACTAATTTTGACCGTGCACAGTGAATAGTGAAAAATTAAAATCCTATCTATTACATGTAAGCTTCCATCATACATATACAAGTCTTCAACTCTTGAAGTCTTCGGGTCTTCAACTCTTGAAGTCTTCGATTCTTCATACATACATTTCCTATCTACCATAAAAGGGGTACATATTTCGGGAAGGGATTTACATTACAATAATAGATAAGAGGCACGCAGTCCCCAATTTTAATTAATCACCAAAAACGGTGCAAACCCCAAAATAAATCACATTCATTCAACGGGTCCTAAGTCCATGACCAAACCGACATGCTAAGCAATCCATACATAGCATAAAATAAATAATTCATTAATTTGTGGCTTTAAAATATATAATCCAATTATACCATAAAAACTTGGGTCAATTCAAAATAAACTTTATATAGAAATAAATTTCCATATAACAAAACAAAGCTTTCCATTAATTAATTAATTTGACACCAAAATCAAATTTGCATGAAATCAATCAATTACTATTATAATTTAATTTTAAATTAAACACTTTAATCTAAAATATTATAATCATGGAAACTTACCTAAATAGCATTCAATTATCACATAAAGAATCACTATTTAAGGAGAAAAATAAATATATCAAGATTATAATAATATAATTATTACTACCATAAAAATCATATTTTCAATGGTAACAATAATATATTATCATCTAATCTTCCAAAATATTATTAATTTTTCAAACATAGAAAATAATCATTATGATAATAATTAATACTACCAAAAGTATCTCATATTTTAATATAATTAGTAGTAATTATATTTCCCAATTATCAATATAGAATATTTTCAAATATGATAACAATTAATACCACTTAAAATATCTAATATTTTATTTGGCAATAAAATTCCAATTATCATATATTAGAAAATTTTCAAATACAATAACAATTAATATCACCAAAAAAAATATCTAATATTTAATTTGGTAATATAATTCTAATTATCAAATTTTATATTAATAATATAATATTACCATAATATTATTAAAATAACAAATCAAATAATACCATAATTATCAAATAATTAAATGGTAATTTTATGATTTGCCAAAACTTTCCCCTAATTACATGCTTAATTAAACCGCTAATCATATCTTCCCGGTGATCACCGCTTTGTTTTCCGCTGGAAAAATGAACAGTGATGAACCCTTCATCACTGGAACCCTTCTCCGCCAACAGTTTTCCTCCAGCGTTGGAACAACTGGCTGCTTCGCCGGCCTAGACCGCCGGTGTGCCAAAACAACACGCAAGGAATGGCCGGCCGCGACTGTCGTTGGTGAATCGCCGAACAAAACAATCCAGCCGACATCTCCAAGCAATCCTTCTTCTCCGTCTCGCCTTCTCTAGATCAATCATTGATTGAAAACGACAAGACGAACGAAGATGACGAAACCAACGGAGACAGACTTAGCGGTGACCGGAAAAAAAAAACGATCGAAAGCCGCAAAGGAAAAAGGAATCGCAGGGAATATCTATCGTGTTGAAAAACTCCTTTTTCATTTTATTAATATAATAATATATCATATATATTATTATATAATAAAAATATAATACAAACAGATGAAGATCAGGGAAGATTACCGAAAACAACATCTGCTTTTCCTTTTATTATTATAATAATAATAATATATCATATATATTATTATAGAATAAAATTATAATATAATAATCAAATTATTATATTAACTAATTAACCCAAGCATATAAAACAAAAAACAAAAGCCACAAATTAATCTAAACATAAAATCATTAGAAAAAGCCTGGCTCTTGATGCCACTGTTAGAAAAACATACAGGCGCAGCGGAAGCATCAAAACGCATTTTCTATGATTCTATGTAAACAAGGGAGTTAGATAAGTTTACCCTTGAAGCGTGCTTTGGCAGAATCAAAACCGTCCAATCGTCCGGCCTCTAGTCCGTCCACCGGTCGGGCACGCGAGAACTCCCAGAGATTTCTACGTGAAAACTATTTTCCTGATCTCTGTATTGCTTTTCTATTCTCACTTAAGAAATTGGGCAAGGCAATATATATAGCCTGGTTTGGGCCCAAAGGTGCTAGCCTTTAAAAGCCCAAAACTACCCAATATTAAATTAATCCATTAATCAATTATTAATGTATTAATTCAATATTGATAACTCTTTATCGATTTCTTTTAAAGTTCTTAGCATTACCACGAACCATTAAGGTGTGACTTTCTAGGTTCATAGTCAAACTAGCAACGATTATTATTTAATAACTCATTATTAAATAATTCGTAAGTCATGAGTGACACCTAGCAGTATGTCATGACTACCTAGTTGATAATGAATATATTTTAATATATTATAATGAACCTTTCCGTTACAAATATTGTGCAACATTCCTTCCACACAACACTTGTTCCGAACCAGGTAAAGGTCATGGTCAAACTTGGTCAAACCTATAAACCCGGTCAATGTCTATTCAATATTCTTAACCTGAAGTCCAACTTCATTATACTCTGGCCAGAGATTCTCGTTGTATGATTATTGAATAGACTGAAACATCCTCGTTACCTCAAGGCGGTGGATCCTCTATTGAACGCACACATGTCTTCGTACAATACTGAACTAGGCCACCAAGTACACTTATAGTCCCATAAGGAACAAAAGACGCATACTGGCAAAAACTAGTCCACCATATGTACGAGACAACCATGTCGTCTCAAGTCAAAGGATTATTGCATACTTGTAACATACAACATACCGATGACACGTAGGTAAACACTATGCGGTACGTTGTAGTCAGTCAATGTTCAATGACTTGTTCCCTAACAATCATCCACATGTCCACTCTCTGTATCTCATACAGAATGGCATGAGACTCACCATAAGAAGGACAATGTGCTAGTCTTATCGGAATTCTAATGCCCAATTAGAATTCCTATGACTAAGAACATTTTTACAATACTTCATTTATTAATTCTTCGTCACTCATATTCTTAACACTTAAGAATGAAGAATTAAGAAGATTGTATGGAATAATATCAAATATTAACTAAGCCTTAATAAAATAATTATTTATTATATTTATTTAATAAGAAATTAATGCCCAAAACAATAAATGTTGGCTCCTAGTGCATACATGTCTAACATCGCGCTCACGCAAAGACTTTAAGGCAAACCTGGAAAACACACGAAGAACCATTAGCAAAAGACTGCTAAGTAACCACCATTCACACCCGCAAGGAAGTATAGATATACATATAAGTTGTAAATAGGTTTACGCACCCATATAGAATATAAACACCAACAAACTGTTCAATAGTTCAAATCGGATACTCAACAAGGATAAACTGAACGAATCAATAACCAAGACTCCGTCAAACAAAGCCAATATCCAACAAGGAAAGCATAATACAATAACGAATCATAACCATGATAGCAACTGAACACAACCATCCAAAGGAACCAATCAATCTCAATGGAACAACAAGATATCAACCGAATAACACAAGGAACCCAAGAATACATAATCCAAGAAAGACCCACAACTCCAATCTCCAAACCACATACCAATCACCATACCAAGCCAAATCTCATAGTCAAAAATCAAGAGCCAAATCCGGAAAACCGGTACGCAGGGGTAAAAACCCAATCACAGGGACCGAAGTCCAATCACAGGGACCGTAGTCCAATCACAGGGACCTAAGTCCAATCACAGGGGTAATGAACCCAATCACAGGGGCAAAAGCCCAATCACAGGGACCGGAGTCCAATCACAGGGGTAATGAACCCGAATATAACCAATAGTAGCCAAACCCAGATAACTGGTACACAGGGACCGAAGTCCAAAGTCAGAAGCCAATAGTAGCACAGCCAAACCAACCAACAACCACCAAGGGATACTCAAAGATCCACCACCACATACTCATACTCAACTCAGCCCAAGAACCATCACTCAGAGTGCTCATCTCAGATATGAACACCAACCAACTCCCAAATAATATAATCAAGGATTCCACCAATCAAATAATAGACTCATATAATGAACTGAGGGGTATGAATTGATACTCAGAGTCAGGGTAACATAACCAATAAAATACTCCAATAAACTCAAGAACAAAGGAGGAAACCAACAACGGATTGCTCACCAATCACTACCACCTTACTCTCACGGAAAACCATAGCGCTTACATTGTCACGTTAGAGAACCCCGCAAGAGCAATTCCCACATACCAAATCAGACTCAGCTCAGAATACAAAGAGATACTCCAGAATACAAAGAACAGATCACAATACACCAATATATCATCCAACAGAGGCCAAATAACATGGAAATCCAACCAATCAAATAATCATACAACACTAGGCAAGGATCAAGACACAAGTCCAAGAATCCAATAGACACGATCAATAATAGGCTAATAATCAAGGAATCTCAGGATTTCCAATCACCAAATAATATCATATAGAGCGAGAGTGTAAAAATAGATTTTGATGGACATAGTGGTTACCTTTGAAGCGTAATTAATCCCAAAAGCGTTTTAATCCAAAGCAACGTCAATCCTAAGCTCATAAGCTAGGTCCATAACCGTGGACCTGAAGAATTAATATAATTCTAATACCGTTACTAACTATTAATAACAATGATATTGATATTCCTAATCGGTCCATTATAACCTATAATCCTATAATTCATGCTCAAAGGCTAATGCAACATAACCAATAATATTATCCTAAACTTAAGCCATACTTATTATAACTAGGATACGATCAAAATACTAATCTAACCTAATCTTATAATGTTATAACTAATTACTAAAACTTAAACCATAAGCTTACTAATAACATAAGATTACCTTAAAACCATTATGCTTAGCCTCGGATTCGAACCCACGCCCTCAAGCCTAACATCCAAGCACCAAACCACCAAGCTAATCTGTTCCTTGTGCTTTGTTGTGTAACCACAGAGTTAATACCTTCAGATAACTCCCGACCACCACCATCGACAGAGAGGGGAGCTTGCTGCCGTTGCGGCTGGTTGCTGCTCGCCGATACACCGTCGCCTAGGTCGTGCCATCGCCCGACGAGAAGGAAGAAGGGTGAGCCACCGTTGCTGCTGTGCTGCTTGCCGACGGGCCTTCATCACGGACTAGCCGTCACCGCCACAGTCCTCCGCCAGTGCCGTAGCTTGCTTGGCCGGACAAGAGAGACGGGTAGGGGAGGTCCGCTCGCCATCACCGCGAACAGGGGAGAAGGAGGGAAGACATGCCGCCGTCGCCCCACGTCGTCAGCCACCACCACCGGGTTGTCCTACTTCTTAGAGAAAGGAAGATCGCTGTCGCCGCCTGGAACCATGATCCCGCGCTAATGTCACCACCCGCTGCCGTCGCCGGGACTACACCAACGCCATACGTTGCTCGCTACCGCTCAACGCCGTTCATGGAGTTCGCCATTGCCCTGCTCTGTTGTGCGAAGGAGAACAAAGGGGGAGAGAAGCTCCGTCACGGTCGACCGTTGCCCTACACCGCCGACCCTTACTGCTACCATTCCTCCGACTCTTCTTAGCCGACGAGGAATAACAGAGGAGGATGCTCCGTTGTCTCCGCCGGTGCTGCTTTGCCGATGGAGGAGAAGGTGACGCCGGTAAGTTCTTGTCGTCGTCGAAGATGCCTCTGGTTGCCGTAGCTGTGGAGCCGATTTGAGGGAGAAGGAGAGGCAGAGGTGAAGGAAACGGGAAAAAGGCGTTGGCTGCTGCACCCATGACTAGGTTACCACATTTAGAAGTTTCCACTTTGGACTATTTCATTTTAGGAAGGGCTTCTAGTTTGGGCTAAACCATATTAGGAATAGGCTATATAATTTGGACTTAAGCTAGTTGGGTCAAGTTTGGTTCAAGGCTAAAATGGATTGGGTCACCAATCATAGTTTATAATAAATAATATATATATATACACATTCCTAATTATGGGCTTATAACATAGTTCTTATAATTCTTAAGAGAATATATAATTTGTGAGCTCAATAATATTGTTTATGTAAGGAATATATATAACTATAGGAATATTGGGCTATAGACTTTTATTATTAATCATATCAATAAACTCTATATATATATATAGATACAAGAGTATATAATCCAAGCCCATAGGAAATAATTATACTTATAATTATTTAAATACTTATTTAATAAGAAAATAACCCCTTATAATATTCAAAAGAGTAGTAGGAATTTTCGGGGTGTTACAATCAGGCACCCACGATGGAGCCATAGGTCCATATCCGGGCTCATTCTCCATCACAGAAGACTTGTCGGACACATCGTCCGGTTCGAGCATGTCCAGGTAACGAAGATAGTCTTCGTCATGAGCCGGATTTGCAGGGGGATTTTGGCCTTGGGCCCTCTGGTACCATCCTTGTATGTCGTTCCAAGCATCATCTCCTGTGTTGTCAATGGAAGGAGATGGAGTGCGTCTTGGCACTCTGTTCGGTTTTGGCCAGAAGGGTTCTTCATTTGGAGGGGCTAATCCACCAGAGTAGAAGCCCGGGACAGATAATGTTGGTGCCTCAGGCATGATGTCTTCATATTCGGAGTCCGAGAGATCAAGAGGGTTCTCAGAAGTGTCTCCTTCGAGAGGTTCTCCCTTCTCACTCCTCAGCTTGTTCAGCTTACTTGTCCCTTCTTTCAGCAACAATCGAAATGAAAATCTCTTCTTTACTCGCTTCTCCTCGGAACAGGCCTTCTTTTCTTTTCCCTTGTCCATACCTGTAAAACTAGAAAACAACACAAGGAATTAGGTGTTAGGATACCTCTTCCTTCCTCGGTTGTGATCTATTTATAGATGGAGTGCTGCATTGCGATTGGCTGAGATCCATTTGACGTGACCAATCAGAGCTGCAACTGTCCAAAATTTTGCGCCTTTCAATTAAATGAGTCCGTGAGTTTCTGACTTTGATGTGCATTGAATGCAGGATGTCATAACTGATGAGTCCCTTCAGTTTTGGAGCGATTCAATATCCTCACATTAACTCATCTCTATCATTCCGAGTTTATGGCGTAGAGCAGAAAATCTGGCTTCGGCAAGTGGCTTCGTGAGAATATCAGCTAGTTGATCTTCGGTATTGACATATTCCAACTTAATATCCTTTTTCTCCACGTGATCTCTGATAAAGTGATATTTAATATCAATATGCTTGGTTCTTGAATGCAACACAGGATTTTGAGTTATTGCAATAGCGCTTGTGTTATCACACATAATACTGACTTCTTTAGCAGTGACCCCATAATCTTTGAGTTGTTGCATCATCCATAGAATCTGTGCACAACAGCTACCAGCTGCTATGTATTCGGCTTCAGCAGTGCTCGTGGCAATAGAGTTATGCTTTTTACTAAACCAAGACACCAATCTTCCCCCTAAGAATTGGCATGTTCCTGATGTACTCTTTCGGTCAATTTTGCAACCGGCAAAGTCCGCGTCCGAATACCCAACTAAGTCGAAGACATCACTCTTCGGATACCAGAGACCTACACTTTGAGTCCCTTTTAGATATCTTAGTATCTTTTTGGCAGCGCTCAGATGACTCTCCTTCGGATTTGATTGAAACCGAGCACATTCACCTACAGCAAACGATATATCTGGACGACTCGCCGTAAGATAAAGTAGAGATCCAATGATTCCTCTATACTTTGTTTGATCAACTTCTTTTCCTTCATTGTCTATGTCCATTCGCAATGAAGTGTTCATTGGTATTTTGACCGAAGATTTCCCATCAACACCGAACTTCTTGATCAGATCCTTGGTATACTTCGCTTGATTGATAAAGATACCATTTTGTTCCTGTTTGACTTGAAGACCTAGGAAATAATTTAATTCTCCCATCATGCTCATCTCAAATTTTCCTTGCATGAGTTTTGAGAATTTTTCACATAGATCTGAATCGGTGCTTCCAAATATAATATCATCAACATATATTTGTACCAGCAAAATGTGATCTCCATCTTTAATTCTGAAAAGGGTTTTGTCAACAATCCCTTTTGTGAAACCGCAACTTATCAGAAAACATGATAAGGTATCGTACCAAGCTCGTGGAGCTTGTTTTAAACCATACAGTGCCTTCTTGAGCTTATATACTTTATCCATTCCAACGTCAGAGATGAATCCTGGGGGCTGCTCAACATAAACTTCTTCTTCTAATAGTCCATTCAGAAAAGCACTTTTCACATCCATTTGATAGACTTTAAAGTCTTTCCATGCAGCATAAGCCAGAAAAATCCTTATAGCTTCGAGTCTGGCAACAGGAGCGAAGGTTTCATCAAAATCTATTCCTTCTTCTTGGCAGTAGCCTTTAGCTACTAACCGAGCCTTGTTCCTAACAATGACTCCTTGTTCATTCATCTTGTTTCTGAATACCCATTTAGTTCCAATAACGTTTTGATGAGTTGGTCGTGAAACCAGTTCCCACACATCATTTCTTTCAAACTGATGTAGTTCATCTTGCATAGCAATGACCCAATCCGAGTCACTTAAAGCTTCTTCAACGGTCTTGGGTTCGATTTGAGATATAAAGCACGCCATCATGTATTCCCGAATGGATGCGCGAGTTCTTACGCTATCATGCACATCACCAATGATTTGATCTTGAGGATGATTTCGTAGCCATTTTAGATCTGGTTGAAAGGTAGTTGGAGGTGCTCCTTCATCTATGGACGGTTCATCTTGATTGCTTCCTTCTTGCTGACATACCACCTCATTTTCATCATTCTGTAACACCTCGGTTTGAGATGAGATATTCGGTTGAAGGTTCGGAAAAAGTGGATAGTCGTCTTCTTTAGATTCTGATCCTTCGGATTGATCATCACGAACTTTGTCTGTTATTTTCTCATCAGCTTGTTCCTCAGAAGTTACCATGTTTTCTTTTGATATTTCGTCGAAGACTACATGTATTGATTCCTCAATTACCATAGTTCGCTTGTTCAGTACTCGAAAGGCTTTACTTTTCTCAGAATATCCCATGAATAATCCTTCGTCAGCGCGTTCATCAAAAGCTTTTAGATGCGATTTCCCATTATTGTGTATGAAACATTTACTTCCAAAGATAAAAAAGTATTTTACCACAGGCTTTCTTCCTTTCCAGAGTTCATAAGGTGTAACGCCATGATCTTTATGAATGATAGATCGGTTTTGTGTATAGCATGCTGTGTTTATGGCTTCGGCCCAAAAACGCTTCGGTAGGCCTGAGTAAGCAATCATGGACCTCGCTGCTTCTTTAAGAGTTCTGTTGCGTCTCTTAGCTACGCCGTTTTGTTGAGGAGTTCTTGCTGCTGAGAGTTGATGTAAAATGCCATGTTGCCCACAAAAGTCTTGAATGACTTTGTTCACGAACTCGGTTCCTTGATCAGAACGTATTTTGACAATGCTTAATTCCTTTTCGGTTTGAAGTCTTCGGAGTAAGTCTGGGAGCACTTTTTCTGTTTCATTCTTCTTTCTTAGAAAGGATGTCCATGTGAATCTTGTGTAGTCATCTACTACCACAAGAGTGTATTTTCTCCCACTTAGGCTGACCGGATCAACTGGTCCAAATAAGTCCATATGAAGTAAACTTAGTGGTCTTGCATTCGTGTTGAGAGATTTTGATTTAAACGAAGACTTGATCTGCTTTCCCTTTTGACATGCTTCACAAACTTTGTCCTTGTCATAGATTACATTCGGTAATCCTTCAACCAGTTCCTTTCTTGCAAGCTTGTTGATGGCTTTGAAGTTGAGATGATTGAGCTTATGATGCCATTCCCAGCTTAGATCTTGCTTGCTTTTAGCGATCAAACAAGTATTCGGTCTTGCTGTTTCCCATGTAACAACATACATGTTTTTCCTTCGCCTTGCTGTTAAAACAACTTCATGAGATTGTTCAGAGATAACTTGACATGTATCCCGTGAGAAGGTGACTTTGTATCCTTTGTCGCAAAACTGACTCGTGCTCAACAAGTTAAACTTTAATCCTTCGACATAAGACACTTCTCGGATAGTTAAACCATTCTTCACAACTTTTCCTGTTCCCATCGTTTGTCCGCTTGAGTTCCCACCAAAAACAACTTTAGGACCATTCTTTGCTTTGTAATTGCTCAGTTCCGATTTGTCTCCGGTCATGTGTCTTGAGCAACCGCTATCTACATACCAGATGGTCCTATTTCCCTGCAGTCAAAGATTAAGGGTTTTTAGGTACCCATACCTTCTTGGGTCCTTGTCGGTTAGCTGTTAGCTTGGGCATCCACGCATACCTAGAACCTGTAAGGTTCATCCTTGGTCCACGATACCCGTTAAACACACGATAATCATAAGGAATAGCATAATAAGATTGGGATGACTTTGGTGAATAAACCTTCTGTCGAGAGGGTGTAGGCTTATTCGTGTTAACTCTAGTGTATGAGGTTTGCTTGTGTCTATGATGCAGCAAGAATTGTGCTCTTTTCATTGGTTCATAGTGCATGGTCCAATCCTCATCACTCGGGTATAAAGTTCCTTCCCCACCTCTAGGCTTACTTGGGAACTTTTTGAAATTCTTGACATTTCTCGGGTAAGAGTTCAGTCTTCCCTGAGGCATACCCTTGCGTTGCCTCTGTGAGTAATGTTGTCTCTTGTTGCCATGAAATTTCCCTTTGGATCGGTTATTTCCAAGTGGTTGACCATTTGCGATTTGACCATGGTGGTTCAATACGCGAGGTCTATACCGAGGGGTCTGATGACTTCTCGGGTTACCGTTTTGGAAATTTCCTCTCGTAGGTTCCACAATTCGTGTTTCAGTCAGATTATTAGTCCGACTCGTTGATTGTGGTTCTATTTCATTTGTGGCATTAATCAAGATTTTCTGTCTGTCCTTGGACAAACATGGAACTTAAACCTCCACTTGTAGAAGGGTCAGTTGGTCGAGTTAAGATAACATTTTGATAAGAGCTAGAGTTGTAACCAAGTCCGGTTCTACTCCCAGATGGTCTTTGATCATCTACCATTCGATCCATTAGTCTGGATGAATTTGTAAATGTCGCAAGTACCGCACGTAAGTTTTGCTCTCTATCATCCTTCGATTTGCACTCTTCCTTAAGAAGAAGAAAAACGTGCTTCTCAAGCTGGCTTATAGACTCAAGCATCTCAGCATTTTTGGACTTTAAGTCCTCGAGATCTTGTCTTTCTGCCAATAGCTTGGCATTCTCTTCTTAAAGTTTGAGATGTGAATCCTCAATGCCATAAAAACTCTTCAGCATTTTCTCAAATGCTTCCCTAGGGTTTTCATGACATACATATTCGGAACTGTAATTGGAGGATTGGCTTTGTGAGGTTACCTCTTCTTCTTCAGCCATAAGACACATTTCTTCATCTGAATCTTCTTGACTGAAAAGACATAGAAGTCCTTTTTCATCTTCCGAGCTGTCACTCTCTGAGCTTGAACTTGAGGTACATGACTCTTCGTTCTTTTCTCTTGTCTTCTCTTCTACCGCCAAAGCTTTCCTTCGTTTATCATTCTTTTGGATCTTGCTTGACTCCTCATCAGCATCATTTGGATTACTCTTCGGGTGATGATATCTTCCCGAATTCTTCTTATAGTTGTGCTCTTCCTGATGCTTTTTGACGATTGGATATGGGCATTCGGATTTGAAATGTCCAGGCTTTCGGCAGTTGTAACATAAAACTTGTGACTCATCCTTGTCATGAGTTCTGGATCCGCTGGCTTTGTCATTTCCTTGATATTTCATTCTTCTCATCTTATCCGAGTTGTCAAAAGATTGATTCTTTCGCATTAACCTTTTGAAACTTCTCATCTTATCCGAGTTGATGGTTCGCAACCAGAGCTATGTTTCTCGTTTCGGGTTCATCATCATTCTGTGCTTCCTTTTCGAACTCGTAAGCCTTCAGATCACTGAAGATCTGTGTAGTACTTGTGTTTTTGAGATCTCTATGATCCCGCATAGCTACAACCTTCATATCCCAGCTCTTGCGTAGTCCTCGGAGAATCTTCAAGTTTATCTCCTTTTGTGTCAGCTTCTTTTCGTCAAGATCATTAATCTCCATTTGCAGCTTTATGAAACGAGCTTCCATCTCAGTTATGGATTCCTTCGGATTTAGTTTGAAGTCCTCGAACTTCTTCATGGCAATAGTCAGTTTGTTCTCCTTTTCTTGCTCATCTCCATCACCAATCAGCATGAGCACATCCCATATTTCCTTAGCATTTTTGGATTTCCTCACTCTCGGAAACAAGGATTCGTCTAGTGACTTGTAGAGAATGTCCTTTGCTATGTTGTCTAGATTCACTCGAGTTCTTTCATCAGTAGTGAGTAGAGCTTTCTCCTTCGGTATCATTTCTGGTGAGCTTGGATTAGTGAGAACGCGATTTGGATTAACCTGTAGTATCTGGATGGGTCCATCAGTTATCACGTCCCACATCTCATCATGCATGGCAGATAAGTGAGCCTGCATGCACACTTTCCAGTCATCAAATTTGTCCAGGTTAAACATAAGGAAATGTCTATGATGTTCCATTTTAGACATGGTGCAAAGTTTCAAAATATTTTGATAAAATTTTTAAAGAGGATCACCAGGCAGTATACACATAGTGTTCACCGTTCAAGGTAACTTGCTCTGATACCACTTGTTGAAGCCAGATTTTCTGCATTGCATACATCTCATAAACCTAACTCTTTTGACAAGAAAAACCCTAAGTGCAAAGTAATATTTAAAATCTTGATATAGCTCTTTCCGCTGCGTTTAACTCAAAATGTTTTCAAAATTCCCTTGAGTCTTTTCAACCCCCCCTTCTAGACTCATAACGCTTTCACCGGGACCAACAACTCTGTTCAAACTCAATGAACAAACAGCTAAACATAAAGAACCTGGGATAGATGAATCATCAGCATTGGCAACTGTAGAAGTACCACCCCCTCCAGCAGATGGATTACAGCCATCTGACCAAACAATAAGAAACTGTAATGTAATTTAAAATAAACTGTAGTGTATTTCAAAAGGAACTGTAATGTATCTCAAACGAAACTGTAGTGTATTTCAAAAGAAACTGTAGTGTATTTCAAAAGAAAATACAGAGAAACGAAAAAGAAACTGTAGTGTATTTCAAAAGAAACTGTAGGGTATTTCAAAAGAAACTGTAGTGTATTTCAAAAGAAACTGTATTGTATTTCAAAAGAAACTGTAGTGTTTTTTAAAAGTAACTGAAGTGTTTACAATAACAAAAACTGCTTCAAAAACAGATTCATACTAACTATGATGATTCGAACACAAATGCATAATTCAACACCAGTAGAGATTTAAACCTGGAATGTAATCGTGATCACCATCAAAACATGAAGAACTAGCATTACATACAACTAGTGAATCCGATTCAACACCATTAGGGAGATTGCATTCAACTGCAATGCATAAAATTTTGAAATATATATAGCATCAAATATAACCTAAAAATATTACACAATCAAACGAGTAAACAAACGAAATCTAATTACACAATCAAACGAAGATACATACCAGGAGTTGATGAACTATAATCTTCAACGATCAACGCATTCAAATCAATATCATCAATAAGATTGCTTCTACCTAACATCTCTCTCATAATTTGCGAAATAGTGAACTCAAATCGCGATGAACAAATGTAATCTCCTCTGCTCCCTTTGCGAACAAGAAAAATTAGATCGAACTGAAAAAGGAAACAACGAAAGCTGAGAAAAGGAAAATTGCCGCCGGTGATAGGTCATCACCTCCTAACCGCTGCCCGAGCGAGTGGACTACTCCCTCGTCGCGAGTTCGACCCCCACCTTCAACCAACTCAAAGTCGTTTCCCTCACCCAGCCATCCTCCCAACATCCTCTACCACATGCGATCAAATGAATAAGCAAATAAATCACAAAATAGGAAGCAAGACAATGCAATATAACATTGAACAAAACAAGCTTAAGACACATGGGCAACTATTATTATACGTTTGGTTAAAGTGTAACATTAAGAAACATACAAATTATCCGTTAAGCAAAAAAGCAACAACAAAGGTAAAAGGGAATAGGAGGGCAGCCCAGGGCGAAGTACTAAAGCTAAGCTCGAAATGGTGGTGAGTGTCAATCAAGCTCAGAAAGGTAGCCGGACCCCCCCGGGCACAGGTTAGGTCATCACCTCCTAACCGCTGCCCGAGCGAGTGGACTACTCCCTCGTCGCGAATTCGACCCCCACCTTCTACCAACTCAAAGCCGTTTCCCTCACCCAGCCATCCTCCCAACATCCTCTACCACATGCGATCAAATGAATAAGCAAATAAATCACAAAATAGGAAGCAAGACAATGCAATATAACATTGAACAAAACAAGCTTAAGACACATGGGGCAACTATTATTATACGTTTGGTTAATGTGTAACATTAAAAAACATACAAATTATCCGTTAAGCAAAAAAGCAACAAGAAAGGTAAAAGGGAATAGGAGGGCAGCCCAGGGCGAAGTACTAAAGCTAAGCTCGGAATTGTAGTGAGTGTCAATCAAGCTCAGAGAGGTAGCCGGACCCCTCGGGCACAGGTTAGGTCATCACCTCCTAACCGCTGCCAGAGCGAGTGGACTACTCCCTCGTCGCGAGTTCGACCCCCACCTTCAACCAACTCAAAGCCGTTTCCCTCACCCAGCCATCCTCCCAACATCCTCTACCACATGCGATCAAATGAATAAGCAAATAAATCACAAAATAGGAAGCAAGACAATGCAATAACACATTGAACAAAACAAGCTTAAGACACATGGGGCAACTATTATTATACGTTTGGTTAATGTGTAACATTAAAAAACATACAGATTATCCGTTAAGCAAAAAAGCAACAAGAAAGGTAAAAGGGAATAGGAGGGCAGCCCAGGGCAAAGTACTAAAGCTAAGCTCGGAATGGTGGTGAGTGTCAATCAAGCTTAGAGAGGTAGCCGGACCCCTCGGGCACAGGTTAGGTCATCACCTCCTAACCGCTGCCCGAGCGAGTGGAATACTCCCTCGTCGCGAGTTCGACCCCCACCTTCAACCAACTCAAAGCCGTTTCCCCCACCCAGCCATCCTCCCAACATCCTCTACCACATGCGATCAAATGAATAAGCAAATAAATCACAAAATAGGAAGCAAGACAATGCAATATAACATTGAACAAAAAAAGCTTAAGACACATGGGGCAACTATTATTATACGTTTGGTTAAAGTGTAACATTAAGAAACATACAAATTATCCGTTAAGCAAAAAAGCAACAAGAAAGGTAAAAGGGAATAGGAGGGCAGCCCAGG
>CP025647.1:18402889-18414012 GCA_003576665.1 Ipomoea trifida | reverse complement strand
CACGGAACGAGTTTTCCAACGATAGGGTATTTAACTTATTCGAGGGGAAAGAAAGAAATTAGATTTCGAAAGGAATTAAGAATAAGATTTCGAAAGACAGAAACAGTTTGTCAATGATAAGGTATTCAGCTTTTCAAGGTAAGAAAAAGATTCAATTTGAAAGAAGATAAGAATGAGGTTGAAAACGCAGAACGAGTTTCTTAACGGTAGGATATTCAACTTGCTCAAGAAAAAAGGGGAGAATGAAATTCAATCTTGAAATGGGAGAAGAATGAGATAAACTGAAAGGTTGTCTGAACGGAAGGATATACAATCTCCAAGGGAGGGAGAGGAGTTTGAATGTAAGGGACGATAGCAAGGAAATCTAAGGAGATAGAAAAGATTCCTTAGCAATAGGGTATGCACTTTCTCAAGGGGAAAGAGAAATTCAGTGTCGAGCGAAAATGAGAAAGAGATTTAGGGCAGGTAGACGGGATGTTCGATACGAGGGCATTTTAGAGTTTCAAGAAACAAAGGAAAATTTAGTTTCCAAGAATAGATAGGAATACCAATTAGAATAAAGAGAAGGAATTTCGTTATGGAGGGATAATTGGGATTTTCGAGGAGAATTTGGTTTCCACAGGGATTTAGGAACGAAGATTGCAACAGATAGAAGGGACTTCTCACGAGTATGGTACTTAGGATAGCAAGGAATTGTGAAGGATTTGGTTTTACAAGGAATAGGAAGTCTCTCAACTTTAAGCGGTTTCTACAGCTTGACGATTTGGTCACGACACTCTGATTGATTGATGGATCTTGCCTTGCTTCCCTCGCAATATGAATCTGAGATTCGAATACGCTCCACATGCAGACTACGGTTCGCATAACCTTATCTCTCCAAAAGAGGCTGAAGGTGATGAATTGCTGATGACTGGTTGGTGTAGAACGAGAGAATTCGAGGAGGCTTTATGAAAGGATAGGTGCAATTGGAAAGGTACCGCCCGATTTGAAAGGAGATTCGTTTATGGGTAATAGTGATCTTTAGAAACCGAGGTTACTTCCTCAAGCTCTTGCACAAGAAACCACGTTCAAGGTGTACTGAAGAGATTACACGAGGTCCACTTCACGGAGCCATACCCCACTTGCTTAGGGCATTTCCCTTATCTTCGGGGATCTTAAGCGTCCAAGCTTCCCTTTCTATATAACTTAGTCTTCTTCGCTTTGAAGGCTGCAACCTCTAACTCGTTCCTTCGTAGCCGCTTCAGAGGTAGGTGAGACTACCTTAAGGTCCGCGAATCCCGACCTCGGATTATATTCTTCATGTAACGTTAACTCCGAGTTTAGCTCGCGCGAGACTCTTCATCACTAAACCCGAAAGCTCCTGTTTGGCGTGCTTTAACTCTTGCTTCTGACGAGACGCGAGTATAGATAACTCTTCCGTAGAATACCCGAGGGTTAGGCTAGCCTTTAGGTTCACTTCCGTTGGTCTTGATCTTTTTGACGATTTGATCTTCTACTAGCTTGTCTCGCTATTCCTTAATTCTTTCTTGCCACTGTTCCTTCGAGTATTTGCACGAGACTCCTCATAGCCGATCTGACAACTCCTACCTGGCGTGTTTTAACTCCTTCTTGACGCGTCAGCACCCGCTATTGTCGTTCCCTCAAGACCGAGGGTCTTCGAGTCTTCAGTCTTCGAGCTCCAGTTGCTTTCTTCATCTTGTGTCGAACTTCAGCTGCACGAACCCGTTCTTCAAGTCTTGAGGGTAACGAAGATCTTGCAACGATGCTTCACGCGTGAAGACGCCATTCCCAAAGAACGTAGACCGTTGTCGTTGACTCCGAACCGCGAGGGATTAGTCTTCTTTATCGAGCCGTCAACCTTCTGATTGCTTTAACGCATGCGGTGCTATCCGTCGCTTCTCATACCAACTAACTACTCATTCCTAATCTAAGGCAGGCTCCTAAGCAAAACTAAAACGAAGCAACGTAACTAAAAGCGATTAAGACTTACCCGAGAAGACGAGCCGCAAGCTGCAAAACAACAAGGTTAACAAAGCACATATAATATAAACAGATAAGGCGTGTCCTCACCGCGATTCCTAGAATTCACACATCCTAGGATTCTCAAAACATCTTAATTCCTATTTAATCAAGTCCTAGAGTTTCAGATTACAACCCTAGGATCTCTATTCAGACCTCAACACAGGCTCTGATACCAACTGTGACACCCCCAACCTCACACAGGCTGAGATAGCTAAAAACTCAACATAAAAGCTGCCAATCTCAACCAATAAACCAAACATAGCGGAAGCGAATCAAAACCTAAGGGCGTCATGCCACATCTAGGTATATCACAGCCTAGATGCACAGGCGAAACATAAAGATAAACTAAGCTGCCATTCATAATAAGAAGATGAATCCTCAATCTATAAACAACACTAATCGAAACATTGGTCAAGAGTATAACAAATCTCAAATGGCTCACAGGCCAAAGCATAAACCTAAAACATAGCCACTATCTAAGCCTCCTCATACGGGTGTATCTCTATCGCGCTCACGCAAAGACTTTAAGGCCAACCTGGAAAACACACGAAGAACCATTAGCAAAAGACTGCTAAGTAACCACCATTCACACCCGCAAGGAAGTATAGATATACATATAAGTTGTAAATAGGTTTACACACCCATATAGAATATAAACACCAACGAACTGTACAACAGTGCAAACCGATACTCAACAAGGATAAACTGAACGAATCATAAACCAAGACTCAATCAAATAAAGCCAATAATCAATAACGAAAGCATAATGCATCACGAATCATAAATGAGATACCAACTGAACACAATCCAAAAGGAACATCCCAACTCAAGAGAATGACAAGGTATCAACCGAACAATCCAAAGAACTCATAAGACCAACAAAGAAAGACATCCCAACATCAACCTCCCAACCAACCAAACCATCAACCAAGTCAAACCATATGTCACAAGTCAGAAGTCAGATAGTCAGTCAACGACATCAACGACATGGACGAAGTCCGCACGACCGAAGTGGACCGCAGTCCGGAATAGTAACGACATGGACCGAAGTCCGAACGACATGGCCGCAGTCCGCAGTTAGAAGTCAAATAGTCAATAGTCAATAGTAACCAATAATCCACCATCACAACCATACTCCAACACCATCACAACCAACCAAGACGTGGGTTCATCTCAAATATGAACACCAACCAACTCCCAGATCATGAATCAAAGAATCAATAGACCAAACACCAACAAGGGGAAAACCGAAGACATAATCAATACTCCAACTAAGGCATCAAATGCTCAATGAATAACATGAATAAATACTCCAATAACAAGGTAAAATACCCAACAAAACAATCCAACAATAATCTGAAACAAAGACCAACAACAGACACAACAACAGAGAAACTGCTCACTGGAAAACAACTCCCAGAGAACTAACGGAACCACTCAACGGAGCTCACCCCTCCGCCGACCTCCTCCGCAAGGAGGAGACGGACCCCCTCAACGGGCCATCCTCCTCCGCCCGAGACCACCGTTGCCACCTTGCGGAGCACCTTCACGGATTACATTGTTACGCTCAAGTGATCCGCAAGGCCAAACCCATCCCAGATTCCAGAGACCAAAACAGACAATGAACAATACCATTTCCAGAATACAAAATCAGACAAAACACTCACATTTCATCCAATTTAGAGTCCAAAAATAAGGAAATCCATAACATCATTGATCATACAACACAAGACAAAGATCAAGATGAAATCCAACAAATAGATCAACAAAATAGGCTAATCACAAGGAATTTCCAGGATTTCCAATCACCAAATCAATATATATAGAATAGGGAATAAAATAGTTTTGATGGACATGGATGGTTACCTTTGAAGCGTACTTAACCCAAAGCATTTAATCCAAAGCAACGTCAAACTCAAAGCTCGGTTCATAATCACGAACCTGAAATAGCATAATTCTAACACCGTCACTAACCATTTAACAATACTAATATTCCTAA
Source organism: Ipomoea trifida (assembly GCA_003576665.1). NCBI lineage: Eukaryota > Viridiplantae > Streptophyta > Magnoliopsida > Solanales > Convolvulaceae > Ipomoea > Ipomoea trifida. Next base: position 18,409,991 of record CP025647.1, on the reverse strand, counting down.
TCGGCCATTACAACCTATAATAATCTATTATCCATGCTCAAGGCTAGTGTAACATGACCATAAGAACCCAACTACTATAATTACTACTAATACTTAAAAACAATTATGACCAACATACTAACCCATGGCTAAGACATAGTATTATAACGAATTACTGAACTAAAGACTTATAAATGTGAACTAATAACTACTAATACTATAAACTATAGCAACCTAAAGGATTAAAACAACATTCACCTTACTGCTAGCCGTAGGACTCGAACCCGTGCCCTCCAACTCGCCACCAAGAGCTACACCACCAGCCCAACTCGTTCGTTGTGGTATGCTTCGCTGCCCCTGCTTATAACCCTGCGCGTGCTGCCGGCCTTCATAGACGGTCGGACCATGCCGCCACCGCACTCCGCACTGCTCCGCTGCGCTCGCCTGTGAACGGAAGAAGATGGCGGGGATACCAGAGCCGCCGGGATGCTCCGCCTTTATGTCTTAACGGAGAGTAGTGTGCCGCCAACCTCACCGCTGCCTTGCACCGCCGGAGGGAAAACAGGAATGAAACTCGCTGTTGCTCTGCTTCGACGTCTGTCTGCTCGAACAATTGTTGCGCATGGACTGCTCACACCACCTCGCCATTGTAAACGCGAAGGAAAGGGAGAAACCGCCAAAACCACTGCCCACGATTTGCCGTCGACGAGAGAGACAAGGTCGCTTCTTTTTCCGGTCGCGAGGTTGCTATCCGAGACGTCCAGCTGCCACCCTTTTACGCCGTCAACGATCGCCTGCTGCATCCCTCACTGGATCATGAAGACGAAAGAGAACAGGGTTGCCGCCGACGGAGCTCTCCATTGACGTCGCAGCACCGGACTCGGCGGCTATCACTGCTGCAGTCCCATGATCCGTCGTCACCTGTCACAGTCCGACGTCGCCGGAGGGAAGAGATACACAAGCTGCCACGCCTCTGCGAGTTCAGCCACCACCTCGCGCGCGCATCGGAGAAGTCTTGACGCCTGCCGGAACTCCCTCCCTGGTTGTTGTCGTTGGAGACTTTGCCGAGGAAAGGAAAAGAGAAACGGAGATGATAGAGGCGGATGGTGTGGGGAATTCTCAATTTAGAAACTTCTAAATATGTATATATATCTAGGGTAGTTTTGCCATTTTGGGCTAAGCCAATTAATAGAAGGATTATTCAATATGGTCTATACTAGTTGGGTCAAGAACAATTGCAATATATAAAATAACCCACTGGGTCCATGGCTTTTATAATATAATATAATATAATATGGCTATTAAGAGAAGTTGGGTCAATTTTTAAAAGTTGGGTCACTAACCATAGCTTATAGTATATATATAATAAATTGTTTATACACAATTATGGGCTATAATATAACCTTAAGAAAATATAATTTATGTGGGCTCAATAATAAAATGTTACGTAGGAAATATATATATAACTATAGAAATATTGGGCCATAGCCTATTATGGATAATCATCAATAAACTATATATATATACAAGAGTATATAATCCCAAGCCCATAGGGAATAATTATACTTATAATTATTTAAATAATTATTTAATAAGAAAATAACCCCCTTATAATATTCAAGAAAGTAGTAGCGAATTTTCGGGGTGTTACACTAACGTCTCAGGAGCTAACACATGTGAGGCGTCGTGCACGTACTTCTTCAGCTGGGAGACATGAAACACATTGTGCACTCGATCCAATTCTGCTGGCAAGGCTAAGCGATAGGCCACTTGCCCAATCCTCTCTAGGATCTCATATGGTCCGATGAAGCGGGGGCTCAACTTCCCTTTCTTCCCAAATCTCATCACTCCACGAGTTGGGGAAATCTTCAGCCACACTTTCTCACCTGCTTGGAATTCCACGGATTTTCTTCCCAGATCAGCATAGGATTTCTGGCGGTCTTGAGCAGCTTTCATTCTACTTTGAATTAACTTGACTTTTTCGGTGGCTTCTTGCAGATATTGAGGTCCTAAGGTCACTGGATCGACCAAATCCTCCCAGCATAACGGGCTTCTGCACTTTTGACCGTAGAGCGCCTCATATGGAGCCATCTGTATACTGGAGTGATAACTGTTGTTGTAGGAGAACTCAATCAAATCGAGATGTTCTTCCCACGACCCTTGCAAGTCGAGCATGCAAGCCCTCAACATATCTTCCAAAGTCTGAATAGTGCGCTCAGTCTGACCATCGGTGGCAGGATGGAAAGCGGTACTCATCTTCAACCTTGTGCCCAACGCGGCCTGTAAAGATTTCCAAAACTGGGATAAGAACCTCGAGTCGCGGTCAGATACGATGTCGCGAGGTACTCCGTGGTATTTCACCACCTGGTGTATGTAGGCCCTAGCCAACTGATCCATAGTCCATGTCTCCTTCATGGCGATGAAACGGCTGTCTTGGTGAGGCGATCCACTATCACCCAAATCTTGTCTTTCCCGGTCCTGGTCAAAGGCAACCCTCCACGAAGTCCATAGATATAGATTCCCACTTCCCTTCGGGTACCTCTAGGGTAGTAGCATTCCTTTAGTCTTACATCTTTCAGCCTTGACTTTCTGGCAGTTCAGGCAGCGGCTCACAAAGTTAGCTATTTCCTTTTTCATGTTCGGCCACCAAAATAGTTTCTTCATGTCTTTATACAACTTGTCGCCGCCAGGATGTACTGAGTACGGAGTGTAGTGGCTTTCCTCCAATATCTGTTTCTTTAAGTCCTTGCACGAAAGTGGCACGCACCACCGCCCTAGGTATCGGATACTGCCGTCGGGTAGAGCTCGAAAGGTCCCTTCTTGCCATTAACCATCTTGGCCCTTACTCTGTTCAACCGGGCATCGCCCCCTGTCCCCTACGGATCTCGTCGAGCCAAGCTGGTAAGATCTGCATGCTAAAGAGTCGGACCTCTTCCTCTACTTGCCCTTCCTCCACCACAGCAATGTTCAACTTTTGAAATTCCTTACACAGGTCGTCTGCTAGCACCCACGTGGCATTGAGTGAATGGCTCGTCTTTCTGCTCAGTGCGTCAGCCACTACATTTGCTTTCCCTTCGTGATACTGAATGACCAAGTCGTAGTCTTTAATGAGCTCTAGCCAACGTCTTTGTCTCATGTTCAACTCTTTCTGTGTGAAGATATACTTTAAACTCTTGTGATCGGTGTAAATCTTACATTGCACTCCATACAAGTAATGCCTCCAAATCTTGAGTGCAAAAACAACGGCAGCCAACTCCAAATCATGCGTGGGGTAGTTCTCCTCGTGACTCTTGAGCTGTCGGGGATGCGTAAGCCACCACTCGGCCCTGCTGCATCAGCACACACCCCAACCCTTTCTTCGACGCGTCACTGTATACTTCAAACCCCTCAGTCCCGGATGGTAGTGTCAAAACAGGAGCTGATGTCAATCTTTCTTTCAACTCTTGGAACGCTGCTGCACACTCACTGTCCCATCTGAAGGGTGTGGTCCTCTTCATGAGCTGCGTGATCGGTCGGGCTATCTTAGAGAAATCTGGAACAAACCTCCGTAGTAGCCTGCCAAACCCAGGAAGCTTCGGACTTCAGACGGAGTTGTTGGTGCCGGCCACTCTATCACTGCCCGGATCTTAGCAGGGTCCACCGAGACTCCATCTTTAGCTATCACATGACCCAAGAAAGCCACGCTAGTCTTCCAGAACTCACACTTGGATAGCTTGGCATACAACTGTTTCTCCCTTAGAATATGCAGCACAGTCCTGAGATGCTTCTCATGCTCGGCCGGATCAGGAGAGTAAACTAAGATGTCGTCGATGAACACTACCACAAACTCGTCTAGATACGGCTGGAATACTCTGTTCATCAAGTCATGAAAGCAGCTGGGGCATTGGTTAACCCGAACGGCATAACCGTGAACTCATAGTGGCCATAGCGGGTCCGGAACGCCGTCTTCGGAACATCAGCCTCCGCCACCCTCAGCTGATGATACCCGGATCGCAAATCAATCTTCGATAGATATACATAAGCTTGTAAATAGGTTTACACACCCATATAGAATATAAACACCAACGAACTGTTCAATAGTTCAAAACAGATACTCAACAACAATAAGCTGAACGAATCATAAACCAAGACTCAATCCAATAAAGCCAACAACCAATAACGAAAGCATAGTGCATAACGAATCGTAAATGAGATACCAACTGAACACAATCCAAATAGGAAACATCCCACTCAAGAGAATGACAAGGTATCAACCGAACAATCCAAAGAACTCATAAGGACCAACAAAGAAAGACATCCCAACATCAACCTCCCAACCAACCAAGCCAGCCATCAACCAAGTCAAACCATATGTCACAAGTCAGAAGTCAGATAGTCAGTCAACGACATCAACGACATGGACGAAGTCCGCACGACCGAAGTGGACCGCAGTCCGGAATAGTAACGACATGGACCGAAGTCCGAACGACATGGCCGCAGTCCGCAGTTAGAAGTCAAATAGTCAATAGTCAATAGTAACCAATAATCCACCATCACAACCATACTCCAACACCATCACAACCAACCAAGACGTGGGTTCATCTCAAATATGAACACCAACCAACTCCCAGATCACGAATCAAAGAATCAATAGACCAAGACACCAACAAGGGGAAAAACCGAAGACATAACTCAATACTCCAACTAAGGCATCAAATGCTCAATGAATAACATGAATAAATGCTCCAATAACAAGGTAAAATACCCAACAAAACAATCCAACAATAATCTGAAACAAAGACCAACAACAGACACAACAACAGAGAAACTGCTCACTGGAAAACAACTCCCAGAGAACTAACGGAACCACTCAACGGAGCTCACCCCTCCGCCGACCTCCTCCGCAAGGAGGAGACGGACCCCCTCAACGGGCCATCCTCCTCCGCCCGAGACCACCGTTGCCACCTTGCGGAGCACCTTCACGGATTACATTGTTACGCTCGAGTGATCCGCAAGGCCAAACCCATCCCAGATTCCAGAGACCAAAACAGACAATGAACAATACCATTTCCAGAATACAAAATCAGACTAAAACCACTCACATTTCATCCAATTTAGAGTCCAAAAATAAGGAAATCCATAACATCATTGATCATACAACACAAGACAAAGATCAAGATGAAATCCAACAAATAGATCAACAAAATAGGCTAACCACAAGGAATTTCCAGGATTTCCAATCACCAAATCAATATATATAGAATAGGGAATAAAATAGTTTTGATGGACATGGATGGTTACCTTTGAAGCGTACTTAACCCAAAGCATTTCAATCCAAAGCAACGTCAAACCCAAAGCTCGGTTCATAATCACGAACCTGAAGAATTAGCATAATTCCTAACACCGTCACTAACCATTGGTAACAATACTAATATTCCTAATCGGGCCATTACAACCTATAATAATCCTATTATCCATGCTCAAGGCTAGTGTAACATGACCATAAGAACCCAACTACTATAATTACTACTAATACTAAAAACAATTATGACCAACATACTAACCCATGGCTAAGACATAGTATTATAACGAATTACTGAACTAAAGACTTATAAATGTGAACTAATAACTACTAATACTATAAACTATAGCAACCTAAAGGATTAAAACAACATTCACCTTACTGCTAGCCGTAGGACTCGAACCCGTGCCCTCCAACTCGCCACCCAAGAGCTACACCACCAGCCCAACTCGTTCGTTGTGGTATGCTTCGCTGCCCCTGCTTATAACCCTGCGCGTGCTGCCGGCCTTCATAGACGGTCGGGACCATGCCGCCACCGCACTCCGCACTGCTCCGCTGCGCTCGCCGTGAACGGAAGAAGATGGCGGGGATACCAGAGCCGCCGGGATGCTCCGCCTTTATGTCTTAACGGAGAGTAGTGTGCCGCCAACCTCACCGCTGCCTTGCACCGCCGGAGGGAAAACAGGAATGAAACTCGCTGTTGCTCTGCTTCGACGTCGTCTGCTCGAACAATTGTTGCGCATGGACTGCTCACACCACCCTCGCCATTGTAAACGGAAGGAAAGGGAGAAACCGCCAAAACCACTGCCCACGATTTGCCGTCGACGAGAGAGACCAAGGTCGCTTCTTTTTCCGGTCGCGAGGTTGCTATCCGAGACGTCCAGCTGCCACCCTTTTACGCCGTCAACGATCGCCTGCTGCATCCCTCACTGGATCATGAAGACGAAAGAGAACAGGGTTGCCGCCGACGGAGCTCTCCATTGACGTCGCAGCACCGGACTCGGCGGCTATCACTGCTGCAGTCCCATGATCCGTCGTCACCTGTCACAGTCCGACGTCGCCGGAGGGAAGAGATACACAAGCTGCCACGCCTCTGCCGAGTTCAGCCACCACCTCGCAACGCCATCGGAGAAGTCTTGACGCTGCCGGAACTCCCTCCCTGGTTGTTGTCGTTGGAGACTTTGCCGAGGAAAGGAAAAGAGAAACGGAGATGATAGAGGCGGATGGTGTGGGGGAATTCTCAATTTAGAAACTTCTAAATATGTATATATATCTAGGGTAGGTTTTGCCATTTTGGGCTAAGCCAATTAATAGAAGGATTATTCAATATGGTCTATACTAGTTGGGTCAAGAACAATTGCAATATATAAAAATAACCCACTGGGTCCATGGCTTTATAATATAATATAATATAATATGGCTATTAAGAGAAGTTGGGTCAATTTTACAAAAGTTGGGTCACTAACCATAGCTTATAGTATATATATATATAATTGTTTATACACAATTATGGGCTTATAATATAACCTTAAGAAAATATAATTTATGTGGGCTCAATAATAAAATGTTACGTAGGAAATATATATATAACTATAGAAATATTGGGCCATAGCCTATTATGGATAATCATATCAATAAACTATATATATATACAAGAGTATATAATCCCAAGCCCATAGGGAATAATTATACTTATAATTATTTAAATAATTATTTAATAAGAAAATAACCCCCTTATAATATTCAAGAAAGTAGTAGGAATTTTCGGGGTGTTACACTAACGTCTCAGGAGCTAACACATGTGAGGCGTCGTGCACGTACTTCTTCAGCTGGGAGACATGA
>CP025647.1:18329470-18393211 GCA_003576665.1 Ipomoea trifida | reverse complement strand
CCAGAAAACAGTGGTGTTAAGGCGTATTCAAAGATTGATTTAAGGACGGGGTGTGGCGCATATATTCAGTTCGATGTAGATGGTAATGGGGTGTGGACAGTAACAAAACACGAGAAAGCTCACAACCACAAGTTAAGCACTAAAGACAAGAGTCACCTACTTCGTTCGCACAGAAGAGTGGGAAACAATCAACTTTCATACTTAAGAGACTTAAAGAAGAGTGGGGTTGCCTTGGCGGATGGGATAAGGTTTTTGAAACATCAGTCAGGAGGGTCTCCACTCGTTGGGTTTACCAATCGAGATGCTTACAATTCATTGGCATCTGAGTCTTTGAAGAGCTTGGATGGAACTGATTCGAATTCGTTGATTGAAATATTCAGGAGGAGGCAGTGTAATGAGCCTGACTTCTTTTTTGACTTTGAAGTTGATGATGATGCAAGATTAACTAGCTTTTTTTGGAGGGACGGGCAAATGAGGCGAGACTATGCGTTGTTTGGAGACTTGTTAGTGCATGATACAACATATCGCACTAACAAGTACGACATGATATGTGGTCCATTTGTAGGGATGAACCACCATTGTATGAATATTATGTTTGGGTGTGGTTTTTTGATGAACGAAAGGATAGAGTCATTTGTATGGTTGTTTAGAGCATTTCTTAGATCTATGGGTGGCATATGTCCACAAACCATTATGACTGATCAATGCGCAGCCATGGCTGCTGCCATCTCTCAAGTGTTTACAACATCACGGCATCGTCTTTGCATATGGCATATCGGTGAGAACTATCAGTGAGAACTCACTTACTACCAGCCTTGGAGCACAAAAATGTCTTCATCTTAACATTTTTAGTAGACCCTTGGTAGTGTTGCTTACCCTTCCTCACACTAAAACCAACTCTAAATACATAATCGTTATACAACTCATACGCTTCATCACCATTACTTACTACAATACCCACCAAATCTTGATCAACTGCACATATGAAATATAACCTCAAGTATGGAAAAACATACCAAAGAAAACAAATAAAAAGCAATCTTATGGAAATATATTCTCTATGTAGAGGGGGGGGGGCGGGTAATACCACACTATATATTCACATAAGCTATACTAGATATTCACAGTTAGAAAACAACAGATTCATACATTCCAATGATAATTGTTCAGTAATAGGATTACTATCTTCTCTACATTCACACATTCAATACACTAGATTCACATACCATATACTATGTATTCACATTTTGAAAACTCTAGATTCACACATTTCAGGGGCAACACTGTTACGCATTCACACATTCAAAACTATATATTCACAAGTCCTATACTCTATATTCACACATCAAACACTATTACACACAACTACACATAAAATCGTAAATCAATATGAATCACTAATTTTACTCTAAAAAACAATTTAAAAAAAAAACCTGGAATTGAAGTAGAATCCTCAGCATTTATACAGCCTTGATCATTGCTTGTTAAGCCAACAACTAAATCTGCATTCACTACAAATATAAAAAAATAAAACAGAGTATAAGTGTGAATCTATAGTTCTAAATGTGTGAATCTACAACTATGTATCTGTGAATGTATAGTTGTATAAGTGTGAATCTAAAACTCAAATACATGGTTACACAATCAATCTAACCACAAATCCTAAATTCGAAAAAAACAAATATAAATCTATACAATTCATCAAACATGAATCAAAACTTAAAACCTGCAATCGAAGATGAGCCATCAACGTGTAAACTTAGTTGATCTACTGCCTCTGCCATCACTGCAAATATAAAAAATAAAACAGAGTATCAGGAAACAGTGTGAATGTAGTGTTCATAATGTGTGAATCTATCACTATGTAACTGTGAATGTAGAGTTGTATAAGTGTGAATCTAAAACTCAAATACATGGTTACATAATCAATCTACCCACAAATCCTAAATTCGAAAAAAACAAACGTAAATCTATACAATTCATCAAACATGAATCCAAACTTAAAACCTGCAATTGAAGAAGAATTGCAAAGAAGAATTACGATGGTGAATCGAAAGAATTTCGCGATGTTGAATCGATGATGAATCCAACGAGAATTGCGATGATGATGAATCGAAAGAACAATTGTTTTGCGAGAATTGCGGCGATGATGAATTGCTTAGCGATGATGAGTGCGATTTGCGAGAATTGCGGCGATGATGAATGACTGGAGTGCGATGAATTGCTTAGCGATGGTGAATGACTGGAGTGCGATGATAGTGAATGACTGGAGTGCGATGATGAACCGGACAACCAACTTCCTGCTCCGTTAACGGCGTTAATGAACAATTTTTTTTTAAAAGCATAAAACGACGTCGTTTAAGGACCCGGGTGCACCTTGCAAGGTGCACCTGGTTCCACGGCATAAATTGCGCAACCCATTGATTACAGACTAACGGGCTAAATGGGCCAACCCGTTAGCCTGTTTATATTATTTTATTTTATATTATTAAAATTTATTAATTTTTGTATTGTATAGAAATTAAACCCTCAACCTCTAAGTTAATAATTAACACTATTTTCAACTAAACACATGAATCCTTTTTAACTAATATTTTGTATGAATATATACTTTGTTGTTTTATGTTAGTTGATGATGAGACTAATGTGGCAAATTATGCTATGGACCCAGGTTCACCTTGCTAGGTGGACCTGGTCCAAAACTACGTCGTTTTTGTCTTTGTTTTTTTTTTTTTAATTAGTAAACATATTGCTGAATATAGAGTTGTCCAAAAATGTGTGAATGCAGAGGTTTCAAAGTGTGAATGTAGAGTATAGAAATCGTGAATGTAGTTTTATGATTGTGTGAATGTAGAGTTGCCCAGAAATGTGTGAATGTGGAGGTTTCAAATTGTGAATATGGAGTATAGAAATCGTGAATGTAGAGTTATGCATGTGTGAATCTGTAATAGAGTTAAGAAGTTCTAGCAACTTGTAGCCCTGTAATGTGTGAATGTGGAGTTCTTAAGTTGTGAATGTGGAGTATAAAACCTGTGAATATAGAGTTTTGAATGTGTGAATGTAGAGTATAGTGTATGTGAATGTAGAGTATAGTTACTAAACATATAATCCTGTAATGTGTGAATGTAAAGTTTACAAATTGTGAATGTATAGTATAGTGTATGTGAATGTAGAGTATAGTGTATATGAATGTAGACCCACCCGACTAATGTGCAGTTGATCATATACACACAACAAACATATATGTTAATTAATATGATATGTAAAATATGTATGTTAATATATATATATATATATATATATATATATATATATATATATATATATATGATAATTTATTTAATTAATTTTTAATTCTAATATAGTTTAATTACATGTAACATACTAATCAAAGTCTTATTACTTATTAGCAAATAGCAACAACATTTTAAAATATTAATACAATACAATTACACAACAAATTTGAGGGTAGGGGGTTGGGGTGGGGTGGGAGTATGGAGTATACGGGCCGGATTGGAAATCCTCTAACCCAGCCCGTCTAAAATACGGGTTAAACGGGCCCAACCCGACGGGTTGGGCGAGTTTTGACAGCTCTATTTGTTAGCATTGAAAATTTGACAACTCTATTTGTTTTGACAGCTCTATTAAGCCCACAAACCGGTAATTGACCTGTTATTACCGATAATTTGGATTTTCGACCACCGACGTCACTCTCTGGCGACCGGCGACGACTGAATCGGGGAGAAGGCGACAAGATTTTGTCACCTTCTCCGTGGAGAAGGCGACCATTTTGGTCGCCTTCTCCGCCCTGGTCACCTTCTTCATGGAGAAGGTGACCATTTCTGGTCGCCTTGTGAAGAAGGTGACATGTCGCCGGAGATGGTGACCGGTGACGATTCGGTCGTCGCCAGTCGTCGGAGTGTGACGCCGGTGGTTTGAAAATCCAAATGACCGGTAATAACAGGTCAATTACCGGTTTGTGCGCTTAATTGCATCAATTTGACATGTTTGAGGGTTTAATTGCACGTTTCAAAAGTTCATGAGCCTAATTGACTTCTTATGAAATGTTCGGGGGCCTATTTGACCCTTTTTTCCTTATAATGATTATACTCTATGAAAGAAATCTCGAAAATCAAATCTCAACGATAATTTAATATAATTAATTAGATTTTTTTTTTGCATATATATAGTAAATTTGGATCAGACAATTACATTAATCATCCACTTATCGACCACTCCATATTACTGACGTAACTTTCAATTTTACAATTACACTAATCATCTGCCTATCAACCACTCCTAAGTCACATGCCATGTAGGATGCCACTTATATTAGTGATGGATAATTCACTAGACCTGGGCCACATGGACCGGCTCAAGAGAGCAACTAGATGTCTAGATCGAGAACGCCCAAGAAGGAGACCAACACAGAGCTATTGAAGAGTTCGATAAGGATTAGACTTACCATTTGTAATACTAGCAGGATTAGGGCTTATTAGCTACGTAGTAAGGACTCCCAGTATGAGGTAGTCCAGGATTCTTATTCCTTGTAGGGCTCTAGGCTCAAAATATGTATAAATAGACCCTCCATTCACAGAGAAAGGGGAAGCAATTCTGAGCAATACAATACATATATTCTCTCCATATATTTTCCTACATTTTTCCTATATTCTCGCTATTTTAGTAGGTAGTGTTGGCCTGCCTTTGACTATCCAAAAGTCATAAAACCAACATTGGCGCCGTCTGTGGGGATCGATATGGAAAAGCTTCGTACTTTCCTCTGAACTTAAGAAAATATGGTAACTACACGACAGAAAACACGAGCAAATCATCCAGTGAGGGATCCGCGAGAAGCACTTCGGTTGTGAGTGGCCTTTGGTCAAGATTTTTTATTCTCTTTTTGAGGTGGATGAGCTGCATATCTTCGGGTTTTCCTACACCAGAAGTCAATAATAAGCACGCACAACATTTGTGTGAGCCCTTGGCCAAGTCCAAGGCATTTGGGATGCACTCATCGTAAATATCCCCAGACAATGGCAACCCTCCGAGCATGTACAAATCTCGCAGTGATATAGACATATCTCTAGAGGAGGTAATCAACGTGTTGGTTCGTGGGCACCATACTTCGCAAAAAGCTTGGACGATGTTGATGTTGCGACCATATGTGAATAATGACACGAATACAACGTCATATATCATGCTATCCTTTAGAGATTTTCTGAAGAAATTAAGTGCATCTTCAGTCCATTCCTAGTATCTTTGTGTGTAAGTGAACTCACCTTCAAAGTCGATGTCTTTACCCTACTTGACTTCATCATCAATTATGCGACTCCCCAACGTAGGAAGGACGTTTGTGGAGGGTTCATGTTTCATTCCTGGTTGCAAGGTCCACACCTTGGACGGTGGAAGGTCATACTCAGGAGTCCAATTGCGTTCGTAATATGACATCGCGAGCTTTGGCGATGAAGGTGATGCAAGGGGTAGATTGACGGCCAATGTAACTTTATGGTCGCTCTTGGTGCTTGATATCACCAAGTTCCTTTGTCCATCGAACCATTGGTCTTGAAATTGAACAGTGTTGAGATTATGTCGAAATTGAGAAAAATCATTGCAAAAAAAGCGTAGGAATCAAAAAACAAAAAATGAAAAAAAAAAAAAAAAAAAGAAGAAGATTTGTATATGTAATGTAGTATGTTAGTAAAATATATCTTAATAGGATTTGTATATTCTGTGAAGATTTGTTGTGGATACATGGGCCCTAATTGAGTTAATAGTTTCTTTCATTCCCTATAAATATGGGCATTGCTATCACGTGAAGGTCGTCTCAAGCCTCGTAAATAATCCATGTGTCAGACTTTGGTCTCGTAAGGCATTCCTCAATAATTAAACTTGGGTGTGATTTTTGAGGAGTTTTTGTAAGTGCGATTAGGAAAGAGAAAATGTGGTGGAGGAAAAAAATAAAAGAAAAAACAAAACAAAATAACAAAATTTAAAAAAAAAAATTTAAAAAAATTACGCGCCCGCCTAGGCGCAGTGATTTCTCCTCTAGTAGGGCCCACTTTAACCTGTAGAAACACCTATTTTGCCGGAGAAATAACTTTGAAAAACACCCTCCTTCCCATTTGTTAAAAATCAATGCATTGATTTTACTATTCCAAATCTTGTTAAAAACTACAATTGGGGAAGGCCTAAGTGATTCATTGCTCAAGCTTCCTCCGACCTACCATAAAATCAAAGTCGTTTTAAATGTTCAGAGCACAACATCGCGACAGAAAGCTCCAATGATCTCTAGCAACACCGGCGTCAAGGGCGAATAACTCTAGGCAGCGATCCAGCTAACGCAGCAACGTAAACCCTAACAGTCTCGACGGTAGATGGAGAAGCATTCCAGCGACCTGAACGACGAACCCAGTAGCGTCGACGGTGAAGAAGAGGTTCCGGCAAGGGGCTGAGCATAGCCAATATTCATTCTTTCTTCTCCAAACTGCAAGGTAGAGACGGTGGTGCAAAGGATTTGCAATCGACGGCAGTTTGCTATTTAACGAGGACGAAGACTCCGGTGAGCGGCAGTTCGACAACAGCAATTTGCAACGCGATAAGCAGATTTAGGCAAAGATCTCCGTCAGCAATGGGATCTGTGCACTCCAAGTAGGAACCCACGCTCCGGCAGTTTCATAGATACCGCGCTTTGGTTGTTGTCCTACTCGCCTTGCAGGTTTCCCATTGCTCTTCCTTCTCAAGTTTGTGCATTTTTATGGAAACCCACGCTCTGGCAGTATCATAGATACCGCACTCTGGTGGTTGTTCCACGAGATCCTTGCGGCGATCCGGCGGTGTTGTTGATGACAAGGTGGAATCCGGCGAAGAACTCCATCAACACTGGGATCTATGTACCCCAAGTAGAAATCCACACTTCGACGGTATCACGATATCGCACTCTAGTGGTTGTTCTACTTGGCAGATCTCCATTGCTCTTTCTTTTCGGGTTTGTAAACTCCGTTGATTTTGAGTCTTGATTCCTTGTTATTTCTTGAATGTCCTTCCTACTCCTATAGATAAAATATAGCATAAGCGGGGAAAATAGAAGGGAAAAGACAGAATTTTACCTGATTAAGAAGCGGATTGCGAGTTGTTCTTCCTTGATCCTCTGTTTCACTGATTGTTGGCTTGAAACTCGACTTGATTGGAATGTCCAACGTGTAATTGGGCTCAACGCTAGTTTAACTTGGTGCAATTAAAATGATTTTGGATTTTTTGAACATGCATACGTTTGGATTTGGTGGAATTTTAGAGTGTTGGGTTCAATACTATTGACTCTGTTGGGAGGGCCACAATTTTATTATTTTGAATTTGATAATTATAATTATAATTTAATTTGAATTTGAATTAGTTGATAATCTTGAACCTAGACTTGATTGTGGCATTGTTCATTCCCTTAAATAAATAAATAATTAATTAATTAGATATTTAGGGAGTTTGTTGAGGGATAGTGGTTACATCTTTCACTATAAATAGAGTCCTCATTTCACATCCCAAAACACACCTTGAAGATTGAATATTTGAGAGTTTTGAAGGCATTGAAGGCATTTTTGAAGTAGTTAGAGATTTGAAGCATTTAAAGATTTTGAAGCTTGACAGTTTTGTTGAAGATCATGCCACTTTCCCGAAAGGCCACCTTCCCGGAAGCTACGTCAATTGAATCCCCCGAATTCCGGAGGCTACGCTATTTGAATCCCGGAGGCTACGCCACTTTGAACCCGGAGGCACTTCAGTAGAACACGTCAGTGAAGAAGCAGAGGACTATACAGAGATTTTGTACCTGCACCTTCAATTATACGCACACTGTAACCCGATTTTGTGAATATATACAATTTCGTTTTTTTTTTAGGGTCCTGTGATCTAGTTTTCTCTTCAATTAAGTTTAAGTGAATGGTAGAGGTGTTACTTGCAAGAATGCAATGCGGAGGGCAATACTTTTCAAGATCAGCAAATATTTTATGCTTTAAGTTTATGTCCTCAATAACACAGCCTGTTTTGAAGTAAAATAGAGATACGAAAGCAAAATACATCATATACTCTTTTTCTCTGGTCTAAGTAAAGTTTTTTTTTCTTTTAATGATGCATGAGTTTGGTAAAATAATGGCCGAGGGGGAGCGTTGTAAATATAAGTTTTATGGCCATTATCCTATTATTTCGGATCACATATCCTATTATATATCGTATCAGTTATTGAATGGACTTGGAGCTCTGAGTTCTAGCATATTTTGCGTTCAACTTGTTCTTCTGCTTCTCTTTTGTCTTCTTAGCCGTATAGTTTTGAACATATGATTATGCATGTTCACCGAGGATACGTCCAATTTCACAACAAAGTCCTAGTTAAAATTATATAGAGTCATTTCCATTTTTGGTCCTACTATTATTAGGGCATTTTTAGTCCACTTCATTAATTTTTGCCACATTCCGGCCAATCTTATTTAGTTATTGCCAGTTTTAGTCCATCGTTAAAATTTTTGTCAAATAACCGTCCAAAATAGGGGTATTTTGGTCTTTTCATGCTTTGATCATCTCCTTTACCCTTTGTAGTGGTTTTCCTTACACATTTTCATACAATGAAGAGGTTCGGCGAAAGCCATGGCTTTGTAATGTGGCTCACATGGCTTTCGTCGGACCTCTTCATTGGATGAAAATGTGTAGGGAAAACTACTGCAAAGGGTCAAGGAGATAACCAAAGCATGAAAATACCAAAAATACCCTTGTTTTGGACGGTCATTTGACAAAAAATTTAACGGTGGACTAAAAATGGCAAGGACTAAATAAAACTGGCCGCAATGTGGCAAAAATTAATGAAGTGGACTAAAATTGGCAATTCCTCAATAACAGTAGGACCAAAAATGGAAATGACTCAATTATATAACTTCATTACGATTAGTTGATTTTTCCAATTATTATCCATATTATTATAATTTCATTTTCAGAATTTCACAGCAATACCTGAAGTCCAAAATTTTGTGTATAATAATCCATATTATCTTCATTTATCATACAATAAAATTTTAATAAGGTTCTAAGAAACAGAAAACAAAAATATAAAGATAAAAATATGTTTTTAAAATAATTGGAAATAAAAATAAAAATAAATACAATAAAATAAGACAAATCTAAGCTGAAAGCAGGGGCTCATTTTGCATACTGTCTTCTAATACTGCAGTGGAGGATTTTGCTGTTTTTGGCTTGCTGTAAATGGCATACAGTATTAGTTGTACTGCCCCAAATATGAATCCTGTCCCATTTGGTACCTGCACACATTTTTTTCTATTTGGTAAGGTACAAGACTACAAGTTTAATTTTTTTGAGTAAAGTTACATTTTCAATAAGTGCCACAAGCACTGTGGTTTTATATGTTTTACAAACTCTCCCAAAATGGATAGTACTACACTACTACCTATGGTGTTTCCTTTTAAAAGGAAAAGAAAAAATCTGAAATAAGTAGAATGTCTGTTCATATACAGGCACAACTTGTTATTGTGTAATGTGGCCAAACATTTCATTTGTGTAATCAATCCATATCTGAAATTGTTCTTCAAAGATGGATTGATTATACAAATGAAATGTTTGGAAAAGTTTTCTTCAATTAGGTTACCCATAGTAGACCGGTTTAAACTAAAAAGACAATAATTCGAATTCATGACATTGTAGTTACAAGTGTGGATCTCTTATCATATTGGTTGGGGTTACCTCCACCTCTTATATTTTTAAGAGAGTTAAAAGTATAACTATCCACAAGCAAATTAAATACCTTCATGTGGAAAAAAAAAATGATACTCTCCCCTATTAAAATCACTACATATTAATTTTTTTAAAATTATTGTTTTCAATTTTTTATGAACTACTCATAAATTGGTTGATTTCACCTATAATTTATAGAGATATATATATATGAATATATATATATATATATATATATATATATATATATATATATATATATATATATATATATATATATATATATATATATATATATATATATATATATATATAAGGGAAAATTGCATCTTTGGTCCCTGAGCTTTAACCAAGTTCCGACTCAGTCCCTGAGTTATGGTCGTATCCGAGTTTAGTCCCTCAGTTATAAATGAAGTGGCGCATTTGGTCCTTGGCCGTTAAAACTAACGGAAAAATTAAAAAAATAATTAAAATTTGAGGGGTAAAATATGAAATTCACATTTTATGCTTCTTATATCAAAATCACTTTTATAACATTATTTTTCACTTCTTAACCTCTTATTTTCAATATTTTTCAATTCTAAAAGCATTTCAATAACTTTAGTATGACTTGTTAAGAGCCCGACTCTCGTATAACAAACTTAAAACCTAGTACAAACAAATAAACACTTGATCATTGTGTTTAGGCATCTGAAAACACTATCATAATAATTTTCGATTTTCTTTACTAAGCAACAAAGGTAATCAAACTAGAAATTTTGAGATACAAAACTCTGTTTTCTTAAAACCAGAGTAACGAAAGAGGAACCTAAGAATCAATTATGAAAATTTTAAAAACTTTTGTAACTTCAAAAAACGGCAATTGACTAAACTATTGCAAACAAAATATTTTTTACATACTAAAAATCTCAAGTTATTCTTTTGGTGAAATTCTCATAAAAGCAACTTGAGAAATTTGAAATTATTTTGTATCTCAAAAGTTCTAGTTTGATACCTTTGTTGCTTAGAAAAGGAAACCAAAAATTATTAGGATAGTGTTTTCATATGCTTAAAAACAATGATCAAGTGTTTCTTTGTTTGTACTAGGTCTTAAGTTTGTTATACGAGAGCCAGACTCCTAACAAGTCATACTAAAGTTATTGAAATGCTTTTAGAATTGAAAAATATTGAAAATAAGAGGTTAAGAAGTAAAAAATAATGTTATAAAAGTGATTTTGATACAAGAAGGATAATAAAATGTGAATTTCCTATTTTACCCCTAAAATTTTAACTATTTTTTAATTTTTCCGTTAGTTTTAACGGCCAGGGACCAAATGCGCCACTTCGTTCATAACTGAGGGACTAAACTCGGATACGGCCATAACTCAGGGACTGAGTCGGAACTTGCTTAAAACTCAGGGACCAAAGATGCAATTTTCCCTATATAAAATAAAAAAGGTACCCAATAAAATACTGGCACACTACCTATGACCCATTTCTTTTTATGAATTAATAGCCCTTGTTGGCTTGTTGTCATCTGTAAAAACTTTATAGGGTGAAAAAAGATAGGGCACTATTTGGTAAAATAGTTATGTTTATTAGTTAATTTTGACTTATTTGATCATTATTATGTATTTGATTTGGTTAAAAAATCAATATAAGTGTTTGGTTAATCACCTTTTTGTAACTCTAAAATGTTAAAATACAAATAATTGCTCAAAACAACTTTTTCAATTAACTTTTTGAGAAAAGAAATGAAATAAAATGACTATCAGCTAACAACTAATTTATCAAACACTTTTCTACAATCGGCTAATGTTATTAACTAATTATACCCTCTAACTCAATCAACTAACAGCCATTTACCAAACAGGGCTAATGAATAAAAAATTATATATAACCCGTTTCTCTTTTTGAATTAATCAAAGCTTGCCAACTCAACATGGAATAAAAGTTGAAGTAGATAGAAAGTAAGGGTGTGTTTGGTTCGTACATGGGAATCGGTATCGGTATGGGTATCAAATACTTGATAAGGGTAATGGGTTTTGGTGAAAGTATTTTGCATGTTTGGTAGTAGGGTGGAATGGGAATGGTTATTAATAGTTGGGGAAGAAATGAGGAAGGGGAATGAAACCCTTATTTCATTAGAGTATGGATTTTCCAATTAATGAGGTATTCTAAACCCATAGTAATATTCTAAAAACCTATCAACCAATCAATAACAATCACTTTGATACTCATACCTTATGGCTAAACCCACCAACCAAACACACCCCAAGAGTTCAAACAATTATTACTCTAAAACTGTCCAGCTGATTATTTAATTTGAGGAATGTATAACTCGCATATGTAATCTGTCAAAAATCTATTGTACAATATGATTTGTGACTGAAGTCATTTCATTTTATTAACTCTGATCGAGCTGGCAAATTTTCCAAAGATGAATTGCAAAAGTTACATTATTTGAAATAAGCTAAGATTTAATAAGTTTTACAATATATTTATACTTAAAATTTAATAAGATTAAAAGTTCTTTATATCATAACATAACAACAATACTTATAATTTTTAGTCCGTGCATCGCACGGAAAAAATACTAGTTAATTAATTAAAATAAAGGCAACTATTGTTATTAAATACCATCAAAATTCGAAATCCAAACAAAAGGGACAGAATAGTACCGAAACAACCAATTAGTTAATTAATTATGGATTGCGATGAAACGGAATTATTTTTAATTAAAAATTAAAATGAAAAACTTACCCCAAGAAACCAGTCACGAACTATGAAAGCATACACAGCCCAAACGCCAGCGTTTAAGCAGATGAAAAGTGAGAGGTAGAATGGCATAAATTCCACACTCTTGGTCCTCAATACAGTCCCCTGCCAAATTAAATAATATATTATTAATTTAGTTTATACGGAGTAATTTTTACCCAAGAAGAAATTAAACATGCAGAAATATATTTCCAAAAAGAAATGAAAGAGATAAAATATTTTTTTAATTTATTCTCCTAGCCCACGTCAACAAAATCTTTTTTTTTTTTTTAACGATTAAAATCCCATATCTTGGCTGGAACATAATTACATAATTATATTAAATTAAAAATTATTGGGTCAAACCCTATAATTATTCCGAAACCTAATCCATCAACTTGATAATTTTATAATTATTATACTCTATTAGAGAAATCTGGAAAAAATCTCAACGATAATTTAATATAATTAACTAATTAATTAGATTTTTTTTACATACAATAAATTTCGATCATACAATTACATTAATCATTGCTTACCAAACACTCCAGCTGATTACTAACTTTCAATCTTACAATTACACTAATCATCTGCTTATCAACCACTCCAAATAACTAAATTAGTAGGAGTAATGATTTTAAGGATATTGAATGATTCATATATAATACCTCTTTCACATATTTTAATATAAAACTATTTTTTTAATTTGTAATTACGTTAATCAGTTCTCAACCTATTGAAGCACAAGAATCAGTATTGACTCTACTGAAACTCGAACCCACCACCTCCCATATAAAAGGAAGGGTTTGATGTCACTGGACCACAAAGTCCTTAGCATGTTAATCAGTTCTTGATTTCATGAATAATTAATACGGAGTATATTTGAAAGATTGTTACGGATCGAACAATACTATTTAGTACAAAAATTTGGTCCAAACAATATTTTTCTTAACAGTAATTAACCATATCGCTACTGTACTATGGTTATCGAATTTTTGTACTAGTATGAGAAAGAACTTAAGATGACCAACAAAAGTTTATTTTTATCTAGTACACATGATTCAGTTTTTTTTAGTACTACTAGCTCTGTTCATAACTACTTTTTCAACTTACTGAAACTCAAATTCATGATGACCTCCTATATGGGAGAGCCACTTCATGCCACTAAACCACAAAGTCATAGGCATATATGATTCATTTAATCACACTTTGAGTTAAATTATTTGTTAGTATATTTTTAAAGAAAATTTAAATTAAAAAACTATTGAGTAATATTTAAGAAAATACGGAGTAATTAAATAGGAAATGTTGATTTAATCAATGGTAAATATATTTCTTTTAGTATAAAATTTTTAATTTAAAATTTAAAAAAAAATATAGATGTTAAATTTACATCAAATTTGGTGAAATGAATGAGAAAAATAAAGTAGGATAAATATATATAATATTTCTTAATTAGTGGCCTGGATCCGATCCGTTGTTAGCTTACATACATACCATTGCAGCCAAGGGAGAAGCATACATGATGATATTCAATCCAATGCACACAAACCCTATGGCATCGATCAAAGCTTCTCCTTCAAGTGTGAACTTGGTCACCAAAACCACAACCGCCAGAAGACCGATGTTGAGAGCAGCGGCCAACGCCGCCGTCTTGTTCTGCACACCACAATAATGATTGAATGAAATTAATGATATGATACTCATGACATATATACAGTAATCGTACAAGATGAGATGGAACGACAAATCATGAATATCGGATCGGAGCGGATACCTTAGTCTTGGGAGGAGCGAAGACGATGAAGATGAGGACGTAGACGGCCTCGGCCACAACGCCGAAAGCATTGACAGTGAAAACCAGAAAGGCACCGGGTTTTGTGAGGCCATAGTAGCACCAAAAGGACGAATTCAGCAATGCGGAGATGTAAGGAGTGCTATCGAAGTCTTCTGTCGATCTGTTCTTCACTATCCTAATGAATACATCCCTGCGCCCACACATACATACATGATTTCAACTACGTTATATATATATATATATATATATATATATTCAACTAACTCTCCTTCAATACGAACTTACACGGGGGAAAGGAAGATGAAAATGGAGAGGATATTTCCTGTGAATTCAAAACAGTACAGCTAGAATTATTGAATATATTATATGCAGAAAAGTCAATAATTAAGCTGATTAATTAAAGATCGAGTATGTAGTTTAGATCGATGTGAGATATAATTTGCATGAGATGAGATGAGAGAGCTAATTAAGATAGATGTTACCTACAACTCCGACGTAGAAACTCAAGTCTAGATCCATTGCTGTATGTGGAATATCAGAAAAAGCAGAAAGTGATCTGAAGCAGCTAGCGGAGGGAAGTAGCCACTTGAGGCGATGAAGAGACGACGCACTTCTATTTATTCTTCGCCCACTAAACTAATAGCATTACAAACTGTACCACGCTGTAGGCCTGTACTCCAGTACTCCTGTAGTGCTGTACCACAATTTTTTTTTTTCTTTTCACCAAATGATTACCAGGTCAAATTAACAGTCCAAGTATCTTTGAGACTTTGACATCCATGTATTTTAGTATTGTGTTCAATTTTGTACATGTATTTTAAAAAGTAGTGCGATTAAGGACAATAGCTAACGATGCTAATATTGTTGTTACTTTAGATGACAGTATGGTGTTGACATTATCATTACCACATCATGATATTTACATGCCAACTCATATATTGGTCATGTTTAGTAACAAAGCTAATAAGTCAATTTTGGCTAGTTTGATGGGTTAATAGGTTACTTTAACAGCACGTTTGGTTCACGGAATGAATTTTAAGGGAATAGGAATACTATGTCATTCCCTACCTATTCCGTGAACCAAACAGCCCATAAGTGTTTCGTAAAATGACTTATGATGGCATTAGCTTATTGGATGATAAGCTAAAATATGAAAAAGCGGAGAAGAGTTGAGTTTTTAGTTAGCTGATTAGTCTTAATTATTAAATGACCATTATACCGTTACATTTATATCTCCATCCCTTGTTGTTATTCATCTGCCTTGTCTCTTTTTCTTTCTGTTCCCGTAACAACAATAATAATGTCTTCCTTTCTATTTTAAATTTCACTTATCCTTGTAATCAATAATAATAATAATAATATATAATAATAATAATAATAATAATAATAATAATAATAATAATAATAATAATAATAATAATAAATAAATAAATAAATAAAAACTCAACTTATTCCATAACAAAATATACGCACAACCACTTTACAACACACTCATCGATCTTCTCATTTTATTGCAATAATTAAATACTATTATAGAATGTAACTTGTAAAACATTTTATTTTTATTTTAAAAATTTCATAATTGATATGTAAAATTAATTTTAATTTCTATTAATAAAAATGTTAATAACAAAAAAAATGTGTAATATTTTAATTTATTCTGATCTATAATAGTTTAACACGTGACATTTTTATATGTTTTATTAAAATGCATATTACTTATTAGATTATTGAAAAATATTAACATTATTAATAAAATTTTATTTATGTATTGCAATTGTTAATTTATTTTATTTGAATAAATTAAGTCACATGTGTTTTAATATAAAATTTGTAATTTTTAATTGTTAAAAATTAAAATGTTGAATAAATTTAAATATTAAAAATTAATCTTCATTATTAATTTTTATCAACATAAATTAAAATATTTTTATATCAATATATTTGATTGGAATACAATAATACACAAAAATACTATTTAGATTAAAGTAATCTACTGCGTTCACCTCTAATTAATTAACATATTAAAATAATTAAATTGCATACATTACCCATTAAGGTATGAACTAAATGAGATATAAAAAATAAAAATAAAAAAATAAAAGTCATTTACATACAACAAAAGGAAAAATTGTAATAAACTAACATATTAATTATTAAACTTACAATTCGGTGTATCTTCGTTCCTAAGTAATTTCCTACTTAATTGTGGTTTTTGCTTCTCAAATTCTTCCTAGCTCAATCAAAACAAACAAGTATTTTGCAAGGGTTTTGGCCGTTTTGTGGTAAGTGTAGCATATATATGAAGATTCATGAAGGGACCAGAATTTGAACATTTTTTACAAAATGACCAATATGTCGTTTAATAATTTATCAAAATAAATTGTTAATTAATACTAACAATAAAATCTTTAAGTAATTGATTGAAACTATCACTTTCAACATAATTATATTAGATGGCAGAAATTTTTTGTATATGGTAATAATTCATGGATTGAGTCTACAATTTAGATATAACTAATAGACTAAATAGCTAGTTTCGTTGATAATAAGCATGTTTATATCATATCCTAGAAGATCTAGGGATAAAATTAAAACTTGTTAAATACATTTCTTGCTACTCCTTGTCCTTCAGATATATATTTAAAATTTTCCCTTTTATATTAATTGTGAGATTTATAATATGTTACATGTGGCAATTATTTCCTCATTTTTATATTAATTGTAAGATTTATAATGTGTTATGAGTGATAATAATTATTTAAATTAATTAATTAATAAATTTATACAAAAAAATATTTTGTAATTCAATTATGAAAAATATTTTAAAAGAATTTACTTTTTATGCATTATCTAATCAATGTAGTCTAGAAGATTCAATTGTGCGTCATCATATTCAAATTAATTTAGATATACTCAAAGTTGATTTAATTAAAATAAAAAGTATTTATTTTGTAAAATTATATCCTAAGACTTCTAGGAGCGGAACCCCAACTCAAATCAAATTGATGGAGCTGATTTCCATATATCTAAAAACATAATAAATGTGAATGAAGGTTATACCCCTCATTTATGTCCGTTTTTTCTGTTAAGTTTTTTTGTATATTATGCTATAAAAGTTGTACTACATAATATTTTGGACTAATATACCCCTACCGTTATAATTTCCGTTATCTTTTCCACTATTGTTACTATGCACATGCATCCACCATATATTTTCTTATCTTCTTCAATAATAATAATAATAATAATATATACACATTAAATATTAGAGTTATATGTTAGTTATTTTTTAAAATATAAATATCTAATTTATAAAAATATTTTACATTATTATTATTATTATTATTATTATTATTATTATTACTATTTACTATATTAAAATTTAAATAAATTTAACATTTTAATACAAAATACTAATATTGGGCAACTATTTTTTGCGCATCGCGCATAAGAAAAACTAGTATTGTTTATATATATTAGTAGAGTTTAAACTCCCAAAAGAGAGTTTAAAGGACAACTAGACTTCCACAAGGAGCTCATTCTGCTTTCTTCTTGAAATAAATTAAAGTTACACATACAAAACTAGTTTTAGTGTTTTACTGTAGATTTATCAGTTTCCTTTTTGTTTGCAAATTGAATAAACTTTAAATGACATGTTGACAATGTTTGTCTCTCTAAAAAAGGTGATATATGCTTCATGCTTGTAACCACTCTTTTGGTACATATTTTTCTAAAAATCAATATATTTGCTCCCAATAATAAAAACATCACATGCCTGCAATTTTATTTTTTTGAGTAATGAGGAAATCTAATCACTAATCGAGGGTGTGCACGGGATAAACTATGTCTTGTAACCTTAACCTGCAATTGAGCACAAAAAGATTAAATCAGTTTAAGTTGTCTAGAGTTTACCAAGTCAATAATCTAACTAATTTGACTAGAGTTGTCCTCTCATGCCTGTATTTTGTTTGAACAATAGGATGGCCATATTTATTAACTTAGACTTTTAGAGCTGAAGTAATATAATTATAGTATTATTGTGTTTGTTTCTACTTTTGTCATTTTTATATTATTAAATTTTAAATATTTAATTATTATATTTATTAAGAGTTAGGAAGTTAAATGGCCTACGTTTGAGAGCAAAGAAACTTTTCCAAAAATTTTTACACCTCACTTTATTCACAAGATTTTGATTCAAAATTACATTTTGTTTGATCTAACCACGAAAATTTTGTTACAATGTAAAAACAAAATATATATATATATATATATATATATATATATATATATATATATATATATATATATATATATATATATTACCTACCATTATAAACTTAAAGAAAATGATATTATTTTTATAAAATCATAAAATGTCAGTAATTTTCTCTAGATCATACATTGTTGGTAGGTCCATATATAATTGTGTGTACTCCAAGGCTCAAGTTGCTTGTTGCGACCACGTACAAAAACGACAATGCTATTAATTAAAATGATATTATTTAGTAGGGCCCACGAATATGAAATGGCTCTATGTATGATTCACGTGTTCCCTGGCCTTTCGGGTTGAATAATTGGCATAGGTGTACAGAACTACAGTTCAATGTTTTTATAATTAATTGCGATTTATATTCCAAAATATGAATGGACATGTGATGGGTGGATCGAGATTAATTATATTAAAAACACACCCACCCGTTCGTCGGTTGGCGGAGGTTTTTAAAACAACATCCGCCCCACGAGATGTGGGATCTATTACGAATATCCATTCATTTCTATATATATATATATATATTTAATTAGTGACAAGAGATTACTATGATCAGTTAGGGATGACAATTTTAATCCGTGAACATCCACATGAATTTACTTTGTATGGATCGTGATTTTTGAATGATAGTGACTGACTGGCTGGTGGGTCGGGTGGGTCACAAAACCTGTCAAGAACCCAACCCGACCCACTATATATATATAGGATCGCGTTCAAATGCATACTGGCCGCCCAGGAGAGAAATGCGGATGAATCACAGCGCGACACGTGTCCGGAATGTAGTTGCACCTAACGTTATAACTAGGTGCACGTCATGTTATAACTAGGTGCACGTCATGTTATAACTAGGTGCACATAGGTGCATAAATGTTAACAAGGTAAATTACTTGCACCTGCAAGTGAAAATAGGTGCACACGTGCAAGTAAAATGTATTACAAGTGCAAGTAAATTGTACAATGAGCATCAATACTAAGTGCACCTAATGTTATAACTAGGTGCACTTAATGTTATAACTAGGTGCACATAGGTTGCAACCAGGTGCATGAATGTTAACAAAGTAAATTACTTACACAAGTGCAAGTAAAATGTATTGCAGATGCAAGTAAAATGTATTACAGGTGCAAGTGAATTGTACAGTGAGCATCAATACTAAGTGCACCTAATGTTATAACTAGGTGCAACCTAATGTTATAACTAGGTGCAACCTTTGTTAAAACTAGGTGCACCTAGGTTGCACCCAGGTGCATGAATATTAACAAGGTAAATTACTTGCATTTGTAAGTGAAAATATTTGCGAAAATAGGTGCATGAATATTAACAAGGTAAATTACTCGCACTTGTAAGTGAAACTAGGTGCACTTTTAAGTGAAACTAGGTGCACTTGTAATCTTCTAATATAAAAAAGCCGTAGCAAGTGCAGTTAATGCTAATAGCTTATTTCCCGCCCAGTGCAAAACGACGCCGTTCAGGTTTAGCTTAGGATTATTAGTTTACGCGAATTAGTCCGCTGAATATACGTAGGTTAAATACAAAACGGCGGACAATAATTACTATAAATAATGATATGTTGTTAAGAGTTGTCATGCGTGAATTAAACAGCCGAAATATGTTTAGGGAATCGAATCGGCGGCATCGATTCGTGAATCGATACACAACTTCCGGCAATGAAAAAAAATTACAGGTATATATACAACTGAGACCTTTTCATCTGCATTACATTCGCTAAAGCTTAATCGCATCGATATTTGGCAAATATATTTGATATTCAAACAGTGTCAAATCTTGCATTCACGAATGGGTATGTACTCTTTGGCCACCGAGTTGTCTACCTTCAAAAAGACAAGTGCAATCAAGGTAAGGGTGATATGTAGCTATTTGGTTCCATTACGGAAAGGATCGAAGGAAATCAAAAGCAAGGAGATTGTATTTCACGACTCAGAGGTAAGTCTGCTTAATCCATTTACAGTTTTCAGTACTATAATAGTGTGCTTAATCCATTTACAGTTTAGACTACAGAATGTACTACAATATACTTTTGTTTTTATATGAACAGGGGACGGTCATACATGCTACTGTACCAAAATCCATTCTAGACAAATTCATTAACACTTTTGAGGAATGCAAAGTGTATGCTGTTAAAAATTTTTTTGTGGTCTCTAATTGTTTGGTCTACAAGACCAGTTTGCATGAATATATGATGCAGTTCAACCATGACACTATTTGGAAGGAAATTAGGTCAGACACTTTCCCGTGGCACATGTACAGACTAAAGTCCTTCCCTTCTCTGAGAGGTAACCCGTCTTTAAATGAGAAGGAGCTTATTGGTAAGTGTTTTCTTACTGTTTAAACTACTTGGTTAAACAATTTACTTACCAATGTGTACTGTAACCATTTTAAATTTATTAACTATTGTTTTGTGAATTTGTGTGATTTAACTATAAACTACAAATAGACATTATTGGTCGAGTGGTTGAAATTCATGCACCGGAACAAAAGAATTTCGGTGGTCATAGTGCAAAACTTATTGACTTTGTTCTGGAGGATGAACTGTAAGTATAATACTCACCTTAGCCTAGACTTTAACTATGCAAGCACAATTTTATAAACAGCTTTACACTTAATATGTATATATGTTGTAGGGGGAATAGGATAAGTTGTACCTTTTGGGATGATTATGTGCCTAAAATTGAGGCATACTATGAATCTGAATTGACTGAACCGGTGGTAGTGCTGATCCAGTTCTGTAGGATAAAGCATGGTGTTAGAGGTTAGTTGCACTTAAAACTTACAATGTGTATTACAAATGACAAATATTATACATACTTGCTGTTACTGTTTTTTTGAACTGCAGATGGTGATGTCAAGCTTTGCTCCGCATATGATGTTACGCAAGCTCTGTTTGACCTGGATAGTCAAGAATTTAGAAGCTTTAGAGAAAGGTATTTCGTAATTAAGATTACTATTAACAGATTTAAATTGCCAAACATGTAATATAACACTTATATTACCAATTTGAGATGCAGTCTTAGAGACCCTGAGTATCAAACACCCATGCGAAGCATAGCTTCATTCTCAAGTCTCAGTTACAGCAACACTTTTGAAGAATCCACAAGTCATACAATGGATCTGGTGACAATAACTGAACTATATACAAGGGATAAGGTAAGTAGACAACAATAAGTTAAGCATCCTACTTAGTTCTATAGATATATTGTTTCTGATCAAATATAGAAATAAATATAGTGTAATTGATACAATAAATACATGCAGATTGGTGAATTCTGGGTGGCTGCTAAGATAAGTGGGATCGAGTCTCCCAATGATTGGTTCTATCTCTCATGTCCCTGCAAGGGTTGTTATAAAAGTTTGAAGGTGTCTGAGGGTGTGTTAAAATGTTTCAAATGTAATAGTACATGGGAGGATGGGGTTCTAAGGTTTAAAGTTCAGTTAAGGGTTGTTGACATGAAGGGTAATGCTTCTTTCATGCTTTGGGATCGGGATGCATTTGAGCTTATAGGTATTGCTGCAAGTGACCTACATGAGTTGAATAAGGATGTAAGTACTTATTTATCAATTCATCTCTACCTTCTTATATAAAAGCTGTAATATACTTACCTCTTAGTATACTCTACCTTTGCAGAGATCTAGGCCTCCGAAGCAGATTCAAGACTTGGTGAATAGGTGTATGCTTTTCAGGATTTCGGCAAAGACTGAGCATCTCTCAAAACTGGATAGTGCATTTCCTATTTTCAAAATTAATACTGACCAACAACTGCTGAAAAAGCACTGCCCTGAAATTCTTGGCATTCCAGAAGAAGAGGTGAACACAGAAATGCTAAGTCTAGAAGATGATGAAATACTTGAGGTAAAGTTACATTGCTCTGTATAACTTCTAAACTAAATATTGCCAGAAAACATAACTATCTAATACCTATGTGTTTCCACTGATAGGGATTTCTGAGTGATGAGGCAGATAGCCCTATTGCAACTCTTCCACCTTTAAGTGGTGAAGCAGCTGAGGGGTCTGTGAAGAGGTCTTTGATTGATGAGTTCTCCTCAACTCAAGGGTGCAGGAAGGTTAAGCAGCATAGGGTGAAATTAGAGAAGATTGACTGATTTCTAAGGGTTAAAAAGTGATCTAGACTTGATGAAACAATATCTGTAATGCCAATGGACTGTAGTCTGTTTTTTTTTTTTTATGCTTGGATGATATTTAAATTTTACAGTACACAGTGCAGTTTGCACTGTGCTACTGTTTTCGTATTGTTTTAATTGTCAGGTGTGCACAATATATATCTCTGCAATGTATGCCTTCTGTTTTTATTTATTATTTCAGGTTGCATATATCACAAGCTAAGCCGTGGTCTGACTTGAAGAAGTTTCAACAGCAGAGGACAAAAGGAGAAATACTACTACAACGCAAACACATGGAAGATCCGGTAGTAATTAAGGGCACTATGATTTAAATATAAATACTGTAACAGGATTGGGGTTAGTTAGGATGCTTCCTTTATTAGTAGTATAAGCTCATAAAATGTAAATGATTAAATGTATATTGCTACATTAAATTGGGATCATTTTTAGTTCTCACACTACTTTGACAAAACCTGATACTTAGTAGTTCTTTAACTAACTTAAATAAAACATGTGATTATACATTTTCTTTAATGTATTTCCAAAGCCTCAGAGCTATACATCCTACTTAGTTCATAATACATGAAATGCACCTAGGTCCTCTCCTAAATTATACATTAATACTATTCAAATACAGTATCACTGTTTTAAAAATACACAAAATCATGGTTAACTGTCAAATATATATTTATAGATGTCTTTATTTTTCATGTAGATTACTTTAAAGCTTAGCAGTTACTGGAATTAAAAAAAACTTGATTTTCATCTAGGACTTAGAGATGGCATATTACTTTAAAAGAAAGCAGTAAACTTACAGATAACTTTTGACTTAAGCAACTGTTTAATCGCTATGAAATAATCTAATTGAACTCGCCTTTAATTAAATATTCTTCAGATTTAATTATATTTAGAATACAGATTGCTTACATTAGGTAAATAGTATTTCTAATAATATTATTTTTGCATATGAAATGAACATTGACCCCCAATCCTGAGATCAATGTAGGAATTAGAGATATCATATTACTTTATGAGAATGAAGACTGTTACTTTATAATAATTACAAAGATATGCAATTATAAACTTGACAAATATGTAACAAGCTATTAGTTAGAGATAGCATATTACTTTAAACAATAGTTGTTACTTTAATTATAATCAGAAAAATATGATAGTATTAAATTTAATACACACATGTGAGTTAAGAACTAAAAGCCACAGTAACTTTAATTATAATCAGAAAAATATGATAGTATTAAATTTAATACACACATGTGAGTTAAGAACTAAAAGCCACAGTACATAGTTAACTGAGAAGGGTGTTTATAAATGACTTGAACTTGAGTGTATTTCCAAAGACAATGTAGCACTTAGAGATAGCATATTACTTAAAAATATTATTGACAGCTACTTTATAATAATCCAAACAGAGCTTGGAAGTATAAACTTACAGATAGCATTCTTACTTAACTTGAATGTTACTTAATTGGACTCGCCTTTAAGCACATGTATTCTGCAGACTTAGCATTTCAGGAGCATCAGATTGAATTATCATCATTTGCAACTATTGTCAGTTACATTATAATAATCCAAACAGAGCTTGGAAGTATAAACTTACAGATAGCATTCTTACTAATAGCTTGAATCTTACTAGATTGGACTCGCCTTTAAGCACATGTATTCTGCAGACTTAGCATTTCAGGAGCATCAGATTTAATTATCATCATTTGCAACTAACTGGAAAACAAATGTTAGTCCACTTATTTGTAGATGCAAGTATAAGAATTTTAAGAGGTGTAAACAACAATTAAAATGCAGCATGTATTGTCCTCTCAGTCCCAACTTTTTGGGGAGCATTAATTGCAAACCAACTGTTGGGATTCCAAGGTGTAGTGTACTCTTATTTCTACTAAGAGCATTATGACAGTGTTGGTCTTAAGTTGTAGACACAGCAACTGTATTTGAACAGATATTCTTTTTAATATGAATGGAACATTGACCCCCAATGCTGAGATCAAACCACAATAGGATAAACAATGAAGCAGCTTACAGGGTCTACTCTTATAGGTCGCAAAAGGAAGCACCCTTCTCAGGATAAAGGTATGTATTTTAAATCCATCTAAATATGAGCTGTAGATGAATGTTGTTCGTTGCTTTACTTATATCATAAAAAACTTTTACAATAGTTTGTGTAGTTATACATGCAAGTACATAGATAGTTAGAATGTGTACCTAATGTAGAATAGCAGTTAATATCCATCAGCTCAAGCAGGTTTAATTGACGAATATACAGATCTTAGGATATTCTGACAAATCAAAACAAAAACGTAGCTAGGGTTACCAAGAGTGTAGTAATTTACCATTAATTGATGTTGTACCCAACAGATCTGTCGAATACAACCACTCGATCTCTTCTTAGAACATAGAATCCGTGACTGAAAGCTATCCACTCCGGGTGTTTTCCGTCTTAATTAGTGGCGCTCGGCAACGCCATAGACCTTAAACCCTCAAACCCGACTATTAATTTCCAGATAACTAAGGTAGCCATCTATATGACCCCAATTTAAGGGTAGTGAGCCTTCAACGGTGCCGACGCCGGAAACCCGTTGAGCCTTCGACGGTAACAAGGCACCATTTACGAATGAAGACTCGCAAGTTACCATTCCTAAAAGCAACCGTCCTAATTCCATGGTGGGCTTGATGGAGCGGTGAAATCAGGATGAAGAATCGCAAGAACTGAAGGGTAATTGATAGGGTTGAACAGAAGTAGAGAGGGGGAGGTGGGGAATTCTGGAATATGCAATAGGCAGAGTACGGTTGCCTATTTTCCTGTTTTCTTTATATATATATATATATATATATATATATATATATATATATATATATATATATATCCTTTTTTTGTGAAAACATATATATAGTATATGTAAGTTTGTACATTTATAATGAATGTAATCTGTAAAATAATGTTAAATAATATTGTGTATCTTATTTAATATATAGTGTATAATTTGTATATAGATTACTAAATTTAGAATGTTTCTTAATATGTGTATAGTATTAAGAATTTTAACAATGTTGTATACCATGAAATTTGTAATAATTTGTAAGCTTAACTATTGTATTCTTAAATATTATATTGATTTAATCCAAACTGTTATTCTCATTCGTGCAACGCATAGTTATAATAGTAAGTTATTGGTCTATAGTTTAGTGTTATTATCTCAAGTATTCAAAATACTATTAACGTTAGTTAAATTACATGTTATAAATTAATTCCAATATCGGAATTGCGTTTTATGTGAAAATTATTTTGTATCTTATTAGAAAACGCAGTGCAACCAACTCCCAATACAGCTGATCTCCATACTCCTCAAAATACAAAGGGCTCGCAAAGTTCAAATCCTTTGGTCTTTGGTGTTTTTGGGAATTCTTTGAATTCACCGTTATCTATTATATCAAAAAGTAAGTATGAACACTACTATTTCATATGCTTTATAGTATACTATCTAAATTCAATATATGTTGTTCATACTTAATGTGATAAACACCTATTGTTTTTATAGGTGGCAATTTAATTAAATCGAGTATAAGGGATGACAAGGGCTCAGAGCACATCTTAAGTGTCAACAAAGGTATGAATTAAGTGGCAACAGGTGTTTTAAATAATTGTATGTACCTATAATGATAGTAATTAAAGTGGTATTATACGTAGAAGTAGGCTTCAAATAATTTTATTAATTATTGCATTGTTATTTTTTACCAAAAGAGTTATTAAAGATTGTATTTTATAATATTATTGTCTAAGTGTTCATAATGTTTTTGTATTTTATTATCAACTAAATGAAATAAAATTGTGATTGTAGAAACATGTTCACAACCACTGGAATATGAGAATTTCCCGTTGAGTGATGTTACTAACGGTTAGTGATATATTCCGAATCAATTTGACATCTCGCAATAGTGCTACCAACTAAGTTGATAATATTTGATTTCCACATGATTGCAGTTCAACAATCCAAAGGGAAATACCCTCAAAGATTGTATGATTCTTCGTTTTCGAGACACACGTCAACAGAGCAGGGACATGCATTGATAACACCAAATGCAAAGACGAGCATTTTTCTCGCTAAAGGTTAGTGACCTTATTTTTAAATAAAAGTGATTATCAATTAAGGGTGGTGCAATGACCGGCAACACATTTAGTTATTAGTACAAACCGTGGTTTTCTAAGTGCAAGTACGCTCAAGTGTTTTAATTAGTTAGAGATAAAATCATTCTAAGAGGTGGTGTTAATTTGTTTGTAATTTATTATAAACTATTATTGTGCAATATTTGGGATTGCAGATAGATGTTCACAACCAGTGGAAATTGATAGACTACCGTTGAGTGATCTTACCAACGGTTAGTGATCCTATCCCGAATCAATTTTAAGGGTTTGACTTAATGCTACTAACTAAGTGTATGTATTTGATTTCCACCTTATTGCAGTCCAACAACCCAAAGGGAATTACAGTCAAAGATTGTATGATTCATCGTTTTCAAGAGTGTCCTCAACTCAGCAAGGGCATATATTTATAACACCAACTACAAAGAGGACCAGTGTTTTCTCTAAAGGTTAGTGAAAGTATTTTTATAGCCGGCGGATTCATTTTGAGAGTGGGACAATTGTGACTAATTAGAAATGCTTTAGGTATAACTTATATTTAATTAAGCAACATTTATACTATGTGAATCGGAGGTTCAATATTTAAATTAAGTATGGCAGTTCATGTAACATTATGTATTTTGGTTGTCAAAACCCATCTAATTTGTTGTGTTATATAACCCACGTGTAATATAATTTTGATTGCAGATTTAGATACACAAGACAGCGAATTTGTGAGGGTACACTTGAGTGATGTTACGAATGGTTAGTCATTTATTCTGAATTACTGTTTTAGGTTATATTCCTTTCGATCAATAACGTTTAATAATTATATTATCTCTAATGTTACAGTTCGAACATCCACGAGAGTCTATAGACAAGTGCTGAACCCCACTAATAATGAAAATAGCTGGAATCGTGGTACAGGTCAAATATTGAATAATTGTAGTTTTGTGAGAGCGAGTCCAATTCATAGTATGGAAAACACGCAAGATCATCACAGCGAAATCAATCGTAATCTATTACGTGATTTCGTAGATGCTTCTCAACTACAGGATCAAGTTCCACCACAATTGCAAGGTAACACAATTCATTTTAATACCATGTTTTGGTTTGCTTAGTTGTGTGTATTAAATTTGATGGGGCAATATTGTTCAATGTCAAATTATAGCTAAATGTTTTTTTTTCAGTCAAATACAGTGATATTGGTGACCCTGCGAACATTTGTGAACATTGCAATGCAATGTTTTGGTACGAAGAACGCATAAACAAGAAGCTGAAAAATGGGAGAATTAAATATTCAACTTGCTGTGGCCATGGGAAGATTAAGTTACCAAAAGCTCTTCTTCCCCCAAAAAGAATATTGGATTTATTCTTTTTTGGTGGGGAAAAAAGGAATGAATTCTTGAAGAACATTCGGAAGTACAATAATATGTTTTCCTTCACCTCATTAGGAGCAAAGGTTGACAAATCCATTAACAACGGTACTTGCCCGCCAATGTTTCGGATAAATGGCCAGAACTTTCATTTAATGGGGGGCCTAACCCCGGAGGAGGGTAATCCACCTAAATTTGCCCAACTATACATACATGACACGGAGAATGAGGTGGACAATCGCATTAACTCATTCGGGTAATATTATTAATACTATTTGTTATTTCGCTATACGTTATTAGTTTGTGCACAACTTTTTAGATCGTATTCCCGGGTTAGTTATGATGTATCATTTTGTGTATAACAGGAGCAGCAAATTTAATGCAAAATTGCATGTCGATATAGTTGAAGCTATTAAGCAAGACCTGGATGAGCACAATGTATTGGTTAAGACATTTCGTTTGGCCAAAGCACAAATGCAAACCAATCCTACTGT
Source organism: Ipomoea trifida (assembly GCA_003576665.1). Lineage (NCBI taxonomy): Eukaryota > Viridiplantae > Streptophyta > Magnoliopsida > Solanales > Convolvulaceae > Ipomoea > Ipomoea trifida. The sequence continues at coordinate 18,364,526 of CP025647.1, read as the reverse complement.
TGACTATAAGATGAGATTGATTGGCAAGAGGTCCGGAGATGCTCGAACATACAACTTGCCAACAGTATCAGAGGTTGCAGCTTTAGTTGTTGGTGATCTAGATCCCAGCTTAGGACACCGGATATTTTGGTCAAGACTAAAGCTGGTGCTCTAAAGAGGATAAACGAGCTTAATCCAGCATATTTGCCGCTGCAATACCCTATTTTGTTCCCCTACGGAGAAGATGGATATAGGGAGGATATTAATTTTAATATTACAAGGAGTGAAGGTACTGGTGGCAGAGTCCGTGTATCTCAACGTGAGTTCTTTGCATACAAGATACATGATAGGTTAAACGAAGTATCAACAATGCTATATGCCAAGAGGCTTTTTCAACAGTTCCTGGTAGATGCTTACACCATGGTGGAATCGAGCAGACTATTATATATTCGTAACAATCAGAAGGCTTTAAGGTGCGAAGCCTACAAAGGCCTGTCTGATGCATTGACTAGAGGAGAAGTTGATACATCTAATCAAGGGAAGCGAATCATACTACCTTCATGTTTCACTTGCGAAGCTAGATACATGATCCAAAATTACCAAGATGCAATGGCCATTTGTAGACACAAGGGTTATCCAAATCTTTTCATCACATTCACGTGTAACCCAAAGTGGCCTGAAATACAGAGATACATGCAGAAGTGCAATTTAAATCCTGAGGATCGACCGGACATTGTCTGTCGGGTATTTCAAATGAAATTGGATTCATTGGTGAAGGAGATACGCACAGGAGATCTATTTGGTGTCGTAACTGCAGGTACACCATAGTCCTTATTAACCGTTATTCATTATGCTATATTCGCTTTCTTAAATCATTTTGTACTTTGATTTATTTCTCTGCAGTTGTTTATACCATCGAATTCCAGAAGCGTGGTTTACCACATGCTCACATTCTTATATTCTTGGAAAGAACCACTACATTGTCTACAGCCTCGTGCATGGACAGCTTCATTTCTGCTGAGATCCCAGACAAAGAAGTGGACAGAGAGTATTACAATGCTGTGGAAGAGTTTATGATTCATGGACCATGTGGACTTTACAAACCTAACTCGCCATGTATGGTGAACAAGAAATGTTCAAAACACTTCCCGAAGAGATTTGTGAGTATATCTTCTTGGGACGATGATGGCTACCCAATATACCGTCGCCGTGAAAATGGGTGGACTGTCCTGAAGAATGGTGTCCAGTTAGACAATAGGTATGTCGTACCTCACAATAGATATTTACTTCTCAAGTACAAGGCGCACATTAATGTTGAATGGTGTAACCAATCACGGTCGATCAAATACCTATTCAAATATGTCAATAAAGGGAATGACAGAGTAACAGCCGAGTTTTATCGGAGTACAAATGCTGATGGATCAACCGATGCTGTGGATGAGATAAGTATGTACTACGATTGTCGCTACATATCAGCATGCGAAGCTGCATGGCGACTACTTAGCTTTGATGTGCATTTCAGACACCCTTCTGTCGAAAGACTAAGCTTTCACCTGCCGGAATGCCAGTCTGTTATATTTGAGGATGATGACAAGATACAAAACGTGCTTAATAGGCCGACAATAAGTCATAGCATGTTCACTGCTTGGTTTGACGCTAACAAGACGTATGAGGCTGCTAAACAGTTAGCTTACATTGACATGCCAACAAAATTTGTCTGGAAGAAAGACCTAAGACAGTGGCACCCAAGGAAAAGGGGATTCTCGATTGGTCGGATCTTTTATGTGCCTCCAGGAAGCGGTGAGATATATTACTTGAGATGTCTGCTCAATGTTGTTCGAGGCCCAACAAATTTTGAAGACATCAAGTCCTTCCAGGGTGTGACATACACAAGTTTTCGAGATGCATGTTATGCAAGGGGGTTGTTAGACGATGATAAAGAATACATTGACGCAATTACTGAAGCAAGTCACTGGTCAACTGCCAAGTCAATGCGCAAGCTCTTTGTCATTATGCTTACATCCAAAATGGTCAATAAGCCGAAAAATGTGTGGGATGCAGTATGGAACTACTTAGCTGAAGATGCACAATATAACAGGCGGTTAGCATTGCAGGATGAAGGTACGGATAACAATTATTTATTTTTTATTTGTTATTCTTACAAATTTTGCTTATGTACAACGACATTTGCTCACCACATAGGTGTTGAAAATTGTCACACACAGGTCTGTGCTTATCTGAGGAAGAAAAGAAGAATTTTGCATTGATTGAAATAGAGCGGTTGTTACAAACCTACAATAAGTCTTTAAAAGATTTTCCTGAGATGCCACTTCCGAACTTTCAAGATGCATTTCTTGCTGACAATCGCCTGATATTCGATGAGCTGTCCTATGATCGCAATGCATTAGACCATGAAAGCCAAGAAATGGAAAAGCAATTAACTGACGAACAGAAAGTTGTTTATGATACAATCATAAGAGATGTCTTACAACAGCATGGTGGTATGTATTTTGTGTATGGATATGGCGGTACAGGGAAAACGTTTGTATGGAAGGCAATCTCTGCAAAAATCAGATCAAAGGGAGACATTGTATTAAATGTTGCATCAAGTGGTATCGCCTCATTGCTATTACCAGGTGGAAGAACAGCCCACTCGCGGTTTGCAATTCCCATTGTTTTGAATGAAGATTCTACGTGCAACATTACTCAAGGAAGCCATCTTGCTGAACTTATTACCATGGCCAAGCTAATTATATGGGATGAAGCACCCATGATGCACAAACATTGCTTCGAAGCTCTTGATAGGACAATGCGCGATATCATGAGGGTTAAAGATGCGCGCAACCACAGTAAAACATTTGGAGGCAAGACGGTTGTATTTGGGGGTGATTTCAGACAGATTCTTCTAGTGATACCAAAAGGGTCACGGCAAGATATTGTTCAAGCAACAATAAACTCTTCTTACTTGTGGGAATCATGCAAAGTGTTGAGGCTAACAAAGAATCTTCGTCTTAATACACGGGAACCTGGAGTCAATATGCAAGAACTTCAAGAGTTCGCAACTTGGTTAGCGAAAATTGGTGATGGTCAAATGGGAGGATCCAATGATGGTTATTCAGACGTCGAGATCCCTTCTGAGATGTTATTGTCACCCCGTGGTGACAATATAGCAACGATTGTTGACAGTATCTTCCCCATGTTCAAGGAGTTATCATGTCATGATGAATACATGAAGAGTCGAGCAATTCTGGCGCCCACGCTTGATGTAGTCCATTCAATTAATGATTATATGAGCGACTTGCATATTGCCGAGAGCAGGACGTACCTCAGCTGCGATACTGTTTGTAACTCTGATGCAGGTAATGGTATGTTAGCTGACATGCACACACCGGAATTTCTCAATGGTCTTAAAGCTTCAGGAATACCTAACCATACGTTGACTTTAAAAGTGGGATCTCCTGTAATGCTTTTGAGGAACATAGATCATTGACTTGGTCTATGTAATGGAACAAGGCTGGTCATTACAAGGTTAGCAGATCATGTAGTTGAGGCAAAGATCGTTGCTGGGAACAATGCTGGTGAAATAGTACTCATTCCAAGAATGTCGATGACACCTACCGACATACGATTGCCGTTCAAGTTTCAAAGAAGGCAATTCCCTTTGATGTTGTCATATGCAATGACTATAAACAAAAGCCAAGGTCAAACATTGTCACATGTGGGGTTGCTTTTAAGGAAGCCAGTGTTTGTCCACGGTCAGTTGTATGTTGCTGCATCAAGAGTTAGTAACCCAAAGGGTTTAAAAATTTTGATAGCCAATGAAGACGGAGAGGATTGTAATTACACTACCAATGTGGTGTATCATGAAGTATTCAATAATTTGTAACATATCTTTTTTGTTAGTCAAGGTGCTGGTCAATTATTATTCTATCAATTTCGATTCATCTTAAAACTATATTAAGGTGTGTAAGATTGTATTAAATAGTTGTTTTAATCTAAGTCGTGCATTGCACGGGTACAATACTAGTATAAGTAAAACTAGGTGCACCAAAATTTCATTTATTTACGAAAATGCCACCGCGTATTTTTTAAAAATTGCATCTGATTCGTTGATCTGGACACGCGGACGGCTGTGGAACGTTCTCATTTCTTACCTGGGCGAGAGTTCGCACGAGAGTGCAACCCTATATATATATATATATATATATATATATATATATATATATATATATATATATATATATATTAAAATAAATACTAATGTTTAGTCAATTATACAAGTTTATAGAACTTTTAGTAACTTTTTACTATTTTTAGCTCTACATTTATAAGTTTATTTTTAAAAAATTAGCAATTTAGTTATTATATTTGAATATTTTATTATTTTATGTTATACAGAGTAATATATAAGCCGTGTTGTAAAAATCCCACCTAAACGCCGATTAATCCTCGCATAGGCGCTAGGCGCCGGTCGACCGCCTAGCATATCAACATAAATGGTGTCTAGGCGACTGCCTAAGCTCCGCCTAGGCCTCCTAGGCACCGACTAGACCTGTCCTCCAAGGCACCGACTAGGCCGCCTAGTCGACCGATTAACTATTGTTATTTTTTAATGGGTTATTTCACTCTAAACAACATCGTTTTGAGCGAAATAATCCTAAATTGTAAAAACTCTAGAAATTTTTTAGGTTAATATTTAATATTTTAGTATTAACTATTAAAGTAATTATATAATTTGTAATTATTAGTCTTTAAAAAATTAAAAATACTTAAGCAAATTTTTTAAAAAATTAAAAATAAATTAAAAAAATACACAGGCGCCTATAAATCCTTGTCTAGGCGCCCTAGGTGCTCCCCGAGCGCTTGAGGGCTAACTATTTTTCAAACATGATAATAAGTGAATTTTATTATTTCAATTTTTTAGTAAGATAATAAGTGGTAAATATCTGTAGTGGTTACCGGCACGGCCGCACCTAGTGGGGTGGGATGAGTTTGAAATAGTTCACCCGATGCGAGTTGGGGGCGTGTGAAAAAAAATATAAGGTAAATCAGCTGATATATAATAAAATTAAGAAAAAGAAAAGCAATTTTAACCCCTGAAAATGATAAAAATAACTATAATAGTGCCTAGCGAGATGAGTTATTTTGTTGATGATAAATACGCATACGAACCCACCACACAGCCCACAGGTACAAATTTTAAAAATCACTCATGTCCTATCTAAAAAACAAAACAAAACAAAACAAAAAACTCCACACATAACAAAACAAAACAAAACAAAAAACTCCACACATGTTCAGTAACATAGCTAATTTATTAATTTATCAGTTATTTTTAATTTATTTAACTACTATTAACTGTTTGACTTGATTAAACAACTAATATGAGTGTTTAGTTAATCAACTTTTTGTAACAGCTTGCTCAAAGCGCTAAAATTTAAAAAGCTGCTCTAAGCAATTTTTTCGATCAGTTTTTTGAGAAAATAAATAAATTATAATCTTAAAAAGCATTTTACATATAATCTAACTATCAACTATTTTACAAAATATCTTTGTACAACCCGCTAATGCTATCAGCTATTTACCAAAATCTCTATAATAATTCAATTTCCATGTTTATAAAATAAAATACTGCTTTAAAAAGGCAATTGATCTTTTCATTTATTTAAAAAAAAAAAAAGAATTCAAGCACGTGTATAAATTATACCCAATGAAATGAATGAAATGATGCATCCACCACCACCATCATCATGGAAGCAAACTTCCAACAAAAGCAACTTTTGATATTTTATTATTAAGAATTTTTTATGTGATTGGTGACACATTATCGACTAGACAACTACTACAACCTGGCACCTGCCATTACATTATAGTCATTGTTTCCCCACTAGTATTATTTCTCACCTTCAAAATAGTTCATACACAGATCAATTCCTCATTTCCTTCTTAATAAAGATAAAACACAATAATACCAATAAAGATATAACAAGACGCCACTCTGATGATTTGATCTTAAAGCCGAGACTTTCCTGGGTCCATTTTCAAACTCTGCCACAACCACAAACGTCATTCATCAGCAACAAAAATATCTCACAAACCAAATAGGCAAAAGCTATTGAGCACATTACATAACATATCGGGTAATTATACAACTGAGTAATAATGTTGATTATGACATCTAATTGATATATATAGGCTTGGTTCACAAATCTTAGCCATACAAAATAAGTAATCAATGACTATGACTAAAAGTCAACATCCTAAATTCATGTGCATAATCAGTAATCTAATTCCCATTAATAGAAGTTTATATATTATTAAATAATAAATAATAATATTGTTATTATTATAAAAATATAAAAAAATCAATTGTTCTGTTAATGTTTGGTGCTTTAATTTAGCAAGACAAACACTTTGTGTTGTGTTGTGCTTTGGGTGACTGTGTACACTCATGCACAACATCGTGTGCATCGCAAAATATCGCCAGAGTTGTGTGTCCACACTCATACATTACGCTGTACACACTCTAAAAATGCATCGCACACATATGTATTATAGTGCACACACCAAGTTGACAATACACACATCACATGAACCCAATGTGCACACTTGACCAAGACGAGGTGCATACATATGACGAAAACCCAAGAACGACAGTACAAATATAGTTGAATAAAAAAAATGCAGAAGAAAAGTTCAAAACAAGATGGAAAAAGAACTCCACATGAAGTAAGAGAATACATCAAAAAGATATCATAAATTCCTTCCCTAAAATCATGCATAAAAGCCATATAAAATACTATACATATTTAAAACAAGTATAAATAATCCAAATTACCCCTCTAAAAATTACCGAAATTAAAAAACAAAATAAAAATCATAAAACCGCAGCCACACATTTTCTAAATGGAGAGTCCAGATTTTCCATAGTTTTTATATAGAAGGGTGTTCTCATATAAACGCGACTCTATATATATATATATATTTTGTTTTTGCTGTAGCATTAACAGACAAGTATATGCACAGAGCCAAAAGTAGACAAATTATAGTGCAATGAATAGTCGTTTTCAGATCGTGAAAAATATGAGAACACTTACCAGAGGAGCACCCTTGGCAGCTCTTTCAGCCAAGTAAGAACATGGCTCAAAGAAACCTCCATACATTTTTGACCACTCATTCAACTTTGAGTAAATGTACTTTGACCCCAGAGTGTCAGCCCAAAACAAGACCCCTCCCCTGATACACATAAATTGTTGTGATCAATAATTGCAGCTATATTTTCAAAAAATAATTGGGGGTATATGTATAGTAGATAGATTCATTGAGCAACCGAGTCTCGGATAAATTGACAGACCGACCTGTAAGGAGGGAAACCCATGCCCATCACAGCAGCAATGTCCAGATCAGAAGCTTTAATAGCAATACCTTCAGCAAGTACTCTACAGGCTTCATTCACCACTGGCAAAAATGTCATCTCCACAATATCTTTGTCCGAAAGTTTCATCAACTGGATAATCAAGTTCGGCTCATATTTTAGTAGAGGGCACAGTATTATCATCTACTAACAAACAATTTATTATAGTATCGTTAACTATCTAGAGGGAAGGAAGGATTGACGGAAGACCTTAGGGTCAATGGAGACACCCGACATCTCTCTTGCCTTCTCGATATATTTTTTTATTTCAGGGTCGGGGCTGGCTTTGCGCCTGTCATCGTAAATATAAAATCCTCTACGAGTGGCTTCACCTGTAACATTTGCAAGACCCATATTGACCTCCTTGACAATTTTACGAAAAAAACGATAAACTGATTGAAAAGTTAACATAGCATGATCGATCTCATTAGGAAAGAATGATACCTCCCCTTTTGTCATCTTGCATGAGTGGTATCAACATGGATTTATAAGTTCTTTCTGGAAAATTCATCACGTATTGGCCTCCAGTTGCAATTGCAACACCAAAGCCAACAAGATCACACAATCTGCATATAATAAATTAACAAAACAATTGAGCCCATACAACCTCAATAAACATATCCATCCATATAAAGCAGGTTATAGTGACTAGTGAGGTTAAATTTCGGCGGGAAATGCACTACCTAAAGGGGCCCATGGGCATTCCGAATTTGGTAATTGCTTTATCTATCTTGTAAGGATCTGCACCCCGCTCAACAAGCAGGAGAGCAGCTTGGGTGTAAGGAAAGAACATCCTGTTGACAGCAAACCCCGTGCAATTTCCAACTACAACAGGGGTTTTCCTTATCTTTTTTCCAACATCTAGCAAGTCGACAATTGCTTGAGGAGAAGTTTTTTGAGTGCGAACAATTTCCAGAAGTGGCATCACATGAGCCGGACTGCATTAAGAACAGAGCAACCATTGAAGCAACAAAGAAAAATAGGTATAAATCTTATCTTAAATCACCAGTAGATATTACCTGAAAAAGTGGGCACCAATAATACGGTCCTGTGATCTAGTTTTCTCTCCAATTAAGTTTAAGTCAATGGTAGAGGTGTTACTTGCAAGAATGCAATGCGGAGGGCAATACTTTTCAAGATCAGCAAATATTTTCTGCTTTAAGTTTATGTCCTCAATAACAGCCTGTTTTGAAGCAAAATACTATGAGATACGAAAACAGAAAAAGTGTGGAAATCATTTAACTAAACTTTGAACGTATGCATTACCTCAATAACCATGTCCACATCTCTAAAGCTTTCATAGTCAAGGGCACCTTTTAGTAGAGAGAATGTTTTTTCAAACTTCTCTTGACTCATTCTCCCCTTCTTAACACGGCTTTGCAGATTTGCTGAGTGGTTGGGGGTAATGGTCAAAATGTCAGATATTACATCTCATATCAAGTATTAAGCCACAAAATCACACAAAGACTGTTGCCTTACCTCTTACTCTACCAATTCCAGCTTGTAGAAATTTGTCATTAACTTCCTTCAGGATTACAGGATAGTTGCTAAGTATCAAAGCCGTTGCAATTCCGGAGCCCATCAAACCCCCTCCAAGAATTCCAACCTTCTTAATCTGTCTTGGTGCCAATCCTAGATCAGTTACACCTGGAACCTGTACACAAACCAAAATTGGTTCAAAAATGCCAAAACAAGCATTCATGTTTAATTTTCCACCAACTTCAAGATGAAAATATTACTTATAAATATAAGATCTCTATACAGTTCCAATACATAGAAATAGATAGAGATACAATCTATTGTAATCTATTATAGAATAATATATTCTCTCTTTCTTTAGTTTCTCACATATTTTGCTCCCACCTCACTGGTGAGTGGTGGGTATTTGCCACTTGTCAAGTTTTTTAATCCCTCAATTTCAACTTTGATCATTACAATTGATCTGTCTTATGTAGTATACCATAATTAAATATCAACCAACAACAGAAGCATCGTATTGATAACACATGTGTTAATAATACCAACTTAAGACCCACTTTTGAGAAATGTATCATAATTTTCAAAAACAGCAGGAAAGATGTGTCATAACAGCAATCCACACTTAAGTGAAAAAAATATATATATATATAATTTACATCTAAATGTATTGAAAGTAAAGTCACACGCTACTCAAAGTGCTATTCATTGTGTAACTATTTATGACTATATTCATATGCACAGTATATTGTTTTTGTTAATAAAACTATCAATTTTCCTTACCTTTGTGGTTCCACGTTGAGAAAAGAAAACGTGGACCAAGGCCTTGCATGTGTCTGAATACACAAGCTTTTGGAATTCTTCTGCCTCCTGTAAATATCAAATGCATGAATGATCACACACATTACTGTATCTTGACCAAAGGAAAAAGAGCTTGAGGAAGAATTAAACCTTCCAAAGGCCAGCACGTGGACCAGAAACTATACCCTCTTCAACAACATCAATGCAGACTAATGGATGGTTAAGGTTTGGAGCTTGCTTACGGATCTGAGCTCGAGCAAACTTTAGTATTTCCCTGGCCTCCCCAAGAGCCTCTATTTTGTCAGTCTTGTAGAGACTAGCAACCCAAGGTTTGCGTCTCTCCAACATATCTAGAGCCCAATGACGTGCAGTATCCAGTAATTCATTTGGTGAAACAACGGCATCCACAAGGCCCAAATTCAGGGCTTCCTGTCCTTTAACAGGCTTTGATGTCTAAGAGACAGGAGTAAAGGTATGAGAGAACAATATATAAGGTTTAAAAAAAATATTCCAAGTTACATTGTTAATACTACTTTAAAATGGCAAATGCAAGCTAGAACTTACAAGCATCATCTCTAGAGCTTTAGCAAGACCTACAAGGCGTGGGAGCCGCTGTGTCCCTGACAATACACAAAATGATGAAATTGAACAGTGATAATCTGTGCTTAACATTGTAAGTAACAAGAATGCCACTTTATATTGCAATAGACTTCTGTGATATAACATATGATACCAATCTAAGAAGTTCTAAAGTATTCCATTTTTCAAAGCCTCTAGAAAATGTAATCAGATGGCGTTCTAATTAAAGTATTAAACCAGGAGACAGAGCAAAGGAAAAGGTCAATTCAAAAAAGAAACTTGACTTCTGACAAATCTAAACCATTACCAGGAGGAAAAATAATTTTCAGCAGAAAGGGAGTTTCTTGATTCTAAAATATATCTCATGACTGTCACACACCACCATTTTTACAATTCACCTATAGGCAACTAACATCTATAGTGAATATAACAAGGTACTTAAGTTTGCCTTCATACCTCCAAAGCCGGGAATTATACCAAGCTGAAGTTCAGGTAAACCTAATTGTGCATTAGGAGTAGAAATACGCGCATGGCAACCCTGAAGGAAAGCAAAAAAGGTTATAGTATGGAATTATACAGAAATTAAGCAAATAACTAGATGCAAAAATTTACCATTGCAACTTCAAGTCCTCCACCTAAAGCAAGACCATCAATGGCTGCTACTGATGGTTTTTTCGAAGCTGACCGCCAAGATGGAGATGAATGATTAAAGAAGCAGTTATGACAGTGAAAATATAGAGAGCTTCAAGTTCAAAAATAAGAAGATCATGGAAATACCTTCCACTATGTCAGTTAGAATCTCCACTGACACAAAACCTGGCTTTGGTGCAGCAACTGTGATTTAAAGATACAACATTAGGGAGAAAAATGATAACAATGCTAGGAAGAAATTAGTTATGATATAATCCATACCCTTTCCCCCTTGTAGTCCACCAAAGGCAGCGATATCAAAACCACCAGAAAACTTTCCTTTGGCACCTGTTAAACATTTTTATATACAAACATTCACACTTCAGCTATGTGCACTGAATGCAAAAGAATCATATCAACAAACTTGCCTGTAACAACAACAGCCTTCACATCATCCCTTCTTAAGGCTTCTTCATAACTCTCCTTTAAGCTATTAAGCACTGGAAATTATACATAGTAAAAAGGAAGGTAAAAGTAAGATAGTAGACATGGGTTTAAGAGAATTTAGTTTGCAAATAAATAATTGCAAAGTTGGTGCCCTTCCCAATCCTCCATTACTAAACAACACCAAAAGCAAGCATACATCAGCAACTTAGATAATGAGCTTTGGCTCACTAAACATGGTTAGTGGTTTTATCGAACAGAGCTTTCGACAAACTACTTGTGTTCGTGTTCGGTAAGCGTTCGTTTATTAAGCTAAACAAATATTAACAAACAAAATTTAGAGCTCGGTTCATAATCGAACAGAGTCTAAACTCTAAACAGTGGTAAGCTCGTTTGCTAAGAGATCGTGAACAAGCTCGTTTGTGTTCGTTTAATAATGTTCGCAAACATGTTCACAAACATATATATATATATATATATATATAAAATGTTCGTGAATGTAGATTACGTGTTGTTCACGAACAAATTGTGATCATGAATATATGCTGGTGTTTGGTTATTCATTGTTCATGAACGTGATTGTTAACAAACATGTTCATGAACGTGATTGTTAACAAACATGTTCGCGAATATGTTTGTAAACGTGTTTTATAACGTTAACGAACACGTTCGCGAACGTTAACGAACACTAATGAACGCTTAACAAACAAACACGAACTCGATTTTCAAAAACCTTAACAAACAAACACGAACATGAACAATCCAAAATCCTTAACAAACGAACACCAACAACCTCCATTTGTTTATGTTCGGTTTATTAACAGCCCTAAACATGGTGGCCGCAGAGGAAATACTCACTGCATGTCTGCACTTGTAGCATATGTTCATCACAGTCCCAATGAAGGTTCAGAAACTTTGAAGTAAAACTCATTGTTGCAAATGAGAGTTAATTCCACAGAAACAGGCATTCACCACACATTCAAATAATGTTCATCAAGGCTCATATAGCTATGTTAACTGGGGATTACAACATACCAATACGCATATAATACCCATCTTAATAAGAAAATTACAATGGTGTTGACCATAATGAGGTCAGTCTACAGTAATTTTCTCCAAGAAATGGAAATTTTTTTCAGAAATAAAACAGTTCAAATCCAAGGGAATTATACTCTACTTAAGAGGTTTCAAATACAATTCCCCATGCCCAGATGTGACCAAAAAATCAGTAGGTGTTAATTTAATTATGAAAATCAGAAAAGGAAAACAAAAAACTAACAATTCCTGAGTAACACCATACTGCAGATATTCAATCAAGATAAATCCCATAATTAAAAGTAATCCATCAATAATCATTTTTCATTTTAAACCCAGAAAGATTTGCTCAACTCTGGAAAATATTTAGTAAATGTTCTAAATATGTCGAAAGATCTGATTTTTACTCAGTAAAAACGACATGGGCAACCAAGATTAATCGAAACCCACTGTATAATTATAAACTGAAGAAGGAAAAATCAATTAGTCAATTACACCACCAATACTGCAATCCTAAAGGGAATTTTTCATTCATAATTACAGTGGCATGGTGATCATTATTCAGAAACTAATAAAATAACATTTCCAAACAAATTGAAAATTGGGAAATTGTAAGAACTGTAAATACCATACCATCAATGGAAAGGGAATTGACAGGAGGATTGATGATGGTGATGATAGCCACTCCATCAGCTCCAACCTCTAAGGTCGTTCTCCCTCTTGCAGCCATTATCTAGGATCTCAATGAAATGGGCTGTTTTATAATTTCTCCTTCTCCGTTTAATTGTTGAAATTTTCACAGAGGATCGGAAGGATATATACGGTGGGACGTGTTATTGCAGGAGGTGTCGTGACGGGACTGCGAAGCGTGGCTTAAGGGAGCGTTTGGATGGTGACTCGAATTTTCGGCACAAGATAAGGAGGCGGGATACTTAATCTTAATTAAAGCCTTTCTCACAAAAAGTAAAGCCTTGTCACACTTACACGACGTAAACTAGTTTATATTTAGAATAATGTATATTATGTGTTAAATTAATAAAATTTCTGTAGTAAGATAATGTACTTTATGAATAAAAATAATATACGTTATGAGTTAAAAAATGTATGTTACACTAAGTCATGTGAAAAAAATTATGTGAAACAACGTCATTTTTGGACTGTGGTCCACAGAATTGTGTGGACCACGATACAGCCAATAATTATTGCTTACATGATGTTTTGTTTAAAAAAATAAAAATAAAGAGAATAGAATAAAATTTTAAAAATAATGAAATAATAAGAGAATAAACATATAATTATATGACGAATCATATTCTTCTATTTGGTTAGACCATGTAATAGAAAAAATAAGCCTATTCAAAATATCATTTAACTAATCAAAATGACATATTCAAAATAAAATACATGTAAATATATACATGTTCACCCACCATAAAATAACAAAATATAAAACATAATACAGAGTAAAAATTAGTATAATAAAAATTTAAACTACAAATAAATTATAAGCTTTGTTTAGTAAAACATGTGGAACTTAAAATAATAACTTATTTTGTAACGTTATTCTAAATTACGTTTCAAAATAAGTTAAGGCCTTATTTGGTAAATGGTTGTTAGTTGATTGGGTTACAGGGTATAACTAGTTGATAACATTAATTGTTTGCAGAAAGGTGTTTGGTAAATTAACTGTTAGCTGATAGCTATTTGATATAACTTCTTTTCTAAAAAAAATTAATTGAAAAAGTTGCTTTGAGCAGTTTTTTGAATTTTAGCATTTTAGAGTTACAAAAAACTTATTAACCAAAAACTTATATTGATTTTTTTAACCAAATCAAACAGCTAATAGTGATCAAATATTCAAAATTGACTAATAAGTTAACTATTTTACCAAACAAGACCAATATCTACTAGTTTTTAAGCTTTCATCTTTAAGCTAGATAAGCCCAACAAAGCCATAATTTTATATAAAAATTGCTTTTTTGACATTTAATTTAATTTTTTTAATTGTATGGAGTAAATATTGTGATGCACTATGTTAAAAAAAATGATATTATTTAAATTTTAAAATAATTTGTCTACCAACTTAACAAAGTCAATTTATATTGCATATTTCTTCAGTCAAATATTATAATCCTCACAAAATACAAAAAATTGATATTAATTTCTCATAGTTTAAATTTTTAGATATAATTATCCCAATATACAAAAAAAATTGTGTATTAAATTGTTAAAATTTAAAATATACGGAGTTAGTGAAAATGGCCCAATAATTCGGCACAAACTACTGCCACTGTTATGGAATGAATCAATTCTTGCCGGTAAGGCGGTAAGTAGCGTGTTCATTACGTAAAGTAAATACCGAGCAACTCGTAAATCCTTCAATAGCGCGTTCATTATGCCTTCTTCAATAGTAGCAAGTTTTTGAGGAAATTTTGTAGGTGTGGCTAGACAACTAGTAAAGAGAAAATAAGAATGAAGGAAAAAAAAAAACAAAACAAAAAACTGAAAAATTAAAAATAAAAATAATATTTACGCACCCGTCTGGGCGTGAGAATTTGCAACTCTCATTACTTTTGGTGGGGCCCACTTAATCTGCAAAATCCCCATCTTTGCAGTATACATTGTTTTATTCTCTCTCCATTTTATCACTCTTCCACATCATCTTTTTCTTAAAAATATGTAAAAATCCCCTTCTTAGGGAAGGCCTTAATATGTTCTCTTCACGCACTTGTCAAGGCCGTCGAGAGGCTTCTCGTCCACTGCACTGTCACGTGTGAGAGTAGCAGTTGCCTAGAAGCTAGTCCAATTTCTATCTATTTTAAGGAAAAAATACTATATTGACTCTCTTTTTTTGTGCGCCTGAGGGACCGGTAAGTCCCAAGATTAGTAAACTTTCCTCGTTGCAACACCTCTAGCGTCTTTCTCTAGCAAGGTCTTGATTCCTTTGAGAGGTTGATCCAAGATCTCCGTCCCCCATCCCTTGGTTTGACCCAGGTTGGCTAAATAATTAGTGCATTGGTTGCCTTCCCGAAGAACATGGATGATATCAATGTCTTGAATCCAAATCAGCTCACCTGCAGTAGCTAAACCATAACTAACTTTTTTAGCCCCATTAGTGTTGAGCTTGAAGAAGCCATTCGAAGGTGGAGACTAAGTGATCTAGACCTGTCTCTCTAGTACTAAGCCTCCATATTTATGTATCAAATGTTCAACTTCAGTTGCCTCGCCCAAAGAACGCCGCACCACCTCAGTGGTTGGCAGAAGCCTGCGGTTGAAAACCATATCATTTCGGGCATTCCATATATTCTAAATCATGTAGGGGAACATCATCTTCCATTTACAATCAGCCATCTTCAATATCACAATTGCGCTTCATCTAGTCTAGAAGAGGAGAGTGAGATGTAGCATTGAAATTCATTGGTGGAGCGCAACGATTCCAGTAGATCAGGGAGTTTTCACAACGCCAAAAGAAATGGTCAAGCGAATCCTCTCCCTTCCCGCACCGCGGACAGTCTCCATTCACCGCTAACCCCCTTCCCCATCATTCCGCATTGACAAGGAGCCCATTGTTGAAGAGTTTCCAAAGGAACAATTTGACTTTCTCAATGTAGCGTACTCGCCAAAGACAGTCACGATTGCCAACTTCTTCTTCATAGCATACAATGAAATTAAAAGCAAACTTAACCACAATACAACACAACACATCATCTTGAGTGTCCGTCACCACAATAGGTATGGCCCTAATGAGGTTTATCAAATTGTCTCGCAAGAACATCTCCGAAGCACCTATATCTCATGTTCAGTTTGGTAAGATAAATTGGCTGACTTTAACCTGTTCATATGCACTAGGGATAGCAATGTCTGTTGACGCCTCCAAGGGATCGCCAAGACGCCAACCCACCTATTAGACCAGAAGTTGAGAGAGTTCCTGTTACCCACTTTCCATTTGACCCCTTTTAACACAACATCTCTGTCCTTCAGAATACCCTTCC
The DNA here is from genome assembly GCA_003576665.1 of Ipomoea trifida. Classification (NCBI taxonomy): domain Eukaryota; kingdom Viridiplantae; phylum Streptophyta; class Magnoliopsida; order Solanales; family Convolvulaceae; genus Ipomoea; species Ipomoea trifida. The sequence continues at coordinate 18,348,176 of CP025647.1, read as the reverse complement.
ATCCCAAGATGCATCAGTATTGGCATTAACGAAAAGAAAGTCCTCAATTTTGACGTATTTCTCCCTCATAGCTTTAACGGTGTAAATTTTTTTTTTTTAGACTCCACATCGTGCCCCCAAAGAAAATTTATACAGATCCTATCAATATTGTCGCAAACACTGACCGAGAGGGCCAACGCCGACATGGTATACGTTATGAAATTGTATTGTGGGTCTTGAATGTACAATTTAGCTAAAGGTTCCAACTTTATTTTAAAAGAATTATTTATCTGAAAAAATAATCAACTAGAAACAGATAAATAAAAGCATAAAAACAATAAAGCAATAAAAGGAACCAGGCACCAGAATTGTTTACGCAGTTCGGAGCTCCACTCCTACGTCTGCGGGGCACTTCACGTCAACCCAATCCAGTAGATGATCACAAGGGTTACAAGGAGTCACACAACAACCATCCTACACTAATGGTTACAAAAAGTACTCCTAGCTAAGCCTTCCTCATCTTCAAGCTGACACTGTGCAATTCATCAAGATTCACCAACACGGCCGAACCTTCAAGCAACCAAGATAAGAACACATGAAGTACTGTGAGAAACCAGTATGAAATCCTCCTATAAATTCTGATTTGAAAGAGTAATTGAATTGGAATTAGAATTGTAGTTGAGCGTGTAAAGAATCCCATGAGTTTGAGCTATATTTATAGCCAAACTATTAACCAATCTTCCCTCAATATTTGCAACCGAAAACCACTCAAAATAGGGCTCAACCAAAAGTGTAGATCTGAGAAAAACATGGATCATGAAGACTGAATTCTGGTTTGAATAAAAACTGTCCACTAGACTACTCGCTGGCTCTGCTCTAGACTGTGTGAAGAGAAATCTGCTTTTAAACAAGGGAACGGACAAAACTACCTAATAATATAACCTATGATTTTGACTAATAATTAAGCCAATAAAAGGTGGTCCAAAAGTGTATCATTTGTACATTAACACGTTAGGATCGTGGCAATGGAAGTTTGAGTAAGAACCATCCTCCTTGCCATACTAAGCGCACTAGATTTCCAAGAAGCTAGTTTCTTCCTCATCTTGCCAATAGCCGATGTAGACATGTCCTTCGAGACTCTTTTTTTTCAAAACGAGGATGCCCAAATAAGAACCCATGTTGGAAGTGCGGGGATGCTAGCAGCTCAACAAATATCACGCTTTGTACTTGTACTAGTGTTAGGTGAACAGAAAATTTGAGATTTAGTTTGGTTTACCTTAAGCCAAGAAGCTTTACCAAATCTGTTCAGGCAATCCATCATCACTTTAACTTGGTGCTCAGTGACTTCTCCAAACAACATGATGTCATCTGCAAAGAACAAATGGGAAGTACCTACCCCTTCTCTTGTGATAGTAATGGGCTTCTACCCCCCCCCCCCTACTTCGCTACGGATATCATTAGCCAACCTTTCTATCACCAAATTAAAGATATAGAGGGCCAATGGATCTCCATGTCTCAGCCCCCGCCCAGGAATGAAGGAAGGAAGAGACCACCCATCCCAAATGATCGAAGCCATTTTTTGGTCATCCGTCAATAAAATCATTGAAATGTCGTTACATACATATGACATCTTGATCTTTTTTTTTTTATACAAAGTGGGCTGACCGATTATATTTTTATTTTTATTTTTATTGAAGAAAAAAATTCATAATTGAAGACCTAAATGCCTTTGTACTTCACGAATTGTAAACAATTTTGTTGATGAAGAACAAAAAATGTTCATGCCACAATAATATTAGGACTAAAGGGGATGTTCTAAAAAAAAAGGAGTAAAAATTGATTCTCACCTATAAATCTAGGACAAAAAGTAAAATTAATTCATCTTATCTTATAAATATATGGTAGAATAATAAAGTTACACTTAACATTTATAATTCTTTGTTGCTATGAGTGCCTATGACCACAAGTTTCATCAATCAATTAACTAGAATCGCATATTAAGACTAATCTTATACATGTCGAGTATGACTTTAAAAGTAGCAAAGCATTCTGCCATGAGTTTAAAGGTAATTGCATTTTCAAGGCTCGAACTCTAAAGTCTAAACCTCTGGTTAATATTAAAGTGATGTTTGATTATACACTTTTATACCCTACTATGGAATTTGATATGCATTATCATGTATGTTTGTCTACTTTTGCTATCGTATTATTATACTAAAACATATTAGTAATCATAAAACATATTACTTTTTTCCTCCCATACTTTTGAACGATAGAATAAAAAATGATAAAGAAAAAATAAATAAAAAGTCATTGTCTATATATGCATTTAACATAAAATGTTAACACATGCACACATAGGAATTAGATCATCATATGTGAACCATCGCCCATGTACAAATTACAAACGAGTATTAGTCATTGATTTTCTCAAGATCAGAAGCTATAAAGCAAGAAAATGTAAAAAAAAAAAAAATACAATATCATTTTGATAAATATTTCAAACTTGAAGAGCATTGACCAACACTACAAAAGTGCACTAATCAACTTTGCACATTGTAATGATCAATAAACGCAAGTGCACACAGTGATATGTGAAGTGTGTTCTCTTGATTGCACTTCAAAATTTGAAGTGCATCGACCAATACACTTTCAAAGTTTGAAATATTTACAAAAACATTGTCATATTTTTTTTTTTATATTTCCTTAATTTACAAAACAATTGATTTTCTCTAGATCAACCATTGAAATCGGTCCGTAGTTTTTACCTGAACATGTGTTATCACTATATATATATATATATATATATATATATTGATTTCAATTTCTATCTATTTACTACCAAGTAAAGACACTTCTTAAAGTCTTAAATGCATTACATTTACCAATTATTTGTTTTCAATTACAATTCAAATTTCAATATTTGAACCAAACAACTTCTAAAATTTACACTAACTCCAATGTATATTTTAAAAACATAATAAGTCGTAATCCAGGTTATATCTCTTATTTGTGTTTATTTATTTTTTTTTTGTTATTTTTTATACATTATGCTATAATAAGAGTTGTACTATACAATTTTTTTGGAAAAAAATATTCTTACCGTTATAACTTTTGTTATCTTTTCCCATTATTATTACCATGCACATGCATACATAATATTTTTTTCTTATATTCTTCAGTGATAATAGAGTATGTAGATATTATATATTAGAGTAAGAGTTAATTCCATTTTTGGTCCTAGATTTATTGGTGGCAACCCACTTTTAATCATTTTTTTTCAAAACATTCTTCTTTGGTCATAGTATTATTTTGGCATGACAATTTTTGGTCCTCTATCAATAAAATTGTTTAAATTTCATAAAATACAAGGGCATTTAGGTCTTCAATTATGTTTTTTAAATAAAAATAAAAATGTAGCAGGTCAACCCATTTTGTACAAAAAAGATCAAAATGTTTTTGTATTTGCCGACATTTCAACGATTTTGTTGATGGAGGAACAAAAATGATAATCTCACAATAATACTAGGATTAAAGGGGAGTGTTCTGAAAAAAAGAAGAACTAAAAGTGAACTACCACCTATAAATCTAGGACAAAAAATGAAATTAACTCATTAGAGTAATATAAGAAATAAGTTTGATTTTATTTAGATTTTAATTAAATGTTACCATAATTATATTTAGTAATTTATCATATCTAATTTTTAATAATAATAATAATAATCATACCATAATTATTACTCAAATTATCAAGTATACTTTTAGCAATTCTACATGTACTCTCAATTATTACTCCCATTTTCTACTCCTATGACTTGGCATGCTTTGATTCAATTGTTATACTGTGGACCATGGTCCACAATATTGTGGTTCATGGTCACAAAACGACGTCGTTTCAATAAGTGGGAGAAACGACTCTCGTAAATCTCCGTAACTGATACTACAGTTTATCTTAAATGATACTACAGTTGTGTTGAACTAATACTGCAGTTGTGCTCCGTAACTGATACTACAATTCATCTTAACTGATACTACAATTCATCTCAACTGATACTACAGTTGTGTTGAACTGATACTGCAGGTGTGTTGAACTGATACTGTAGTTGTGCTGAAATGGAACTGCAGTTGCGCGGAACGGAGGCAGTTTCATCCGTCTATTTTCATTAATCAAAACGACATCGTTTTGATGCGCGGTCCACAGTAAATTTTGTGGCTTTGATTGCTCAATTTAATAGGGGACATGTTTATTCATTCTTTTTTTCTTCCTTCAATAAAACTTGAACTCACTTTTTTTCTTCCTTCAATAAAATTTGAACTCAAGTGAGAGTAAAAGTTGGGAGTCTGTCAAAGACCTTGTGGTCTAGGGGCACCCGGTTTCCTGGTTTACACCCCCACATGGATGATGGGAGTGGGTCCGCTTTGTGCTTCAGTAGGTTGAGAAAGTAGCTATGAACAGATATTACATTGTAACAGAGTCAGTAGTACTAAAAAAAAAGTTGAGAGTCTATGAAGTATTTTTCTTTTTAATATAATATGAGTTCTAAAACTGATGTTTTTTTTAAAAAAAAAATTATATACTATTATTTTTAAAAATATTTTAATATAATTAAGATTTTAACATTAAATATTAATATTGAAAGATAATTTACCATGCACAATGCACAACAACAATAATAATAATAACAACTTTTCTATCTGCCGAATTTTAAGAGAAATTACTTTCATTTTTTGAGTACAGAAATTACTTTGATTAATACTACGTATTAAAGACATTTTATATGCTTCGTTGTAACTTGTAAGTAAATGGATGAATGCATTGGATAAGGCTAACCCATCTCTGGAAGGATGGGGTTTGCAAAGTGACATAGATAAATGGATTTTTAAAAAAAAAATATTTTGTGTGCTTAGATGTATAGCAAATTTGCTAAATATATAAAAGGTTGTCGCATGGCATCATGTGATAGTCAAATTTTTTTTATTATTATTTTGTTATTTTATTATATTGTGATATGTGATAGTAAAATCAGTTTTAAAAATGAGAGAGTATTATAAAGTTCAAAATAAAATAGTAAACGAACAACAAATTTGATAATATAAAAATAAAATTTACTTGAGTATTTTAGGGATAAGGATAACTTAATAAATTCTCCGTATAAGATGAGTGAAGTATTCTTGCCCCTGCTCACATAGTCACATGGGCGAAGTATTATGTATTATGTATTCTGTATTGAGAGGTTTATATATTTGGGATAAGGATCAAATAGATCCTCAAACTATACTTATTTGTGTAATTAGACCCTTCAACTTCACCTCCCATTAGGCTCTTAAACTTGTTATTTTAGAGCAAATAAGCCTTCTAACCTATTCGTGACCTGTTATTGCAGGTCAACTTGACTTCCGGCCAACTCCATGGAGATGGAGATTAATGGTCTCTATCTCCGTTCGAACGGAGATGGCGACACTACCGGAGAAGGAGGGTAAGCGGGTTGCCTTCTCAGGCAGAATGCGAATTTTCCAGTGTTATTTTTACTCGCCGGAGTTTGGTTGGAGGTTCGTCGGAGTTGGCCGAAAGTCAAGTTGACCTGCAATAACATGTCACAAATAGGTTAGAGGGCTTATTTGCTCTAAAATAATAAGTTTGAGGGTTTAATAGAAAGTTTTTGAAGTTGAAGGGTTTAATTGTACAAATGAGTATAGTTTGAGGTTATATATGACCTTTATTCCGATATATTTTGGCGTTTGGTGCTGCCGTGCTGGTAGGAACTTTGAAGCAATAAATGAGATAATAAATAGGATAGAAAGAAAGGGAGGTTGGAGAGTTAGGAGAGCGAAGAAAAAGGAGAGCGATATTTTCGATGTTCACACATTTCTATGCGACTATGACCTCACTTCTCTGTTTGGCATTTCGCATATAATTTGACTAATTATTTTATGCATGGATTTTGCTTTTCTTAATAAAATTGTTACGGAGTAGTAGAATAATTGGTATTTTCACTCGTGCATGGTACGAAATGATTTTTTTTTAATAATATTTTAAGTATATTTGGATAGATATACAATTATATAAATTATAACAATAAATATTATATAAAATTATAATACGAATAGGAATTATATTACCATATTTTACAATATTACGTTACAGAGAAGTATATTTATTGTATTATTACCATTAGTAATTTTAATCTAAAACTATTGTTTTCACCCATGCGTTGCAAGGAATTAATTTGTTATAATATTTTAAAATTATTTTGATCGATATACAATCTATCTATATATATATATATATTAAAATAGAAGTGCTAGCTTTCCCGCTCATTTTAGTTCAAAAATTTTGAAATCGGTCAACATAATATTATATAATAATTCATTTTTAGAAATTATAGCCTTCCTTATCGTTCCTTATTTATGGCTAAAATTGAAAAATATTAAAAGTAGGATTCCATTCCTTATTATACACGGAAATTAATGAAATATTTTATTCAATTCCATTCCTGTATGGACTCCTTAAACAAAATAGTTTAACCTAGCGTATTTTTAATATATATATATATATATATATATATATATATATATATATATATTACTATATGATGTATATTATAGTATTACAAAAATATTACTATATTATGTTAATGTACGTAATTAAATTCTTCTTATGATAATATTTAAAAAAAATTCCAACAATCAAATTACTATATGATGTAGATATAGTATTCCAAAAATATATTACTATATTATGCTAACGTACGTAATTAAATTCCTTTCACGATAATATTCAAAAAAAAAAAAAATTCCAACAATCAAATTACTATATGATGTATATTATTCTATTAAAAAAATATTACTATATTATGTTAATGTATATAATTAAATTCCTCTCATGATAATATACCATGCAATTCAATTATGGTTCAAAATATTTTATTCTTGCTTTTTTTTTTTTTTATATTCGTAAACAATCAAATTACTATATGGTGTATATTATAGTATTCAAAAAATACTATATTATGTTAATGTACGTAATTAAATTCCTCTCATGATGATATTCAAAAAAAATTTCAACAATCAAATTACTATATATATATATATATATATATATATATATATTAAAACAAAGGTGTTGTTTTAAATATATATCATTAAAAAGTTCTAATTTAAAAAATTTAAATAACACCTATATTGATATTTTTATTTTAATGTGTTAAATTAACATACAACTATATTAAATCACTATATTATATTCATTTTCAATATAATATTGGTTCATTTTTTAAATGTTGTAGATTGATTTTTCACAATACTATTGCAATATATAATTAAAATTAACATAGACTTATATAATAATATATATTAAACAAGCTAAAGATCTTGTGGTCAAGTGGCATCCGGTGTCCCAATTAACACTCTCACATGGATGATGGGAGTGGGTTCGAGTCTCAGTGGAGTCAATTGTTGACTTATTGACTTATTAATGTGCTTCAGTAGGTTGAGAAAGTAGCTATGAAAATAGAAGTGTTGTTTTCTATCCAACCTAAGAAATAATACTTCTATTTTGAAATTTGAACTTACAATAATTTTTTACCTAATTAAATAATAACAAAAATGCTATATATGTTAATTTAATTTATATTAATGATTACCTAAATATTTATTATACCACTAGTGTTTTACCCGTGCGGTGCACGGATAAAATTTTGTTATTATGAATTTAAATAAAAAAAAATTTAAAAATACAAATATATTAAAATGTACAATATCATAATATAGTTGAATTTTCATATATTTGGTCAAGTATCTTTTTTTTTTTTCTTTTTAAAAGAGGTCAAGTATCTATTATCATAGCATACAAAATTAAAATTTTGTATAATTAATATAATCTCTAATCATGTACATATTTATATGAATTTATAGAGAAAAAAATTACATAATTAAATTGAATTATTCCTAATTGTATTTCATATATATTATTAATTCTAACAATATGAATAATAACTAAGAAAATTATACTTAGAAATTAAAAAAATGTAAATTTTAAATTTTGTATATGTGATTTTAAACTCTAATCAGACACATTTTCTTATATGTTTGTGTAATATAGTGTATATACAAATAATATTTAATATATATATATATATATATATATATATATATGTAAATTCTATAATATAATTTCTGTAATTATAATTTATATTGATATATTATAATTAAAATAATTAAATTTAGAAATTAAAAAATAGCATTTTAATTTCATATGATTAATATAATGTATAAGTGTATGTATGTATGCATTTTTTAAAATATAAATACTTATGAATACACATTTTGTATTTAATTTTATAATTTTATTAATTATAATTAAGAATATTACATTTACAAATTAAAAGAATTTAATTTTTAAATTTATATGGATTAATGTATTCCCTAACTATATTACATATTTAGACAAATTTTTAAATATTTTTGAATTTTTAATTAAGAGTATGAGTTTAGACATATTTTAAAATAATTTTTTTAATAATTGACCATTGTAGTAATTTATAATTAGCGTGTATAAGTATGCCAGTAATCACAATCTATAAAAAAAAGTGTATATATTTTCATATTGTACAAAATACTATAAATATAATATATGTCTACATAAATGGATAAAAAGAGAAATTGATATTTTTTTATTATATAGATATTTATAAATATTATATAATTTTTTTCTTTGCATGAAAAAATATTCTTATTTTAAAATTTTACATTGATATCTGTGTTTTATTTTGATATCTATTTTGGTAATATTTTAAACTTTGAGTAACACTTGTACGTGTGAGACCGTCTTAGGGGTCTCAATCCGTAAGACGGACCAAATCTTTGATTAATAGGTCGGATCATTGACCTCATTAATTAAAGATCCAACCCGTCTCACAGATTGAGACCATGAGACGGTCACACACAAGTTTTTGCCTTAAACTTTTGTTTGTTATCATAAATAGTAGTCTATTTGTCACATTTTACCTATCATATTTACTATTAATTGGTCAAATCAACTTTTTCTTTAAATAAGGAATGATAAGGAAGGGTATTATTTACAGCTAATAACAAATATAAGTATTATTGCATTAATTTAAATTTTTTTTAGTACAAATGTTGCAAACAAATTTTATAAAGTACCATAAATTATAAAAAAATTTAAAATCTAAAATAATAGGAATTATTTAAATATTATGAGCCTAAAACAAATAAATTTTCGTTAATAACAAAATTGAAGAAAAACTAACATAAAAGTGAACTAATTAAACTAATTTATATTTGTGGAGTTTGAAAAAAATATAATGTTATTATTGGATAAATGTCTCACATTTAAATATAATGTTATTAAATTAATTGAAATTCACATATTTAAGAATGATGCATCATATCGAGATCTATCAATTTAAAATGAAGAAGAATAAGAGATAATAGAACTAAAAGAAATAAACTTTCAATAAATTAGTTAAAAATATATCATAGATCTACAAATATTGAACTACAAAGTCTATTGTGAACCTATTATTTAAATGATGATCTAGAGATGTTTTGATTGTGCTTCATTTACGGGGGTTGAAAAATATTTAGAAACAAAACTAAATGGTTTCCAGGTATCTATTACTACCTTTGTCCCATTTTGGTTGTCTGATTCGTTTACTACCTTTGTCCCATTTTGGTTATCTAATTATACACGCTAATTATAAATTACTACAATGGTTACTTATTAAAAAAAATTATTTTGAAATATGTCTAAACTCATACTCTTAATTAAAATTTAAAAATATTAAAAAATTTGTGTAATATAGTTAAGGGACGACATTAATCCATCTAAATTTAAAAATTAAATTCTTTTAATTTGTAAATTTAATAACATTATATTTACATGTGAGACATTTATCCAATAAGATTATATTTTTTTCAAACTCCACAAATGTAAATTAGTTTAATTAGTTCACTTTTGTGTTAGTTTTTCTTCAGTTTTGTTATTAACGGAAATTTATTTGTTTTGGGCTCATAATATTTAAATAATTCCTATTATTTTAGATTTTAAATTTTTTTTATAATTTATGGTATTTTTTAAAATTTGTTTGCAACATTTGTACTAAAAAACTTTTAAATTAATGCAATAATACTTATATTTGTTATTAGTAGAATGCTAAAATCATAATAATGATATATTTTACTTTTCACATTTTTAAACTTTGAAAACCAACATCATTTATGTAGGAACAAATTTATATATAGTAGTAATAATATTGTAGTTATTTTTAAAAGTTAGATAAAGTAAACAAATTGATCGACATACAACAATTTTTTTTGGATGAACTTTTGACATGCAATAAACTAATGATTCAATATATGTATATATGTATCATAATTATTATTTAATCTTTTTAGCAATATGTGTGTGTGTGTGTGTATATATATATATATATATATATATGAAGAAAAAAATATACCAAATAGCAAAGAGATTGTACTTGATATATTTTAATTTTTACTTTGTAACAAAGTTCTCAATATGTGCATGGAAAGATTAAAAAATTATTTTAGTTAAAGTAATATATATATATATATATATATATATATATATATATATATATATATATATATATATATCAAATTAAATTATTTTAATTTTAAAAATTTTAATTAAACTTCAAAAAATAAAAAAAAATGAAATTTAAAATATCTATAATACAAAAATACTAATTGAATTGAAGATTTCAATTTTATCTTATTATAATACTAGTTTTATACGCGCATAGCGCGAATGGGTTAATGCCCAATGTTTATATCTAAATAAATATTTGAAAGTATTTCAATGCAAGATTATATATGAGAAGTTTATATATGGGTAATTGAATGTCGAATTTTTTTATTTAAATATCTAACTCAAAGTATATATATGAATCTAAGATAATATAGAAAATTCATTATAATTATTCCTAAAATAAATGTTTGCAACGTTGTAAAACCGATAGTCTAAATATTTGGTCTAAAAATGATAGTCTAAATAAATACTCCGTACTACTTTTAATTTGAATTTTTTAAAGTGTTCTTAATTCTCTTTTGAGTAACATTGTCATTGTCTTCAATTCATCTTTACTATTTGTTCTCTTCCTTTTTGTTTGTTGTGTGTTATTTGCAATTCGGTTATTGTTGGTAGCATAGGTGACAACATCATGCAATGAGATTACGATATAGGAGCTATGGACTTTCCTTTAGGTGCTCTGCTTGGGGTTCATTTGGTTCAACCATTATTGTTGAATGGGTTATTGTGGATAAAGAAATTCCTAGTTTAAGAAAAAAGATTAAATAAATTAATAAAAATTTGAAAACTTAAAATATTATGTATTCCAAAGATATTAATAGGTAATTTCTCGCTTCAATTTGCTGGGTACGTAATAGGTTATTTGAGTACTTTCATTGTCAACAATCCCCCAAGTAGTTAATATGATTGGTTTCAAACTATTCTTTTTATTTTTTATTTTTTTCATGGTATTAAAGAAATACATATGTAACATTTTTTGGTGTAACTACTAATTTATTTAATTCAATAAGAGTAAAATAGAGTGATTCCGTTTCAATTTGTTAGACTATTTGAGTACTCTCTTTGTCAATCAATCCCAAGTAGTTAATATAATTAGCTTCAAATTATTTAAATTTTTTTTCATAGTATTAATAAATATTTGGTAAATAAATATATAACATTATTTTGTACTATAACTTTGATATTTAATTACAAGATATTGTAAAAATAAGATAATGGACAATGTAATGAATTAAATAATATTTTGAGAGAAAATAAAGACAATATAACTAATGAAATTATTTCTCTTATTTAATTTAATTTTTTGATAATGAATAATTTTTTTCAAATAAAAGTATTGTAAGACACATAATTCTAAATTAAAGAAATACATATGTATCATTTTTTGTTGTAGCTACTAATTTATTTAATTTAATAAGAGTAAAATAAAGTGAAAAACTTAATTATGTCAAATTTGATTGAGATGAGGTTCGAATCTAAGACCTTTCTTATAGAAATTAATGGTTAGTTAAAAGTTAACGGAATATTAACAGAGAAGAGAATATTTAACGGAAAACTTAACGAAAATCATAAAAGTAAGGTTAAATTAGGTAATCTCTATGAATAATATTAATATGAATTATCTTAGCCATCTATTTGATTAAATAATTCATCTGAACCATCCATTTGATTACCGCCATTTTTTCTACCCATTTTAGGCCTAACTCTCTTTGGCTCTTATTAGTATAGTAGAAATTAAATTTGACATATCTATTTTGATTATAATTTTTTTTAATAGAATATATATATTTCTTTTTTATAAATTCTATTACCATTAAATTATCATATTATTATTTAATGACTTTAAAAAAGATAGAGATCTATATATATATATATAATATATAATATATATATATATATATATATATATATATATATATATATATATATATATATATATATATCAATATAATGATCGAAAATATAATACAAATAAAAATTAATAATAAATCAATATTGGTGTTATTTAAAAATTTTTAATTAAAACTTTTAATGATATATTTTATATATTAATTTTATTGTATATAAAAAAAATTGAACTTAAGTTGAAAAAGAATGTACGGAGTATTAGTTTAGTGTACCTAAAAGTAAACCATGATTCATGGTATGATAAATATTTTAGATAATTATTATATAAATTAAATTAACATATATAACATTTTTATTATTTAATTAAGTAAAAAATATTGTAATTCAAATTTCAAAAAGAAGTATTATTTTTAAGATGAGTGGAAAATCAAACTTTATGTATATATATATATCAATATATTATATATTATATATATATATATATATATATATATAGATTATTATGTAAATCTATGTTAATTTTAATTATATATTGAATAGTATTTGTAAAAATTAATCTACAACATTTTAAAAATGACCAATATTATATTGAAAATGAATATAATATAGTGATTTAATATAATTTATGTTAATTTAAACATTAAAATAAAAATATCAATATTGATGTTATTTAAATTTTAAATTAGAACTTTAATGAATTATATTATATGATATATAATTTAAATACAAACCTTTACATGCTTTTTGTTATATATATATATATATATATATTGATTTTAATTTAATATATAATATAATATATAGTAATTTGATTGTTGAAATTTTTTTTGAATATTATCATGAGAGAATTTAATTACGTACATTAACATAATATAGTATTTTTTGAATACTATAATATACACATATAGTAATTTGATTGTTGAATTATAGAATATATTTGAACCATAATTGAATTGCATGGTATATTATCATGAGAGAATTTAATTACTACATTAACATAATATAGTAATATTTTTTTAATAATAATATACATCATATAGTAATTTTTGTTGGAATTTTTTTTTTTTTTATCATGAGAGGATTTAATTACGTACTTAGCATAATATAGTAATATTTTTTTGAATACTATATTACATCATATATAATTTGATTGTTGGAATTTTTTTTAATATTATCATGAAGGAATTTAATTACGTACATTAACATAATATAGTAATATTTTTTTGAATACTAAAATATACATCATAGTATAAGGTAATACTATAATAATGTCTATATATATAATTATAATATAAAATAATTTAATGCTAGTTAACTATTTCTTAATATAAGGAATCCAGGAATGGAATTGAATAAAGAATGGAATCATAATTTGAATATTTTTCAATTTAGCCATAAATAAGGAATGATAAGGAAGGCTAGAATTTATTAAAGAATTATTATATATTATTATGTGACCGATTTCAAAATGTTTGGACTAAAATGAGCGGGAAAGCTAGCACTTCTGTTTTAATATATATATATATATATATATATATATATATATATAGATGAATCATGATCTACTTTTAAGGTAAACTAAACTAATACTTGATATATGCTTTTTCAACTTAAGTTCAGTTTTTTTTATATACAAATAAAATTAATATATAAAAAATATATTATTAAAAAGTTCTAATTAAAAATTTTTTAATAACACATATAATTTTTAAATATCACATATATTGATATTTTTATTTTAATGTATTTAATTAACATACAATTATATTAAATCAACCTAATTACGTACGGCAATTAAAATAATTCTTTTTCAAACTTTTCATTCGCATAAAAGTTAACTTTGGTGCAAAATAAAACAAAAATAAATCTCATTGTTATTTGTAATTCTATTTTCCATCATTATATTGCTATATATATAGATCTTTATCCTTTTTAAAATGATTAAATAATAATATTGTAATTTAATGGTAATAGAATTTATAAAATAGAAAAATATTTATTCTATTAGAATAAAAAAATCTAAATCAAAATAGATATCAAATTTAATTTATTCTAATAAATAAAATTGTAATCTTTTATTCAATTTAGTATTTTTGTATTATAGATATTTTTAATTTCATTTGTTTTATTTTTTGAATTTTAATTAAAATTGTTAAAATTAGAATAAATTAATTTGATTCGAATATATATATATATATATATATATTGTTAAAAAGAGAAAATAATAACTATAATACATATTGAATCATTGTTGTATGTCAATTTGTTTACTTTATCTAATTTTTAAAAATAACTACAATGTTATTACTACTATATATAAATTTCTTCATACATAAATGATGTTGATTTTCAAAGTTAAAAAATGTGAAAGGTAAAATATATCATTATTATGATTTTAGCATTCTACTAATAACAAATATAAGTATTATTGCATTAATTTAAATGTTTTGTAGTACAAATGCTTTAAACAAATTTTATAAAATACCATAAATTATAAAAATTTACAAATTGAAAATAATAGTTATTATTTAAATATTATGAGCCCAAAACAAATTAATTTACGTTTATAACATAACTTAAGAAAAACTAACATAAAAATGAACTAATTGAACTAACTTATATTTGCGGAGTTTGCAAAAAATATAATGTTTTTGGGTAAATGTCTCACATTTAAATATAATGTTATTAAGTTAATTGAAATTCACATATTTAAGAATGATGCATCATATCGAGATCTATCAACTTAAAATGAAGAAAAATAAGAGATAATAAAACTAAAAGAAATAAACTTTCAATAAATTAGTTAAAAACATATCATAGATTGATTTAAAAAAAAAACATATCATAGATCTACAAATATTGAACAAAAAAGTCTATTGTGAACCTATTATTTAAATGATGATCTAGAGATGTTTTGATTGTGGTACAATTACGGGTTGAAAAATATTTAGAAACAAAACTAAATGGTTTCCAAGCATCTATTACTATTTATGATAACAAACAAAAGTTAAAGGCAAAAATTTGGCATTGTGTGTGACCGTATCATGGTCTCAAATCTCAATCCGTGAGCCGGGTCAAATATTTAATTAACGAGGTCAAAGATTTGGCCTATTAATCAAAGATCCGACCCATCTTACAGGTCGAAACCCGTGAGGCGGTCTCACACAAGTATTACTCAAAGTTTAAAATATCACTAAAGTAGATTTTGAAACAAAACTCATATATCAATGTAAAATTTTAAAGTAAGAATGTCTTTTCATGCAAGGAAAAAAATTTATAATATTTATCAATATCTATATGATAATAAAAAAATATCAATTTCTCTTTTTATCCATTTATGTAGACATATATTATATTTATAGTATTTTGTACAATATGAAAATATATACACATTTTTTGTACACAATAATTACTACTCCGAGTACAATGGTTACTTATTAAAAAATTATTTTAAAATATGTCTAAACTCACACTCTTAATTAAAAATTCAAAATTTTTAAAATTTGTCTAAATATGTAATATAGTTAGGGACTACATTAATCCATATAAATTTAAAAATTAAATTCTTTTAATTTGTTAATGTAATTTTCTTAATTATAAATTAATAAAATATAAAATATAATTAAGAATAAAATTAAAAAAATTAAAAAAAATGTGTATTACATAAATATTTATATTTTTAAAAATGCATACATACATATACTTATGCATTATATTAATCATAAAAAACTAAAATACTATTTTTTAATTTCTAAATTTAATTATTTTAATTATAATATATCAATATAAATTATAATTACAGAAATTATATTATAGAATCTGCATATATACATATTAATAAATATTATTTGTATTACACTATATTAGACAATCATATAAGAAAATGAGTCTGATTATAGTTTAAAATCATATATATAAAATTTAAAATTTACATTTATAAATATAATTTTCTTAGTTATTATTCATATTGTTAGAATTATAATATATATGCATGAAATAAGATTAGGAATAATTTAATTTAATTATGTAAAATTTTCTCTATAAATTTATAAAAATATGTACATGATTAGAGATTATATTAATCATACAAAATTTTAATTTTGTATGCTATGGTAATAGATATTTGACCAAATATATTAAAATTTAACTATATTATTATATTGTATATTTTAATATATTTGTATTTTAAATATTTTTTTAAATTCATAATAACAATTTTTTTCCTGCATCTCACGGGTAAAACACTAGTTATATAAATTATAACAACAAATATTATATAGTGCAATTGATGAAATAGATTGGATTAATTATATTTTCTGATGTTATCCTGCTTGACTTCGAGCAAATAATTGTCCAATTATCTGTGCGATGCATGGGTAAAATTATTTATTATATATTTAGATAATAAAATTGAAAATGAAATTATAAACAATTCTAATATTTGATTATAAGATTAGTGCAAAAGTATCACTCAATTAATTGAATAATATATGACTCGTTTGTCTGCAATTATCTTTAAAAATTGATATGTAATATGATTTATGTAATTCTATACTCCCTCTGTCCCATTTTACCTGTTCTATTTACTATTCATTGGTCAAACTAACTCTTCCTTCTTTGCTTATTTTCTTTAGTAATTTTTTATTATTTTTAAATTTAAATTTTTGTGTTTAATAGTACTTTTAATGTAGTTTCTAAATATATAAATTTTATATATTAATGCTAAACTTAATAATATGAAAAATTGGATTAAAAATTACTTCAGTCAAGCCTCGTTAAACGAACCAGACAACCATTTTGAGACGGAGGTAGTATATATTATTACTAAAATAAATATGAGAGAAAAACGATAAAATAATTTAATTGTAATTATTATAAAAATAAATCCAACGACCCATGTTTAGCTTAATTACCATAATAATTATTAGATAATTATTATTAGGCAATTATACTAATATGTGTACAGTTATATTTTTATACCAAAGTATATTCCTTTTCACAATATTGCCTTTACTTTTTCCCCTTCCTCTATATCTAAATGAATTAATTGTAATTATAATAATATTCGTGTAATTATTAGCTTGATTAACAAAGGGGTGTTCAATCGGTTAACTGAACCGTTTTAACCAAAGTTTTTCAAACTTTAACCGTTAACCGAACCGAACTTTTTATTACCGAATTAACCAAATCAAAATTTTTTTTTTCAGTTAATCGGTCGGTTAACTGATTAAACTAACTTTTTAAGCTAAAGTTTTAAATTCTAAAAATAATTAATATAATAATAAATCCAATTAAAATAATACATATTATAATAAATTCATAAGGAAATATACAAAAATAATACCATAACAACACTATAAATTTATTGGAATTTCACATAGTAGAGTTTATATATATATATATATATATATATATATATAATTTTTGTTAACTGTTCGGTTAATTTGGTTAAACCTAATTTCGAACCGAATTAATCGTTAAATGAAATTTTTAAAAACCTTTAACCTTTAACTGAACTGCATGTGTAATGTTATTCGAACCAAAGTATTTATACTGTAACTTTTTTTTTTTTTTCTAAATTATTGTAATTTAATATTATAATTTGAAAAATAATGGTGCATGTTTTATGTACAATTGTATTACGGTCAGAAAAGTATTTATTGTAACACCCCGGCTCGGCTATACCGTATGTCCGGAGTGGTTACCGCCACACCTAGATTGAACTCAATCAAATCCAGAAGGAGTTCACTCTAGATGCACAGGCTAAAGAAGGAAAACTGTTTCACACACTTTCTACTTGACAAAAGCTTTACGTATTTATTGCAGCGGGAATAAAGGAAGGTAGCTAGGTTAGCTACTACTATATATACAAGGATCGACCCATTGGGTCCAAAACATGAAAGTTTAAGTTGTTCACAACTTGTTAGCCATACTAGGCTACAAAAGGTATTCACACAACAAAAAGGAAGGAGTTGTTCTAAACAGTATACTTCGGAGAGGGCGGAGCAGGAGGAGCAGGAGGAGCGTAGGAGTCATCATTAAGCAGGCACTGCACATAATCATCATAGTCCAACGCGGGAAACACAACTTAGACGAGCTCTCAGCGCTCATCGGGCTACAAGAGCCCACACTAGACAACATCTGAGAAGAGACACGGTGAAGTGTAGTTAGCGCGACGACTAAGTAAGGATATCCATGGGTTATTCAAAACTAAATAAAGGTTTTGTAAAAATTGTTACATAGAAAACCCTATACCTTACTCATCTGCAAAGATTCTACCTGCAACAGTTATAAAGAGCAACTTGC
>CP025647.1:18301507-18314413 GCA_003576665.1 Ipomoea trifida | reverse complement strand
AAAGATTGATACATAGATATATATATATATATGTATTTATAATGTATTAAGTTAGTATGTTACATGTTAAAGACCTTGTGGTCTAATGTCATTTGGTGTCTTAGTTTACATTTTTACATGGATGATGGGAGTGGGTTTGAGTCTTGGTGGAGGTAATCGTTCACTCCTACATGGTAGAATTGAAGTTAGTATGTTATATATATATATATATATATATATATATATATATATAAAAACTTAATTCTTTAAACCTATTTATTGTCTACCATCCCGTCACTACCCCATCCTAAAGACAAATAATGATCCATAATGGCCATAACCCATCATTTCCCTCCCTCCTAGCCTATATATGTCTTATATGCTTTTGTATGTTTATTTGTGTGTGTATTGGTGGATTGTTGGTGATATAGAAGAGGTGGAACTACCCACCTAAAGTTAAGGAAATTGAAGGAAGAAACTAGCAATTTCAAGTAAGTGGATGATTTTAATTATGCTTCTCCTTGTGTGTTTTATCATGATTGTGAAGATGATGCAACCATGAAATATTTTTCATGAACTTTTGGGTATGAATTTCTTTTATTACATGGTATAGTCTTAGGAGGGGAAATTATATTTTGTATTCATATCTTATCTATACTATATATAAAAGCATTATCCTCCTCTAGAATTTTCCCGCCCAAACGTATGGATATTTTAGTAATATGGTAATTATTATTATGATAGAATAATATTAATGATAGAGTAATATCAATTATAATTGGTTATTAGTAATTATGGTAATTATTATGATAGAATGATAGAATAAGAATAATATTACTTATAATTGGTAATAAATTGTTATTTGTAATATGGTAATGGTAATTATGGTAATTATTATGCCTTCACGGATACAATAATATAGAATAGAATAATATGAACAATTACATGCATGAGATTATATGTATGAACAATTACATTATGATAGAATAATAATATAGAATAATATTAATTAGGCTAAAGTGTCATCTAGCACCATGAACCATTCCTGATTATTCATGCCGCACCTTAATCTTTCATAATGTATATTTCGATCCATGAACTATTATTTTTTTGTCGTCTAGACTTTTTTTATAGGTTTTCCGGTAATCCTGATGACATGGCACAATAATAAGCTGATGTGGCCTTATTTCTCAGTCCATGTAAGCCTTTTTAAATATTTAAAAAAAAAAAAAAACTAACTAGTTTACCTATGGATGGGCCATGATGGGACCCCTTGGATGCGTTTGATCAACGCACAGAGCATCTTGGCCATCTGGGCATGCCAAGTTGTGTTGATGCATGGGAGGCGTTGAGGGTTACGGTATAGCTGGCGGACCCCTCGGCGAGATCACCGACTCACTCTACCCCGGTGGCAGCTTCGACCCATTGGGCCACGCTGACGACCCAGAGGCTTTCGCTGAGCTCAAGGTCAAGGAGATCAAGAATGGCAGACTTGCCATGTTTTCCATGTCCGTCTTCTTCGTTCAGGCCATTGTTACCGAAAAGGGCCCACTAGAGAACCTCGCCGACCCAATTAACAACAACGCCTGCGACATTGCCACAAACTTTGTTCCTGAAAAGTGAATATGAGTGGAGTTAGTGTATTTTTGTGTGATATATTGAAGTGGTTTGATATAATATAATGGATAATATGTTAATTCTTTGCTGCTGCATTTCTTTTTGTTTTAAATTATTTGTGGTTCATCTAATTAAATATCACTGTTATGATCTAAGTATATGTATAGTTGATAAAATTGTTGAAAACAAGTTGGGAGATATAAAAAAGAATAGACCCATTTTGCAACTTCTATGTCCAACTGATGATGAGACTGGGGTCCTATGACATTGAGTTGGTTATAGCACAGACTGGAGTTTCCAGAACACACAGAGCCGACGGGATGGGGTAAGGGATGAGCTTCGTAATGAAATTTTGCAACTTGCTAGGGAAAATCTAGAAAAATAGCCAAGGATTACATGAAACTTTGTAGCTTGCTCTTACATAAGCAGCTTCTTGATCAAGAAATTGATCTCTTAGCATTTGTGCAGAAGTACAAGAAATTGCGCCAGACTTATCACAAACTCCGAATCAATATTCGTGGTCGAGAAGGAGCAAATTCCGGTACTCAACGAACCATTTTCCGGCGAGATTGCAGGCCACCACCATCAATTCCGGCACCTCCACGCGAAGAGGGGGCACAACGCTCCTCCTTCTCCCTCGAAAACTCAACGACTTACTAGGGTGCGAAGAGAGCGATGCGCGAAGGGGAGAGAAAACTGAGAGAGTGTGGAGAGTTGGGGGAAGTGAAGAAGCCATGGGAGTACAGATCGGAAAGCGGTTAGAGGGGGGATTATTATGCAGTACGTGTTCATTCGGCGAAGCGGTGGTGGAGTTTGGAATGAAAGTGAAAGGCTTTGCATGCAAGAAAGATAGTCCACGCTGTAGGCATGAAATTGCAGCAAAAATAATAGAAGAAAAAAGAAAAAAGAACAAATAATCCATGTCAACCTATTATTACCTGTTACCTGTAAGGCTGTAACTAACCTGTAAAAAATTCTAGACGAAAAAAAATAATGATTTGTGGAACAAAATATACGTTATGAAAGATTAGGGTGCTGCATAAATAATCAGGAATAGTTCATGGTGCGGGATGACACTTTAGCCTATTAATTATCATGCATTCACGGATAGAATAATGTACAATAGAATAATTATGATAATACAATAGAATAATTATGATAATAACCCAGTGGGATAGTTCAAGTGGCAAGTGAGCTCTCTTTGTGGAGAGGAATTTTGGGAGAACCCGGGTTCAATTCCCATAAGCAACGATTTCCCATTACATGGAATAATATGAGCAGTTACATGCATGATCCCTCCGTCCGTTCGTAATGACCCTGCTTGGTAAATACGCCAACCATTTACCAGACAGGGCCATATACAAATAAACGAACAAGAAAGAGAAGGAGTTGGTTTTAATTTATATATTAATATACAAATAAACGAACAAGAAAGAGAAAGAGTTGGTTTTAATTTATATATTTAGAAACTATAAGAAAGTAAACGAACAAGAAAGAGTTGGTTTGACCAATGAATAGTAGGTATAGGACAGATAAAATGGGACAGAGGGAGTAATATAATAGCATAACATTTTCCAATTCAGAAATAGGTGCAATATTTCATGTATTGAGTACTCGAGAGTCACCGCCCACATATTTTAAGACAAACAAATTTACTTCTGCTTTTCAAGAAATTGTTGATGCATATGAGTGAGTTTCATTTGAGAGAATTTCACGTGTATTTATATTTTAGTGATAAGAACAAAAATACTTCATATTTAGTAATTAGCTTTGTATAGAGAAGCAGTTTTCTTTCAATTGCAACTCCATTAATCTCATTTCTTAGCACTGACAATCAAGCATTATTTTTAGTTGTCTATATTATTTGATTACAAACTGATGTGATAACAATCTAGCAATTATAGTGTTACATTAGTTTTATTTATCTGATTACATATTGATTCTACACTCATGCATAATTTTATTTGATTACAGAGTGCTTAACGACTAACTTATTACATATTATTTGGTTTTTAGTAATAATATAATTACTAGCAAAAACAAAGAGTAATAATATAATTAAAAAAATTAAATCATTTAAATCTCTAATATAAAATAGCCATAAGAAGAGCAGTAAATGCACTTAGGCCACAATTCCCGCCCAAACAAAAACGGTGACGTTTTGCTGGTCAAAAAAATGGCGCTCGAATTAGCATACTTAGGGCAGTTAATGCGCTGGCTGTCGAACTATGAAAGGTAACAACGTTAATTAATCGTTTGTTTTAAAAAAGGTAACGACGCCATGATTAGAGTTCATGGGGAAATCGAATCGTTTACAACGATTCGGCAAACGAGGACTCTTCATTTATATAGCACCGGGAATGAAAAAACAATTATTCAGCGTGTAGAAGTCTGCCAGTTTCAAACTTAGAGTTGGGATTTGGGATCACAATATATATTACAAGCGCTAAATCAATCTCAACATCCAAAACTGAGATCCATTCGCATTTAACTTCCGTCCAATATGGGGATGTACTCTCTGGCTACCAGATTGTCTACCTTCAACAATAGGAGTGCAATAAAGGTTAGAGTTATTCGTAGCTACCTGGTACGGGAAAAGAAAGGCTCTGCTGACCTAAAGAGTCAAGAATTGGTCTTACACGACCCAGAGGTATGTGTTTTTGCCTTTTAATCTGTATTGCTATTTTTGCGTCTTAATCTGCATAGATTAGAATTAGGCATATTAGTCATACGTATGTACTGCAGAAATAATATCACATACATTCTCTGTTGCAAATGCTAATAACCTTATAATTGATAGGGAAATGTCATTCATGCAACTATACCAGCAAAGATTGTTCCAAAGTTTAGCAACGGTTTTGTAGAAGGCAAAGTGTATGGTATCAAGAACTTTTACGTTGTTTCAAACTGGCATACCTACAAGACTAGCATGAACGAATATATGATGCAATTGAATCATGAAACTATTTACAAAGAGTTGAGGTCAGGGAATTTCCCTTGGTTAATGTACAAATTGAGGCCTTTTGATAGTTTGAAAGGTAATTCAGAATTAAATGAGAAAGAGCTCATTGGTAAGATTTCTAGCCTATCAATATTCTTTTTAATTCATTCGCATTCCTCATGGCAGGCTGTTAGGTCTATATTTTTTTTTTTTCAGTTAAGTTATTTCAAATTTTCTGAGTTATTGAATAGATATCATTGGTCGGGTTGTTGAAGTCTATGGACCTCAAGAAAAAAAGATTGGTTGAAATAATGCTAGGCTCATAGACTTTGTGCTTGAGGATGCCCAGTAAGTATAAAACTATTGATGCTAATGCTATATTATTTACAAACAAACTTATTTGTGTGTTTAAACAAACAGTGGTTAGAAGTTAACATGCACATTTTGGGACGACCACATTTCCAAGATTCAGCATTTATATGAAGCTCCATCCAAAGATCCTGTGATAATTCTGATACAATTCTGTAGGATAAAAAGAGGGCTCAGAGGTTAGTCAAATCTGCATTTACAATTATGCACATAAGCATTCTGAAGGAATTAATTCCTCGATTAATTTTTTTTTTTTGCATTTTCTTTCAAATGGTGAGGTCAAGATCTGCTCATCTTATGATGTAACTCAAGTCCTTTTCAATCTGGACTATCCAGAATTTATCAACTTCAGGGACAGGTATGTGTATGTTATCACATATAATTTCTGCATTCTGTTTTTCTTTACATGTACTCAACTTCATCATTACTACTATATTTGAATTACAGTCTTACGGACATAGGATATCAAACACCTATGAGAAGTATAGCTTCCCTATCCAGTTTTAGTTTTACCAACACTATGGATGAATCCAGCAGTAAGTCTATGGAACTAACCACCATAAATGAGATCTATGACAATGATAAGGTAATAAAACATTCTAAATTACCTTTGTTGTTTTCACATCTACATCCAGTCTAATTCATAACTGTGTCAATGCAGTATGGAGATTTTTGGGTGGCCGGAAGGATATCGGGTATTGTTAATCCGACTGATTGGTTTTATAGCTCCTGTAGGAAGCCGGGATGCTACAAAAAACTTAAAATTTCTGAAGGAGTCAATAAATGTTTCAAGTGTTTTCAGACTTGGGAAACTGGTATTTTAAGGTATAAGATTACACTACGTATTGTGGACATGAAGGGTAATGCTTCATTTTTACTATGGGATAGGGAGTGCCAGGAGTTGATAGGAATTCCAACAACAGAGCTATATGAAAAGAGTAATAAGGTAAGTTATGTTTTTTAATTTTTGAATATCTACTAAATTTATTTTAACTAATTTTCACTAATCCCTATATTTTTTTTGCAGAACAATCAGCCATTACAGCAGATCATAGAGTTGGTAGGCAATACTTTGCTGTTTCATATTACAACAAAGTCAGATCACACATCCTACCGTAACACTCCATTTCTCGTGCTGAGGATAAACAATGACCCACAGATTCTGAAAGAACATTGCAGTCAACTGCTGAAATTGGAAGATAATGCTTGCAACTCTAACATGCAAACAAGTCTGGGTGATGATGATTTTTTTGGAGGTATGACGTAATGATTCATTTCTAAGACTTAATAAACGCTGTCACATTACAAAGAGTTTAGATGTACTTACATTGAATTTGCATTTTAGGGTTTTTTAAGTGATGAAGCCGAAAGTCCCATAGCAAGTATGCCTCATGTAGCTGTTGGTGATGCAACTGAGGGACCTGTCAAGAGGTGCTTGCTGGATCAATTTTCATCAACACAGAGTGGCAAGAAGCAGAAAGAGATCAAAGAGATCAAAGTGAAGTTAGAGAAAATAGATTGACTGTATGCCAAGACAAGTGCTGAGAAACTGAGAAAAACTTTTATATGCTCAAGGGTTTTGATACTGGGCAGTGCTTTTGTAATTTTAATTCTGTACTAATTTGTGTCCTTTTTTGGCTGATGGGTATTGTATTCCTAACAGTATTGCACTTTGGAAAACATGTCTCAGATTCACTTCTTAACTCTTGGGGACACTGTTATTTTCATTTACTTTGACATTAGAGATATTATGCATAGTATTATGTTGTTCTGTGTGTAGGTATCTAGCAAGCAAGAGGACTGGAGGAAAAACACTATGGATATGAGGATATCTTAAAGATTGCATCCAAGGAATTAGGTTTTTATAGATTAGAGAGTTTTATCAAGGATATTATAGATTAGACAGTTTTTATTACTGTTTGTATCAGTATGCTAATCAAGCAAATTATGGGTGAACTCCCAAGGATGGTTGTACAACTGTAATAAAAAGCTCATTCTCTGTAGAGATTTTTTTTCCATTGATATATTCACAATGCTAATGAAGGAAATTATGGGTTCATTTTGGTCCAGTCATGCAATAAACAGTAAGCAAGCATGTGTTCCTTTTTCCACAACATGCCTATAAATTTAGTCTTGCAGTCATAATTTTATACTAATTAGACTCAGTCAAAACAAAACTCATAATCCCTTAAAATACTTTTAATAAATTACATATAAATTGATATCATGGACTTATCTTTGAGCTCATATGAACTTCGCTGCTTATGTGCTAAACCAG
The DNA here is from genome assembly GCA_003576665.1 of Ipomoea trifida. Classification (NCBI taxonomy): domain Eukaryota; kingdom Viridiplantae; phylum Streptophyta; class Magnoliopsida; order Solanales; family Convolvulaceae; genus Ipomoea; species Ipomoea trifida. The sequence continues at coordinate 18,307,229 of CP025647.1, read as the reverse complement.
CTTATGGAAGAAGTTTCTGCATCAAAGACAATAACAACTTAGAATCAAAATGCGGGATTAAGGAAATGACCCATGATACTAAATTGCCTGTTACACTTAGGGAGCACAAAGGATTAAGTAATGAAGTACTTTGTTCTCTTTTATAAATACTTTTAAAGAGAACTTTGAAGTTGATTAAAACAATATTTTACTCACTAACAGTTCATTGAAGAACTTGCAATATTTTACAGATATACTTAGACCATGATACTGACTTACAAGTTCCTTAATGAACTGAAAAATATTTACTAATGTTACTTGGTGCCTTGGTACATAAGTTTGCAAATTAAAACAACTATCATAGCAAGCTTTTTCAGCACCTGTTTAGCTTCACATATTGGCTGTGCCCAAAAGTCACCAATGATATCCTCCTATCTTGGTGGAATTAAATCCGTATCTTGCCCTCCATATATCTAACTGTAGTGTTGCAACTCACCCTGCTATCATATTGAAGAAGACAGGGAGAATACAAAGTAGATATGACTCCAAAGAACATTAAACTCTAAGTTCACTTTAACTCTCAATTGCCAAAACTCTAAGTTTAGTGTTGCCAAAACTCTAAGTTTAGTGTTGCCAAAACTCTAATTAGACTAGCAAAGAGGGGTAGTGGCAGAACCAACCAAACAAACCACCCCAAAAAATTAATACCAAACATCTATTTGCCAAAGGTACCAAGATTTTGGTAAAATGAGACAATTATCTTAGCTAATTAACTCCAGTGTAGACTTTTTCTCATTTTTGCATCTTTCACAACCATTCTGAAAATGCTGTAAAAAGTGGTTTCTTCTTAAGTGTATTATAATAGCTTAGCAGTTATTTTATAGTTCAAATACTGTATAAGCACAACTACACCTAGGGACACCCCACTTAGCTTGTGATAGATGACCAATGGAAACTGCCAGCACTAATACAGAGTGGTCAAGCATACCTCCACAGTTTATACTCAAGAATTGCTTAGTGTTATCATTGGATAACACTTGAGTTAGTACTCAACCATTAAAACAAAAAACATAGCATGCAAAAGCTAATCATTAGGCATCAGAATATTATTTCATCATCTGCCAAACCTACATTATACATATTAGTCACAACAAGAAAAATGATATAATAATCATACACCAAAAAAAAAAGAAGCCAAATTGATAGTACTGACTCAAAATAAACAGATGATATACATTGGCAGATTTACCATATATAGGAAGTTTTGGCAAATGATTTTTACTATTGATCTAGCAACATTAATTACTTTAAAGACTCTTAGTATTCCAACAGTCTAATAGATACCAGTGCTTACATAAAGGCTACCAAAACATTCATTATTATTCTCACAGGATTATCAACCAGCAATATAAAAACCCTCAACCTTGAAAGCAAATTTTACACACACAGCTACAATTGATGAATGCAAATAATGAAGCAACTTACCAAGTCAGCTCTCATTGGCAGTAAAAGGAAACACCCTCAGCCTATAATACCAGGTACGCATTGAGTATTCTTCAGTATTAACATTTTCTGCTCAGTGCTTTGCGTGAGCACATTAGTTATAACACTGTAGCTTTATATTCATGTTTACTGTGTCCAAAAACATTCGAATATAGCAGATTCATGAAGATTCGTATCCAATCTGCTAGGTATGACTAATAAATAGAGAATGTATACAAAAATTAGACCCCCTCTGCACATAAACAAAATCCTTGCTATCGATTCAGTTAATCTACAGAATCTTCGTGAAACACATCACAGTCTTGAAACCAAAAACCCTAGACCCAACCTGTGGCGATGTTGGGTAAGACTTCCTAAAATTAATTCAGATAACAACCCTATTGATTTCGAATTTTTACCTAAATCGACGCTCAAATAGAATACCTTAATCCAGATTAAAGCGGCTATAGTATTTAACAAACACTTACCAAATCATTCAGTTGAACCCAAGTAGATCCAAAAACGATGGGTTGTAATTTTCTGAGCATTAGGAAATAGCATAGGATGAAGATCGGGAGTGAGATAGCGATAGTGAGATACCGTGTATATATCTGCCGTTAGAATGAATGAGAATAAAGTTGCAGATTGGAGCAAAGAACTGAGGTAATCTGGATGAAGGCTACACCAGGCTTTCCTTTTCGCTATCTCACTTTCATTTGCTTAGTACACGTATCTCTCTTGCAAAGAGAATACGTGTACTTAGCATGTGAATACCCTGTTTTTTTTTTTTTTTTTTTTTTTTTTTTTTTTTTTTTTTTTTTTTAGTTTTTGGGTTTAGGGTACACGTATCTCTCTTGCAAACAGAATATATTTGCGATGTTAAAATGACTGTTGTGGCAATTGATATTCGTATTCTATTAGATAGCGCTTCTAGAAATTTTAGACTTTAATTCAAGTAAAACTTCATTATAAGGCCGGCAATTCACTATTACTACTTTCTTTTTTAATTGTAATCTTTTTTTGTGCTTTACAGATAAAGAAAACGCGTCATGCATAGAGTTCAGTAATAATCATACTCCCAAACATGGAAATGGGTCGCAATTGATTGATCCCTATGTTTTTGGTGTATTTGAAAATTCAATCAATTCACCATTGAGCATTATAACTCATAGTAAGTATTCTAAAACGTCGATGCATAAACATATTAAACATATGACAATTATTTCATATTTACAGGTGGTCAACTAATTAAATCGAGTATTAGTTGCAACAAGAACCAGTCTCAAAGTTTTATATCAAATGAAGGTATAAAACGAATTTAATATTTTGTAATTGCATTAAATTAAAATATTTCATTTACCTAATTTCTATTAAATAGTATAATGCTTTTTGTTTGAATAATGTCAACTTGAGATGTGGTAACTTAACACAAATTATATTGATTTGAGTATGTCTCATGCTTGAAATTTGTTTTTCCTCAGCAGCTACAACTTCAGTACAACGTACAAAAATTAGAGGACCATTAAATGATGTGACTAACGGTCAGTCACATAAACCATATTTATTTTCCATTAACATTTGCTGTATTTTATATTAGAAATGTAATGGTTTTTGAAATTTTCTAATTAGTTCGGCCCTCTAAAGCACAATGTACAACAAAATTGAACAAGAAATTTGTAATGTGCTACAATGATTTACAAAAGGCAATACCTTTTGGAGCAACGTCATCTACGCCGAATGGGCAATCATTAAGCAATTTGAGTACATGTTAGTGCTTTTAAATTAAAGATTATATGATTATTTTAAGATTAAGTTCAAATGCTTTAATTTGGTCTTCATACAAATTACCCGTGCTTTTTTTTTTTATTTGTTTTTTTATTTGTTTTTTTTTTTGTTTTTGTGTATTACTGTTTAGTGCATTTTGCAAGCAATATTTGCAATTGTATAATGCAATTTAAATTAAAGATTATATGATTAGTTTAATATTAAGTTCAAATGCTTTAATTTTGTCTTCATACCAATTACCCGTGTTTTTTTTTCTGTATTAATGTTTAGTGCATTTTGCAAAAAGAATATTTAAGATACATTAAGAGGTACAATAACATGTTTGCGTTTACCTCATTAGGAGCAAAGGTTGACAAATCCATAAACATTGGTAATGCCCCTCCTATTTTTAGGATTCATGGACAGAATTTTCACCTAATTGGAGGATTAATTCCTCAACAAGGTAATAGGCTCAAATTTGCTCAATTATACATTCACGACACGGATAATGAGGTAGACAATCAGATCAGTTCATTCAGGTAATATTTTGCATTTCTATCATGTTGCTTTTTACTTAATCAGTGTATTTAATTAAACTCCATAACAAATCAAACTAACAGAAACTCCTGTTTCATATTCTGTATTAGCATGGGTGAAAAGAATGCAGAACTGCATTTGGAAATTGTGAAAGATATAAAGCATGACCTTGATGAACACAATGTGTTGGTGAAATCATTTCGATGTGCCAAGGGTAATATTGACTCAAATCCAGGAGTAGATTTCAAGATGAGGTTAATTGGTAAGCGAAATTCTGATGCAAGGGCATACAACCTACCAACGGTGTCAGAGGTTGTGGCTCTTATCGTCGGTGACATTGATCCAAATATGGGTTCCAGGGATATTTTGGTTGAGACTAACTCAGGTGGTCTAAAGAGGATAAACGAGATTAACCCTGCTTACCTTCCATTGCAATATCCCATTCTTTTCCCATATGGGGAAGACAGCTACAGAGAGGGTATCCAATTCAATGAAGTTCGAATAAAGCAAAGTGGTGGTCGATGTCGTGTGTCGCAGCGTGAGTTCTTCGCTTACCGGATACATGAGAGGTTTAACGATTTGTCTACAATCTTATACGCATGGAGACTTTTCCAACAATTCCTGGTAGATGCGTACACAATGGTTGAGTCCAGTAGGCTTATGTATATTAGAAATAATCAAAAGTCCTTGAGATGTGCAGCATACAAAGGCCTTTCAGATGCGTTGACCAGAGGAGAAGTTGATACCAGCAAACAAGGTAAAAGAATAATATTGCCATTCAGTTTCAGTTGTGGTGCTAGATATATGATCCAAAACTATCAGGATGCTATGGCCATTTGTCGACATAAGGGTTATCCAAATTTATTTATCACATTTACATGCAACCCGAAGTGGCCAGAGATTCAAAGATACATGAAAAAATGCAACCTCAACGCTGAAGATAGGCCAGACATTGTATGTAGGGTGTTTAAGATGAAGCTGGACTGCTTAGTCAAAGAAATACGGTCGGGTACACTCTTCGGTACAGTTACTGCAGGTATGTGTGTTTTAATTTTTGAAATATTATGAATCAAGCTGACTAACTTATCATATTTGAATTGAAAATTGTGCAACCTAACATTTAAAACACTTTCCCCTTCCAGTCGTATATACCATTGAATTCCAGAAGCGCGGTTTACCACATGCTCACATTATAGTCTTTCTGGAAAGATTGTCAACACCATTTACGGCAGAATCAATGGACAAATTCATTTCAGCTGAAATTCCTGAAAAAGAGGTAGACATGGAATACTACAAAGCTATTGAAGAGTTTATGATTCATGGACCGTGTGGATTACATAGACCAAAATCTCCATGCATGGTAAACAATAAGTGTTCAAAGCACTTCCCAAAGAAATTTGTTAATGTATCAAGCCTATAATGTACTAAGAGTATTAATTATACTACAAATGTTGTGTACCATGAAGTTTTGAATAATTTGTAATCTTAAATATTCTATTGTTTTAGATAAAGTAAGTAGTTAACTTTGCTTAAATATTCGCTTTAATCTCAACCGTGCACCGCACGGGTATAATACTAGTATGTGTATATAATAATAAGAAGAAATCATACTCTATATATCTATATAACTGCAAATCAATCAATATATAATTATATATGTACGTTAGGCAATTAGGAATTATTATAATTATATAATTAGGAAAATGTAACGGATGTATATATTTATATATATAGTTAATATTTAAATATCTATAAGAAAATTATTATACTTTCCTTTTGAATTAGTCTTTTCCACATATAAATACAACCAATTTATCCCCAGCCTCACCCATCATTTCTATCTCCACATCAGTAGGACTTCTTGTGACACCCCAACCTCACACAGGCTGAGATAGCTAAAACTTAACATAAAAGCTGCCAATCTCAACCAACAAACCAAACATAGCGGAAGCGAATTTAA
>CP025647.1:18291309-18301482 GCA_003576665.1 Ipomoea trifida | reverse complement strand
TGTGACACCCAACCTCACACAGGCTGAGATAGCTAAAAACTCAACATAAAGCTGCCAATCTCAACAACAAACCAAACATAGCGGAAGCCGAATTAAAACCTAAATGCCTGTGACACCCCAACCTCACACAGGCTGAGATAGCTAAAAACTTAACATAAAAGCTGCCAATCTCAACCAACAAACCAAATATAGCGGAAGCGAATTTAAAACCTAAGGGCGTCATGCCACATCTAGGTATATCACAGCCTAGATGCACAGGCTAAACATAAAACGAACAAAACTGTCATATCATATAACTGAATCAAAGTATACAACATCTCAAGTGGCACACAGGCCAAAGCATAAATCTAAAACATAACCACTATCTAAGGCTCCTCATACGGGTGTATCTCTATCGCGCTCGCGCAAAGGCTTTAAGGCAACCTGGAAAACACACGAAGAACCATTAGCAAAAGACTGCTAAGTAACCACCATTCTCACCCGCAAAGAAGTATAGATATATATAAGTTTGTAAATAGGTTTACACACCCATATAGAATATAGTCACCAACGAACTGTACAACTGTGCAAATCGGATACTCAACAAGGATAAACTGAACGAATCACAAACCAAGACTCAATCCAATAAAGCCAATAACCAATAACGAAAGCATAAGGCATAACGAATCATAATCAAGATACCAACTGAACACAATCCAAAAAGGGAACATCCCAACTCAAGAGAATGACAAGGCAACAACCGAACAATCCAAAGAACTCATAAGGACCAACAAAGAACGACAACCCATCATCAACCTCCCAACCAACCAAGCCAACCATCACCCAAGTCAACCATATGTCACAAGTCAAAGTCAGATAGTCAATAGTAAACGACATGGACCGCAGTCCGTACCAAGGCCGCAGCCCGAAGTCAGATAGTAAACGACATGGACCTCAGTCCGTACCAAGGCCGCAGCCCGAAGTCAGATAGTAAACGACATGGACCTCAGTCCGTACCAAGGCCGCAGCCCGAAGTCAGAAGTCAAACAGTCAGAGTCAATAGTAACCAATAATCCACCATCACAACCACACTCCAACACCATCACAACCAACCAAGACGTGGGTTCATCTCAAATATGAACACCAACCAACTCCCAGATCATGAATCAGAGAATTAATAGACCAAGGACACCAACAAGAGCAAACCAAAGACACGAATCAAGACTCCAAACTAAGGCATCAAATGCTCAATGAATAACACGAATACATACTTCAATAACATGGTAAAATACCCAACAAAACAATCCAACAACCACATCAGTAGGACTTCTCCACCCTGTATCTTCCCCATCATTTTTTTTTTTGCATCAGTAGGTTGACGAACCAGAGCCGCCTTGTTGGAATGGATTCTATTTTTGCTGTCTCATCAATCAAATGATCAAAAGCTTCTAAATCTCACATGCAATAGTAGAAGACAATGCAGAGCGCTTATACTTATCTCTTTGCGTTCTTTCCGTATGAATTTTCTACCTTTTTCTAACTATATTCCCATGTACTTCAATAATTTATTTTTATAATAATTATAATTAAATTATTTTTCATTTTCCCCATATTTATTTAAGTAATAATATAATTACATAAGTCATATTACCTATCAATCTTTTAAAGATAATTGTAGACAAATAAGTCATATATTATTCAATTAATTGAGTAATACTTTTGCACTAATCTTATAATCAAATAAATGTACACATTCAATATTATAATTTTTTTTATAATTTCATCTTTATTTTTATTATCTAAATATATAATAAAAATATTTATTCGTGCATCGCACAGGTAATTGGACAATTATTCGCTCTAATTCAAGTAAGAAAAATATTAGAAAACATAATCGATCCAACCAATTTCATCAATTGCGCTATTTAATATTTGATGTTATAATTTTTATAATTATATATCGATCTAAATATTCTTAAAATATTATAACAAATCCATTCCGTGCAACGCACGGACGAAAATACTAGTTATATATGAAATGTGTACATAGCCATACTGATAGTATAATATTTTGTTTTTTTTTTGTTTAAAAAGTTATATATATGTGTATATATATTCCTTCATATTTTCTAAAACAATATATATATATATATATATATATATATATATATATATATATATATAGAGAGAGAGAGAGAGAGAGAGAGAGGGTTGCACTCTCGTGCGAACTCTTGCCCAGGTAGGAAATAAGAACACTCCACAGTCGTCCACGTGTCCAGATCAACGAATCAGATGCAATTTTAACAAAATGACGTGGTGGCATTTTCGTAAATAACTGGAACTTTGGTGCACCTAGTTTCACTTAAAAGTGCACCTAGTTTCACTTACAAGTGCACATATTTTCGCACATATTTTCACTTACAAGTGCAAGTAATTTACCTTATTAATATTCATGCACCTATTTTCGCAAATACTTTCACTTACAAATGCAAGTAATTTACCTTGTTAATATTCATGCACCTGGGTGCAACCTAGGTGCACCTAGTTATAACATAGGTTGCACCTAGTTATAACATTAGGTGCACCTAGTTATAACATTAGGTGCACTTAGTATTGATGCTCACTGTACAATTCACTTGCACCTGTAATACATTTTACTTGCATTTGCAATACATTTTACTTGCACTTGTGCAAGTAATTTACTTTGTTAACATTCATGCACCTGGTTGCAACCTATGTGCACCTAGTTATAGCAATCGGTGCACCTAGTTATAACATTATGTGCACTTAGTATTGATGCTCATTGTATAATTTACTTGCACTTGTAATACATTTTACTTGCACGTGTGCACCTATTTTCACTTGCAGGTGCAAGTAATTTACCTTGTTAACATTTATGCACATGGGTACACCTATGTGCACCTAGTTATAACATGACGTGTACCTAGTTATAACGTGGCGCGCTGTGATTCGTCCGCAGTTCTCTCCTGGGCGGCCAGTTCGCACCTGAACGCGATCCTCTATATATATATATATATATATATATACACACACACACACACGCGCGCGTATAAATACTATAGAGTATGACTATGTATATTACTAATATTATTGAAACCATATGCGTATATTTTTTTTATATATATTAACGTATGTATATATATAATACTATGCAAGTATATACGTATATTAGAACTTGTGTATTCATATAATTATTATTATCTTATAATATTAAAAATATATGTTATTCTTGTATGTGTGTGTGTGTGTATATATATTGGTAATACTACTAAAATGAAAGTTTATTTTATGATGTTATTAAGCATTGATTAAAAATTCTTTTATATTGTTAATTGTGTACATATGTGATATAGTACTAAATATGTGAAATGTGGTCATAAGTAAGTCTCATGAATTTTATGAGATTATTACAAAGGATGAAATGTGGCAAAATGTTGATTTTAGTTTTGCAAATTTTTTTGGTTAAAATGACTCAAGTATGATTTTTTTTTTTTTTTTTTTTTTTGCGTTTACTCAATTGTTGTTATATGCTAAAATAAGAGATTTTCAAACTTATGGAAGTTATGTTGGAATTTTGGTATTTTGACCATGGTAAATGTTAAAAATTATATTATATGTTGTGGAGTACTCGTTAGGAACAATCCTAGGGTACTAGGGCACTATGGTGTTGTCCTGTTGGTTGAGACGGGTCTATGTACCCTATTGAACAAGGTAGTCAGTAGAAATATATCCTGACTATTTGGGCTGGTAACTTCCTAGTGAGGCTTGGAATCCTCAACTTGGGGTGTGCACACTTAAGGTTAGAGTCCGATTTCTACTAGAAATGGGAAATGTGTGAAGTGTCCAGGTTGGTTCTGTCCACTAGGACCTAAGAATAAAGGACCATGTCCCATATATGTGATTGAATACTTCCATATGCTTTTTAATGATATTTCATCTATAACCTTTTTCTAAAATAAAGTTATGATGCAAATGAGCTTTGAAGAACTTGGGTAAAGTATTTCTTTTTTCTTTCTTAAACTGTCTTGGGATGGAGTTGATTAAACATTATGTTTTGTTGAGAACTTATAATTTCCTTTTGTTTTGGATTAGCCTTGCATCTAACTTTTTTAGGTTAGATGTCGTTTGATATCTTAAAGTTATTTCTAGACTTGACCTTATATTGGGTTTCAGAGAATTGAGAATTTTATTGTTTTAAGTATGAAATTTCTATTTATAGTAATGCTATTTATAGTAAGCTCGGTGGTTGAAAATTTAGGGTGTTACATTAATAGATCCCTCATGCATGGTTTTGTCCAAAGTTTTTTTTTTCTTTTTTGTTTTTTGGTGCGTCATCGGTGCCTCGTCCCATATAATCAATTTGCTTCTTATTATAAGTTCAGCAAGGTCACTACCTTGTGATATATTGCACATAGAATCTTCGTTCAAAGAGAGTGGTATAGCAAATCTGGAATGCGTCGTCCTGCCTCCCAGCAAGAGCAAAGATGCTATTCCACTCGAAGCAACGTTCAGAACAATATCACCGCAGAAAAAATTACAAATGACATTTTATTTAAATAAAATAGTTAGGTACACTATTGATATAACAAATTTGATTACAATTAACACTGAGATTAGCTGGACTAAATGCTGGTGCACGAACAACTGGTTCTAACAACGACTAAGCATTATCATACAATTTGGTTGGAGCAACAATGCTTTTGTATTATTCTGATTACACAATGACTCATTTTCTTTAAAAATAAAATGTATGAGTTAAATCAATTGTCAATGAATTGAATGACTCATAATATAAATAAATAATGAAGAATTCATTTAGTAATAAACATTTCATTTTATATGTTAATTAGATATTTATTATTTAATCATTTTTATTCTAAAATTTTTAATTACATGTTTTATTCAAGATGAACATAACCCAAGGCAACACTATTCATAATTTTCTAAGAAAAAATAAATAACAAAACCTTGCTGCCCAAAATTAGACAGTCGTTTTAGGGATGTTTACACACACACACACACACACACACACACACACACACAAACACACACACATATATATATATATATCATTTGGTTCCCTGTTTCATTTGGCCATTTTTATTCTTATGCTCTACTCTACGTTGCCACCGCACACCGCCCAGTAGACCTGATGAATAAAGAAAGCAGTCGTCCAGTCTCTGGCTTCAACTAACACCCACTCGCTCGTCGACTGTCGCCTACTCGGATGTCGCTAGCTATGAGCTTCCCATCTCCTAGTGTCCGTCTTCACTCTCAAGTTAATCGTCTTGGCGCCGGCAGCTGTTTTACACTTTAAGTTTTCTCCCTTTTATTCTCAATTTAAGAACACATGCACCGAATTCTCAGATAATTTAAGGCCAGGTGTCTCAATTTGAGAAACCCTAATCTTTCGAAACTTGTAATCTCTCTTAGATAATTTAAGATCTACGTTTCTCAATTTGAGAAATCCTTGTCCGAATTTGGTCCAGTCTCCGGAATACGGATGCGTGTATACCCTTTAATTTTTCTATCATTTTTCCCTAATTTGAGAATACATGCACAGGTTATCAAATAATTGAATGCATGTCTGTGTTTCTCAATTTGAGAAATCCTAGTCTAGTTTTATGAAACTGAAAAATTCAAAACTGGATTTCTTAGTATGTGAAAACCAAGTCTGGAGTTCTAAAGTATATAGATAAATAATGATGTATCCATAAGTGAGCGTATAAAATCATAATCATTTTTAAATATGGAATACAAGTCAAGTAAACTTTCAAACTTGTTAGTAAAATGGAATTGAATCCTTAAATTTAATTTTTTTTAAAGATCCTTGAATTTAGATTAAAAAAAAAAGTACAATTAGACAAAAAAAAAGTATAATTAGACATTTTTCATTTGTTTTAGCAGGTAGGCTTACTTGGCATCCAAATCATTATCCAAAATATTTAGTATAATAATTTTAAGAGATTTTCACTACTACAGAAACACCTTTAATGTCGGATTTTTAGCACTTTTAACGTCGGCTAAAAATCGACGCCAATTTGGCAGGCGTTGTATATAAATGATACAACGTCGGTTGTAAAAATCGATGCCGTATGTATTTTTTATTTTTTAAAAATATTAAACGACGTTGGTTATTAAGGAAAACTGACGTTGTTTAATTTTAAAAAAATAATAATAATAGGATACGGCGTCAGTTATTAAGGATAATCGACGTTGTATCTATACTTAAAAAATAAAAATAAATAACGTCGGTTTTAAACAAACGCAGGTGGAAAATGCGTCTCTAGATGACACAGTGTAACTATAATGCCATTCTGCAATTCATCTAATTTGTCTAGATCAATAACTTTCGCACAAATTGCATTGAAAAAAAAAACAAAGTCTGATGACGGTATATCTCAACTTTTTAGGCAATATGCCTCTAATAACAACCACTAGCAATAGTTGTTGCATTAAGGCATGGCAATCATGAGACTTCAACCCCACCAATTTTAAATCTTTGATATTAACAAGTCTACTGATATTTGATGAGTACCATTGTGGTACCTTTACTCCACGTAAACATTTACAAAAATTGATTGTCTCCTTTCTTGACAAAGTATGAGCACATGGAGGCAAATATGTCTTCTTATCACCACTGCGTGGAGCTAATGTAGGTCGTATACCCATTTCAATCAAGTCCAATCTAGCACTAAGACCATCTTTAGTCTTACCTTTTATGTCCAAAAGAGTTCCAACAAGATTATCACACATATTTTTCTTCACATGCATCACATCAATACTATGTCTGACATCTAGTGTCTTCCAATATGGAAGATCAAAGAATATTGATTTCTTTTTCCACGGACTCTTTTCATTTGAAGGTATCTCAGCATTAGATTTTGATCTCTTACCTCTTTGAGATTTAAGTTTTTGAGTCTTACCAAAAGTAACATTGATACACTCTACGTGTGTTCATAAACTTGAATCCTAGTCAATGGTTGTGGAGCATCTGTATAGTCTTGTACCCCATTGAAAGCCTTTTTTTAATCTTCGATAAGTGTGAAATTTATCAAAAAAATCTTCAATGCCCCATGTAGACTGTCTTTCTGCCATGAACAAGTTGATGATAACATGTATTATCTTCACATATGGGCATGCCTTATGTCCTTTGACACTATATCAAGATAGGTTTTCATAAGCTGGAAAGTTATTGATTGTGTAGAAAAGCATTGCATGCAACTTAAAACTCTCTTTTCGGTATGCGTCAAACACTAACACACATTCATCCCACAATCTCTTCAAGTCTTCAATCAAAGGCGCCAAAAAGACATCTACATCATTCCCTGGTTGTTTTGGCCTATAAACCATCAAGCACAATAATATATATTTGCATTCATACACCATCAAGGAGGTAGATTATAAATTACCAACATAACTGGCCACGAGCTATGTTTGCTACCTAGGTTCCCGTGAGGGTTCATACCATCAGTACAACGTTCAAGCCTAAGATTTCTCGGCTCGTGGCAAAATTCAGGAAATGCATTATCAAATGTTGTCCATTGACGAGAATCAGCCAGGTGTCGAAGCTTGCCATCAGAAATTTTTCGATCTACATGCCATGTTATGTTTTTCACGTCGCTTGGATTTGCAAAGATATGCTTAAATCTTGGGAGAATTAGGAGATATCACATAACTTTAGCTGGTGGACTTTTTAAACTTACTTTCCCAGCAGCATTTTCTCTTATTTTGAAACGAGATGCCTCACATATTGGACATGCATGCAAGTATTTATAATCATTCCTAAACAATATGCAATCGTTAGGGCAAGCATGTATCTTTTTACATCACATACCCATGTGAAGAACTGCAGTATCGTGGTGGTTGTGATTCGTCAAAAGATATTTGTGTTAAAACGGAAAGTCTGTGACTCCCCGAGTGTCGGTCTCGAAGGAGGGACGTGAAGATTAGGGATGTCAACGGGGCGGGGCGGGGGCGGGGAATGGGGTCCCCGTCCCCGTCCCCGAAGTGTCACCCCGTTCCTCGTCCCCGCCCCGTTCCCCGGCGGGGAATTTTCGGGGATGGGGAATCCCCGCGGGGATTTTTTTTGAATTCTGTCTATTTGAAAAATAAAATAATATTTACCTTTCAAAGTCTAAAACTATAGATTAATAAAACTAAAAGAAACACTTTTAACTTTCAAACAAATAACATTAAAATATCCAACTTCAAACACTTAAAATTGTTTCAAAGTTCAAAGTGCAACGTCCAATACATAACAAAAAAAATCCAAATACAAGTACGTAACAAAACAAATGATCTTCAATCTCCATTTCTCACTTCTCAAGGCTAGCGTTGAAGTAGTAACTCTTTCAGTAATAACCTGAAAAATAATAATAATTTGAATAATAACTTGATATATATATTTAGTTAAACTTTTAAACAACAATTTAATAAATACCTCTAAGCTTCTAATTGTTGAGGAAGGAGTAAATCTTCATCAATTTCATAATCTTCCGAACCTACAAATATTATTTTAGAATGGTAAAGTAAATAAGTAATGAATAATCAATTAAAAATAATTCGTTGAAATAAAATTTCTTACTTTCAAGCGACCAACTTTGAGAACACATAAGTGCCTCCAAAATATCTGGATGAAGTCTACTACGATGAGCCGACAGCAATCTACTACCAGTACTGAAAGCAGATTCTGAAGCAACGGTAGAAACGGGAATAGCTAATAAATCCTTTGCAATCTTACTCAAAGTTGGATATTTCTTTCCTTCAGTTTGCCACCATGATAAAACATCCAAATCATCATCAAATGGTGACCTCTTAGCCTCTAAATACAAGTCTAACTCTGATGTCTCAGCCAAATGTGTTGCACTTTCCATAAAGGTTTTCAATTTATTCCTAACTGGGTCACCCTTAGTCAAATTCTCCCCTCCAACAACAGATTGAACGTGCTTACTTGAAGATGTTGCTATTGAAGAACACTCATAGTCACGGCACAAATCACTGCAATATGTCTTAACCTTCTCAATTTCTGATGCATCTTTATCTCCATAAAATGTTTGAAAGAAGTACTGAACAACTCCTAACTTATACCTTGGATCAAGAACATTAGCTACAGCTAGAATCCCATGCACCACTTCCCAATATTTATCAAACTTTGCAAGCATACTCTTAGCCATATTTCCTATCACCAAATCAGTTGACTCAACCCACTCCCGCAAATTAACCTTAATCTCAGACATCAATAGGAAGAAAACATTTGAAGTTGGATATTTTCTTCCAGAAAATACATTTGGTGCTTTATAAAAGACTTCCAATTTTTCACAAATGTTCTCAGCTAACTCCCAATCTTGTTCAAATGGTGCACAAAGAAAAGAAGACTCTTGTTGTTCCAAACGGTCAAAAACATCTTTGTATTGCAATGTAACAGAAAGCATCAAATAAGTAGAATTCCATCGAGTCTTACAATCCTGAACTAACTGTTTTGAGTATTCTATGCCCAAATGTGTTGCACTTTCTTTAAATAGTTGTTGTCTTTTTGGCGAAGCTAACCAAAAAGTAACACTATCTCTAACTCTTTCAAGATATGTGCACAACAACGCATATGGAAAAATTTTCCCCCAAATAAAAGATGCTTACGATTAAGTTTGGACAACATGTTATTTATTAAAGCATCATTAGTTGAACAATTATCAACAGTTACCGCTGATAACTTTCTCTCAAGATTCCAATCTAAAACACATTTCAACATTTCTTTTGAAAGAGCCGATGCTGTATGTGGAGCCGGGACATAAATAAACCTAACATAAATACATAATAAACCTAACATAAATACACAATAAAAAATTTCACAATAAGTAATCAACTTGCAAGATAAATAATTTCATAAACTGTACATACCTCAAAATTAAATTGTGTAGAGTCCAATTGTTGTCCACAAAATGAGCTGTAATAGCCATGTACCCCTTCTTTCCATTAGATGAAGTCCACATATCCGTCGTCAATGCAACCCTACTTGCGCTTCTATTCATAGACTCAACAAGTGTAATCTTTTGACCCTCATACTGCTTTAGAATATCCGATCTAATTGTATTCCGACTAGGCACCTTGAACAAAGGTTGAGCAAGTTGCATGAACTCCCTAAAACCAGAATGCTCAACCATATTGAGTGAATAC
>CP025647.1:18259901-18274826 GCA_003576665.1 Ipomoea trifida | reverse complement strand
TATGTTACCTTGATTCTGAGTATTTATTATACTCTTAGTCCTTTGAATGAGTCTATATTATTGGGAGTTGGTTGGTGTTCATATCTGAGATGAACACTCTGAGTGATGGTTCTTGGCTGAGTTGAGTATGAGTATGTGGTTGTGGATTCTTTGAGTATCTTGTGGAGATTGATGGGTGGATTGATTGTGCTATTACTACTGACTTTGGGCTTCGGTCCCTGCGTACCAGTTATCTGGGTTTGGCTACTATTGATTATATTTGGGTTCATTACCCTGTGATTGACTCGGTCCTGTGATTGGGTCGACGACCCCTGTGATTGGACTACGGTCCCTGTGATTGGGCTTTTCCCTGTGATTGGTTCATTACCCCTGTGATTGGACTATTGGACTTCGGTCCCTGTGATTGGACTACGGTCCCTGTGGATTGGGTTTTTACCCCTGCGTACCGGTTTTCCGGGTTTGACTCTCGATTTGTGATTATGAGATTGGTTTGGTTTGGTGGTTGGTTTTTGAGGGTTGGAGTTGGAGTTGGGATTCTTTCTTGGTTGGTTGTTGTAGGTCCTTTGACTATTCGTTGATATCTTGTTGTTCTCGTTGAGGTTGGTTGGTTCCCTTTGGATTGTGTTCAGTTGGTATCTTGGTTATGATTCGTTTTGTATTATGCTTTCCTTGTTGGATATGGCTTTGTTTGACTGAGTCTTGGTTATTGATTCGTTCAGTTTATCCTTGTTGAGTATCCGATTTGAACTGTGGAACAGTTTGTTGGTGTTATATTCTATATGGGTGTGTAAACCTATTTACAACTTATATGTATATCTATACTTCCTTGCGGGTGTGAATGGTGGTTACTTAACAGTCTTTTGCTAATGGTTCTTTGTGTGTTTTCCAGGTTTGCCTTAAAGCCTTGCGTGAGCGCGATAGAGATACACCGTATGAGGAGGCTTAGTTAGTGGTTATGTTTTAGATTTATGCTTTGGCCTGTGAGCCATTTGAGACTTTAATACCTAGACTATACTTTGAATATTGTTAAACATACTTTAAGATTGTCGTTTATACAGTTAGCTCGTTTCTTATGTTTAGCCTGTGCATCTAGGCTGTGTTATACCTAGATGTGGCATGACGCCCTTAGGTTTTAAATTCGCTTCCGCTATGTTTGGTTTGTTGGTTGAGATTGGCAGCTTTTATGTTAAGTTTTTAGCTATCTCAGCCTGTGTGAGGTTGGGGTGTCACATATGGTGCCTAGACACCGGGTCCGTGACCCTTATTATTGCTATTTTGGACTTATATGGATGGATGTATGGTTTATGACTTAGCTTGGTAGTTACTCTTGTAGGAGTAACTACGACAGTAACATCCCCTAGTACTTTGGATTTTATTAATCTATTGATGATGGTTATTAGTATTTATTCCTTATTTTTATACCTTAAGTTCTTAATTATAATCTAAACTCGAAGGTTAAAAATTGAGGGTGTTACATTACTGCAAACACTTTATCACCAATTTGAAAAGAACACAATCGAACCCTTTTATTGAAAGCTCTTGTTATTCTAGCTTGGTAACGCTCAAGATTTTGTTGGACATGTAACCTATTCTCATCAAGTGTTTCTAATTATGCTAAACGCAACTTGGTATTTTCTTCATCTGTGATCCCTTCTTGAATCACCAACCTCAATGATGGTATTTGCAAATATGAACCCTGGTCCATGAGTAAATATCAATTTTGGTTCCACGAGTATTAGCTAAATGATAGTTTTAGTTCACATGTTTAATTAGTACCAATTTCCATCCACGACTATTGTTTCCATGCTAAAATTGATCACGCCGGTCACCCCTTCGGCTAAAACATGATTGATTGTGTGATTTATAAGGGTATTTGCATCCATTAATGTATAACTTGCCAATTCCATTAATGTACGAATGGACAAAAATATCCTTACAAATTAAACATTCCGACATATTTTAGCCATAAAGGTGACTGGCGTAATCAATTTTGACACGAAAACAATAGTCATGGATGAAAATTTTTAATAATTAAACATGTAGATCAAAGTTATCATTTTACTAATACTTATGGGACCAAAATTGGTATTTGCTCCTTGTTCCATCAATCATTATTTTAGTTTTAAACTAGATTTTCAATTACTTCTCCAAAGGAAAGATGTCATTTGAACTCAACCTTTTTTTAATTTCTTCTACTCTAAACTAGCTTTTCAATTTCTTTTAGATACAAATTTTTTATAAAAAGTTTCAAACTTATAATACTTGGCCATGGTTGCACAATTTTTTTAAATAGAAAATAACACTTATACTATTAAATTTCTTCTACTCTAAGTCATCTTTTCAATTTCTTTTAGGGTGTGTTTGGAAACCCGGAAAATGATTTCTGGAAATCATTTTCCGGGTTGTTGGTGTTTGGTAGAAGATGAAAATCATAGTCAAAGGAAAATGAAGCTTTTTTCATGGAAAATGACTTCCCCTTTTTTTTTGGGGGAAGTCATTTTCCGGACACCACAACCCACATGATGCTGCCATACTCTCACCTCCCCAAAGCCAGACATTACCCTTGGTAAAGAACCATACACTGTTGAAACTTTACTATTGCCGGAAACTTCTACACCACCGACGGAACTCACCGTACCCGTGAACCTTGTGGCCAAGAAACTCTGGTAAAGCCACTCAATAGCACGAAATCTCCAGAGAAGATGAAGCCCCCCTCCCCCCAACCACCGGCTAGCGGCCGGCGGAGAGACCGAGACACACGATGAAGGAAGTTCGCCGGAGAAGAAACCCAACACTGTTCAGAATAATGCTTACTGCCGTGAAAGGAAGAAAAAGAAAACTGGGAAGAAAGAGAAAGAAAAAGAAACTGAAAGCTTTCCAATCACTTTTAGATGTGATAATTAACTCTATCAATCAATATAATAATAATAATAATAATAATAATAATAATAATAATAATAATAATAAGGGAAAATGGCACTTTTTCCCCCTGTGTTATGTGCATATAGCACTTTTTCCCCCTGTGTTATTAAAGTGGCAGTTTTCCCCCCTCAATTATTTTAAAAGTGGTAGTTTTTTCCCCTATAATGTTAAATTGGCATTTTTACCCTTAAATAATTATTTCATTATTTTTAACTCTCCAACCAAGTATTACTAATATGTATGGAAGATCGCGTTTCGATACGAACCTAATCGAACACTGTAGCAATTGAACTTAAATAGTATGGACGGTAACAGTTACGATTCAGAACCGAAAAAATAAAATAAAATAATTGTTGAATTTAGATTATTTTTAAATAAGAAATAAAATTAAAAAATAAATATTAAATAAGTTTTGATTGGCGGTTCAAAATCGAAATTGGAATCGAACCATACCGATTTATCAAAATAAGTGTTTGATCATTTTTCACTGTATATGATCGTGGTTCAGTTTCAGTTCACGGTTCAACAATTATTTAATTTTATTTTTTTTCGGTTCTGAATCGTAACCAGAACCATCCATACTATTTCGGTATGATTGCTACAGTATTTGGTTATGTTCGAACCGAATTGTGACCATCCATACCTATAAGTAATAGTTTGTTAGAGAAGAAAAAATAAATGAAATAATTATTTTTAAGGGTAAAAATGCCAATTTAATATTTCAGGGGGAAAAATAGCCACTTTAATAACACAGGGGGCAAAAGTGCTATATGCACATAACATAGGGGGAAAAACTGCCATTTTCCCTAATAATAATAATAATAATAATAATAATAATAATAATAATAATAATAATAATAATAATATTATTATTATTATTATTATTATTATTATTATTATTATTATTATTATTATTATTATTATTATTACTTGACCATGGTTGCATAAATTTATTTTATAGAAAATAACACTTATACTATTAAATATAGTAGAAGAGCAAGACAAAAATTACACAAATTTTTTACATGAAAAAAGTTTATCTTGAAAATTTTATTAAAATGTCCCTTTAGTTTACTGGATAGTTCCCGACCATTATTTGAATGTGCAATTTAAGAAGTTAGTGAATCTAAATTGTCCCCCATGAATGGATCAAGATAAATGTAGATGCAACTATTGATATGAACAATAACAAGGTGGGTTTTGGTTGGGTGAGTAGAGATGAGTATAGGCATTTCAATGCAGCAGTATGTATGGTTCTCCCCAGAGGAAGAACAATATGACTTTTCGCAATTTATTGTTGAGACTGATGCTTTGTTGGTTGTCAAGAGTTTGAGAGTTTCAAATGTTGTGTTTTATTTTGATCTCTTAATAATTGATATTCAAGATAGTTTAAGTCAACTTACACTTCAAATGGCATTGCCGCCCATGACTTACTGGAAAATCTATTTCTACGTTATATTGTATAGAGTGGTGTATAATCCTCGTGACTTTATTTGTAATGCTCCTATGTTGGATGATTAATATATGAATTGTTTTACTTTAAAAAAATTTTGTAATTATCAACGTGACCTATTTTATTAAATAATCTCAAACTTATAATACACGATAAGATCCTTGGGCATACTTTAAACTTTAGACAAAAGAGTAGAAATAAAATTGTATAATGGACAAAAAAGTAAAATTGATGCATCGGCTAGCTACAGCGCAGCTGCCAGTAAAATAAAGTGGCAAGTTCAGTGAAAGAGGACCACCGCCACTAACACCACACCACACACAATCATTCACCCCTTCCCCCAACTCCATCACCTCCGCCCTCTCTCTGTTCTCACAAATCCCAATCTCCGACACAAACTAATATGAGCGAAGATTCCAAGAGAAATGATGGCGGAGCTCTCGTGGCCAAGCCGCCCGCCGCCGACGATCGGAAATCTGCATCCCCGCCCGCGTCTTCTATTACCGTGTCCAAGAAAGTCATCATCAAAAGTGCCGATATGAGGGACGATATGCAGAAAGAGGCCGTCGATATCGCTATTGCGGTAAGTAATTTCCTCTTTTCTCTCCATCAATTTCTTTATTATTATTATTATTATTAAACTCATCAGTTATATATTGTTCTTATTGGCGTAATATGTATGTGAGTGAACGTGCAGGCATTCGAGAAGAACAGCGTGGAGAAGGATGTAGCTGAGCATATAAAGAAGGAGTTCGATAAGAAGCATGGCCCGACTTGGCATTGCATTGTTGGCAAAAATTTTGGTAGTCTTACTTTGCCTTTTGTCCTTTTAATTAATTTTACTTCATATGGTTTGCATTTTCTTCTGTGCAACATTGACTGATTAGGGAATACAGTTTGAATTATTTTGCACTCGGTTGTTTTTCCCCGTCTATCCCAAATGTTGATATGCGATGGCTATGGAAAATGATGTGGATATGGAAATGTTGGGGGATCTAATATTCTTTATGAATCTTTAATTGCATATTTTAAACTATAAGAGGGTTAATGATGATGCATGTATCAAGTACATCTCTGAATGATTGTAATTATCTTGAGATCTTCAAATCCAAAATGCCTTAGCTTAGTGGTTAGCTTTGTGCACATTCTAATCACAAAACTATAGCTGATAATCTAATAGCTAGTATTGTAAAATTGATATATGACATTCTATTTAGTTTTAGAGATGTGGATTGGTAGTGGTTCCAGGTTCCCCAGTTACCTTTGTGGTGGCTTGAACTCTCAACTTACTGGTTGTAAGGAGTGCTCATCACTAACTGTGCTAAACCCTCTTCTTTTTGTGAAAGTATTCCCTTGCTCTGTTTATGTAACAAATAAAAATTATTCTATCAATCCAAGTGGTTAAATTGCATCAAGCTTGTTTCATGGATATGGTATCTTATGTTTCCAGACAAATGTCCTCCAACTAAGTTGTTATGTTTATGCCCAGTTTGGATGAAACTATTTTCAGCTTATCCTATCTAATGTTATCTATACTAAGGCTAACTTCTTACTGTTTTTTGATAGAAAAGAGCTTGTGGCTTTTGAAAATATTTTTTTCTAGCTTGTCCCTATAAACTAGAAAAATTCCTTTATTAAAATAAGCAAAAAACTTTTTGCATGCCAGTTGAAATTACAAACCCATATAAGCTGTTTTAATCTTATTGAAAAACACTTATTGGAAAGTGCTTATCTTATCTTTTTTATCCAAACTGGGCCTTAGCTTATTTCCATAAGCTATTTCAATGAGCTTTTTAGAATGGTATAACATTGCTTTTTGAAATACCAGTTGAAATGGAAAAATCAACATGAACTGTTTTGAATTTATTGAAAAGCACATATCTTAAAAGCAGTTATTTAAATGGTTTCCCAGACTAGACTTTGCAAAGCTGAGACGAAAAAACATGTATCTACTTGATCTTAAGAGAAAAATATGTGAAACTGGCCCTAAGATGTAATAGTTGTAGAGATGAACAAGGCCAAATTGGGGTTATATATTTCAATTGTACTAGAACATAGTCAAACAAGAAGTTTGACATTATGGTGCCGTCCCTCTAAATTTTTAATAATGCATCTAGATCCCTATATAATTGGATATCTTTTCGTTGTGCATTGAAGGTGAAGGGACATTGTTACTTTCTCAGTGAGGATTATGGTATCACATGATGCCAAATGTGCAGTATTGATGGTTACCCATATACTGAAGCACGAAGTACCTATTGTTAGAATATTTCTGCTAAAATCTTGAGCTGTATTACTGAGGACCAGTTGAAGTTTTAGTGTTCATTATCTTTTGATTTCACATAGAGCATAATTTTCTTGGCATCAAGGATCAAACATTTTCCTACTATCCTTTATAAATGTTTCTTACTATTACAAATTTTGAGAAGTAGATCAATCTGATCAGATGAAACAAACAGAAAAGTGAAAACACAAGAAAAGGTAACTATGAATTTCCCAAATTGTTTAGGCTTTTTTGTGTGCATGGTCATTGGGGAGACAGGGAGGGTTGTGAAGTTACCTCTAGACCCAAAATTTTACATAGTTAAACTTATCTGGTCTTTAGAAAATAATAGGTCCTGGAATGATATCAAGCTTACTTCAAACTTAATACCTCAAAGGATGATCCAAGTTCCAAGTGTTGTCATGTGCATGTTTATAATTGTTTTACAGACCAATTTAATAGTAAGTCTTCCTTAGATCATATTTTCTTGTTAAAGGTGTGCTGTGGAACTTGTTATTGGACTTATTATCAATTTGCATTTTGTTCTGGGCATTAAATTCTGACATTTAATATTGTTGTTTTATAAGTTTATTTTATTTTATACTCCTGCTGTCCCAATTTTTAGGGGGTATTTATGTTTGGCACTGTTTAATGTAAACAAATAAGATGATCTTTACCAATTTTGTCTTTAAAAAGAGGTAAATAGGGCACACCAAAAAGTTAAAAGGAATAAAATAGCAATTTGGAAAAAGTAAAAAGTTAGTGGTGTTTAAATTAGGAGGGTGGAGTGGTGGACATTATTTTGGGATGGGCTAAAAAGAAAAGTAAGACAAATGAAGTGGGATGGAGGGAGTAGGTAAGTTGGTGTTGTTACAATCTCTTAATACTAAATAGAGTATTTGCTGGCATTTGGATAAATATTATCCTAAACTCATATGGTGACATAGTGTTATTATAATTTGGGGCAGATAGATAGAAAGCCAATTCAAATTGATAGCTACCTGTAGTATTTAGATATTCTACAGTGTACTTTGTAACTTTGTCATGAAGCATAGTCCTTGTTGCTTGGATGCTGTGAGGCATAACAGTTGGATTGTACATTGACATTGTGGTCAATGTCTCAATGATTTATGCTGATTGTGGCTGTTAAGGACTACTTTCTTTTAGTTCTGAAGGGTAGTTATTTCCCTTGCCTGTGAGGTTTTAATCTCTGAGGAAAGTCAGTGTTATATCTTTCTTGCTTCAGGATGTTTTAATGAGGAAAATATGGTCTGTTTATCTGAAAAAGTATGGGTCTGAATAAATATTTGCCAAGATATTTTATTTGAAGGAGATATTTTGTCTGGTCCCCTTTCCTGATAAGCATACTACACATTTTGAAAAGCATGAGCTTGACCTTGATAGAGAGAGGCCCCCAAAGTCACTTCAATACGGAGGAAAACAGGATTAGGATTTGTTTGCTGTCATGTATTATCCCTTAATCATTAAGCTGTATTAACACATTCAAGTCTTGTTATTGTTTTGGCTTGTTTATAAATCGTTTGTTTTCTTCATAGATAGTGAAAGAACCCAACCTTTTGATGCAGGTTCCTATGTGACTCACGAAACAAACCACTTTGTCTATTTCTACTTGGATTCAAAAGCTGTGCTTCTCTTCAAATCAGGTTAAGGTTGGTGGTGACAGTGATAACGATGCTAGAGCTTGCTTGCCCTCTTTATCTTGGTATGCATTTTATTTTTAAACTTGTGTGCAAATCATGTAGCTCGAAATTCGGTGTATATTTGTTTCGACTTGTAAACACATGAATGGAGTTGATCGGAGTGTTTCCCTCCCAGTTTTGGCTTTTGTCTATAAACGTAAATGGACTTGTGCCACTAATAATTGGTTTGAGTGCATGAAAGGTACCCATAACCCACCCCTAGTTTGAAGGATCAAATAATGTAGATTTGTGTGATTTCTTTCTTGATTCTTTTGTTCCATCAAATAGTAATAATTTACCTAGAAGTTAGGCAAGGATACCATTTGCTCACTTGGACCAGAGCCTTCCTGTGTAGTAGCTAGGGGTGGGCATTTCGGTCTTCGGTTCGGTTTTTTTCGGTTTCGGTTCGGTTTCGGTTTTTCGGTTTTTAAAAAAATCAAACCATTCGGTTTAGCATTAAGGTTCGGTTCGGTTTCGG
The DNA here is from genome assembly GCA_003576665.1 of Ipomoea trifida. Taxonomy (NCBI): domain Eukaryota; kingdom Viridiplantae; phylum Streptophyta; class Magnoliopsida; order Solanales; family Convolvulaceae; genus Ipomoea; species Ipomoea trifida. The sequence continues at coordinate 18,266,010 of CP025647.1, read as the reverse complement.
TTCGGTTTGAAACGGTTCGGTTTCGGTTCGGATAACTTCGGTTCGGTGTTCGGTTCGGTTTACGACCCCCGGATTTCAACATTTCATAGGCGACAAAGCGGTCGGGGGCGTTGCGACTTAACAGGACACTGTAATAACTATGCATGAAACATCAGATAACCCAAATCCAAAATCTAATATCTAAATATTAAATCTCAACATAACAAATTAACAATTCAAACAAATTAAAATAAAAAAATAAAACTAGAATTAAAATTCCAGAACTGGAATTTTCATTCGAGTTTACTGGAACGAATTTCCAGAATTGGAAAATCATTCCAGTTAATTGAATTCATAAATTATATATTTATAATTTTGGAATTCAATTCATTCCAGTTACTGGAATGGATTGAATTCATAAATTATATATTTATAATTTGGAATTCAATCCATTCCAGTTACCGGAATGGATTGAATTCCCAATTTTATATATATATATATATATATATATATATATATATATAGTGATTTATTAATTATATATAATATATATTTATATTTAAGTAAAAATTCGTTCGGTTTTTCGGTTCGGTTCGGTTTTTTCGGTTCGGTTCGGTTTTTAACCGAACCGTTCGGTTCTTGTAAAACATGAACCGATCGGTTTTTCGGTTCGGTTTAAAACCGAACCAAACCTCTTCGGTTCGGTTCGGTTCGGTTCGGTTCGGGTAACCCGAACCGTTTTGCCCACCCCTAGTAGTAGCTAGTAAAATGGATCTAATACTAATGTACTCCGTAATTAATTGGGTGATGTGATGTGATGTACCCACAACTTTCCTCAGCTAATCGATTAGAATTTATCCGTATTGGGTTATGGATAGGAAGTCTACAGTCTACCCTCAATTCCTCAAATCAAAGCGTAATAATATATAGCACGAATAAACAATACCCGTTATTGGGTAACACCTCCACACCAAAAGGTGCAATGGCAATGGGGCAGCCAAACCCAATGACAGGAAGGTGAAAGAGAGTGCGTGCAGTGTGAGGTGTGGGACCGATGATTAGATGAGAGCGAGCGAGCGAGCAAGCGAATGGTGTGAGTCCAACAAACTGGGTAATATAAGTAGCAAAGCCACCCGGAGGAAACACTTCCAATTCCAAATCATTCGAAGATGCCAAATACCAAACCCCAATCATTATTTACCATCACAATTGCCCTAAACCTTCAATGCTATGCCACTTATAAGTTTCTCTATCATCAGCAGCAACAGCAGAAAGGATACTTAGAAATTATTTCAGCACTTGTCCGCACGGGTTTAGCTTCTTGATTTAGTAGACAATATTTGAGAGAAAAGACTATGGTTCGAAACTCGGCAACAACAATGTGGAGATTGTGCGCCCCAACATTTGGCCTTGTTCCGTGATTTACATCCTCTCTCACATACCATGTCAGACCAGGGTATGGGGGCTCTTGGAATTGGGTATTCAACCTAAGATAAGAAGAAATTGTTTCAGCACAACTATATTGATTTTACGTTTCAAAAAGGCAAAAACCCTTCACTTGTCAATCAATAGAAATCGGATATTCATAGCTATTACTCTAATCATCCTAAAACAAAACACTAGTAGGGATTTGCATTCTTCGAATTATCCGAATTTTAACTTTTGGTATATTTGAAAATAAATTTGGTTCAAATATCTACTCTTAAAACTTTATTCGTATTCAACTTGAAACCTAAATTTATCTGAAAGTTTATTATAAATATAGGGAATTTCTTAAGTGTCAATTAACGCAATAACTCATTATACCAGGTCTGTCCCAAAGTGAATGCTAATATCTAGTATGGATAATATACTAGGCCTGGGTCACATGGACCGGTCCAAGAGAGTAACTGGATCAAGAAGTTCCAAGAAGGAGACCCAGTACAAAGTTACCAGAGTACAGTAAGGAATAGACTTAGGGTGTGTTTGGTTGGGGGGTTTAGCCACAAGGAATGGGTATGAAAGTGATTGTTTGTGTTTGGTTGATAGGTTTTGTGAATGCTACTATGGGTTTGGAATACCCCATTAATGACAAAACCCATACCCTTATTAAATAAGGGTTTCATCTCCTTTCCTCATTTCTTCCTCAACTATTAATAATCATTCCCATTCCACCGAATTACCAAACATGTTAAATACTTTCACCAAAACCCATTACCATTACCAAGTATTTGATACCCATTCCGATTCCGATTCCCATGTGCGAACCAAACGCACCCTTAGTGTTTGTAATATTAGTAGGATTAGGGCTTATTACTTATAATGTAACAAGGACTCCGAGAGTAACTGGACCAAGAAGGTCCAAGAAGGAGACCCAGTACAGAGTTACCAAAGAGTACAATAAGGAATAGACTTAGGATGCGTTTGGTTCGCACATGGGAATCGGAATCGGAATGGGTATCAAATATTTGGTAATGGTAATGGGTTTTGGTGAAAGTATTTAACATGTTTGGTAATTAGGTGGAATGAGAATGATTATTAATAGTTGAGGAAGAAAGGAGGAAGGGAGATGAAACCCTTATTTAATAAGGGTATGAGTTTTGTCATTAATGGGGTATTCCAAACCCATAGTAGCATTCACAAAACCTATCAACCAAACACAAACAATCACTTTCATACCCATTCCTTATGCCTAAACCCACCAACCAAACACACCCTTAGTGTTTGTAATATTAGTAGGATTAGGGCTTATTACTTATAATGTAACAAGGACTCCTAATATGAGACAGTCCATGATTCTTATTCCTTGTAGGGCTCTAGGCCCAAAATGTGTATAAATAGACACTCCATACATGGAGGAAAGGACAAGCAATTCTGAGCAATACAATACATATATTCTCTCCTTATATTTTTTTCTACATTTTCCCCTATATTCCCGTTATTCTAACGGCTGACTGCCCAAAAGTCATAAAACCAACATTGGCGTCGTTTGTGGGGACTAACACAAAAAGCTTCGTACTTTCCTCTAAACTTGAGAAAACATGGTGATTACATGACAAAACACACGAACTGATCAACTAGTGAGGGACTTGCAAGAAACCCTTAATCGTCCCCCCTCTCATGTTCTATCTAACTAGCTAACTCTCTCCGTCTCAAGGAATCCTCGAGAGGGGGAAGGAACTCATACGAATACACACCATCGGTCATCGGCGTCCCATGGACCCAATCGGTCAAACTCCCACCTGAAATAGTGGAACTTGCTAAACAACTCCTGGAGCATGGTCGTACAGCAAGGGATGAGTCCCAACTGGACCCCTCTCGAGCGAGCGTAGCAACTCGAACAGCTGCCCCTTGTGCAGGAGGACTTCGGGCAAGGGAATCAAATACAGAAGAAATTTCACATGACATAGCAGAATGTTGTGGCGAAACCCTTGATCCCAATTGGTAGAACCGAGACCGTAGGGTAGCAGAACTCGCTAGGGAAATAAGAGACCCCCAAAAGAAAATCGATGGAGGAATCGACCGACTAACCACCCGAACCCTATTATCCACTAGTCCGTTCACTTTAGAGAACAAGAATACCGTGCACCTAGGGACTATAAATGCCTAGTGATGCCCACATATGACGAAACGAAAGATCCTAGTGATCACCTAATTGGCTTTCAACAAAAAATGATGGTAATAGGAGTAGAGGACCTGATGTACTATCGAACCTTTTTCTCGACACTTGGAAGAGTCGCATAACGATAGTTTTTATCATTATTGCCACGATCTATTGACTGCTTTGAAACCTTAGGTGAACGATTTCTAACATACTTCATGGGGAGCATAAAAACCAAAAAACACTTCATGACCCTAACCGCCATACGACAAAGAGAAACTGAGACCTTGAAAGAATTCTTGAGAAGACAATAAAAGGGAGTACAAAAGGTGGAGGATTTGGATGATTGTACAACTTTAACACTCTTCATGGAGGCCTTAAGATCAGGAGACCTATTCGCCAACCTACGAAGAGATACACCTAAGACATACGCCTAAGCTATCTAGATAGCCAACAAATATGCAAAGACGGATGAAGCCTTACGACAAAAGCAAAAGCGGGAAGCAAAGCGAAAGCAAACCAAGTACCTACAGAAGATCGACCAACCCCCGTAATGAAGAGAGCCGCATACCTAGGACCCAGCAAGTGTATGAGATACAACCACCATGCCCCACGTATGCAGGGGACCTGCCCCCACCACCTCCCTTGCAACCAAATGACCAACCACATCGTGTTCGACTATTCGATAAAAGGCCTAAGTATTGCTATTATCACAGGTGTATGGGACACACAACCGAGGAATGCATCACTCAATGAAAAGAAATCGAAGATATCATCCAAAGTGGGCGACCAGCTGCTCATCCCAACCAATGGCTAAGGCAACCCAAGCACCTAAGCAGGGACCCAAACCCTATATGATCGAGGAATAAAGTCCCCCGCTGGAATGCCCCAATAGGCGAGACAATGAGTATGAGGGGCGAGACAATGAGTGTGAAGAACAGGAACAACGGAACTAGAAACACAAGCGCGTAATCCACTAGAGACGATATAAAAAGACCGATTGAGTGCGTCTGGAATTCAAAACGACACAAGAGATTTTAGTTATAGTTAGAAAGATAAATTCGTATAGTCAATTGTCATGCACTTTCGACCATTATAGTACAATAATAAAATTATTAGTTCGAGTATGAGATACAACCACCCCGCCCCACGTATGCAGGGACTTTCCGCCGCCACCTTCCTTGCAACCAAATGACCAACCACATTGTGTTCGACTATCCAATAAGGGCCTAAATATTGCTATTATCATAGGTGTATGGGACACACCACCGAGCATTGCATCACTCAATGAAAAGAAATCAAAGACATCATCCAAAGTGGGCGACCAACTGCTCGTCCCAACCAATGGCTAAGGCAACCCAGGCACCCAAGTAGGGACCCAATCTCTGTATGATCAAGGAATAGAGCCCCCGCTGGAATGTCCCAAGAGGCGAAACAATGAGTGTGAAGAATAGGAAGAGCGGAACTAGAACCACAAGTGCGTAATCCACTAGAGACGATATAAAAAGACTGATTGAGTGCGTCTAGAATTCAAAACAACACAAGAGATTTTAGTTATAGTTAGAAAGATAAATTCGTATAGTCAGTTGTCATGTACTTTCAAACATTATAGTACAATAATAAAATTATTAGTTCGAGTTATCAGTGAGCCACTCTTGCACCTTTCATTGATCATTCGGTCTTCTAACCGCCCAACTGGCGACTGAAGATCTTCAAGGATATAGTTTAGACAAATCGCACCCGAGCGCTTATAAGGTAATAATCAGGTTACGGTAGAACATACGGAGATGACGACCGAAAGTAAAAACCTGACAAGGCCGGGTGTTGAAGGGTATGGGGTACGATCGAGAGTTATCGGTAAGAAGTCTAGGGTATAATAGGGGTTATAGGAGAATAGTCTAGTAAGTAAAATGGTCTAAGGCAGAGTTTAAAATTCATGGGGTAGTTAGGAAAACGAGGCCTAAGAATAAGTTTAGATGATCCACAATTCCCATTAGTCAGTGGAAGACATGTATACCCACTAGCCAGTGAAAGAAACGTATACCTACTAGGCAATGGAAGACACATATATCCACTAGCCAGTGGAAGAAACGTATACTCACTAGTACTGAAGTATCTAGGATTTCTTTTGAGGGGGGGCGAAGAAGCAAAGGTAAACTAAATTCAAAAATGTTTAAACACAAGGTTCAAATACAAATATCAAATACGAATAAATTGTTAAATTACAAAATACATTATAAATATTGTTGGATATAGGTGAAAAATAAAACGCATCAAAACTTTATAAAAATATTCATAACACTATTTTTTTTTTTGAACAAAACTAACCCTATTACATTGTAGTATCTGTACATGCATACTTTCTTAACCTGTTGAAGCACAAAGAGTTAATATCGCCTCCACTGAGGCTCGATCTCGTGACCTCCCGTATGGGTCCCGTATGGGAGAGCCACTACATGTCATTTGAGCACAAGGCTAATGGCTTCATAACACTATATAAAACATAATTAATTTGATAAAATAATTCAAATAGAAAACACATTATAAATT
>CP025647.1:18229935-18259736 GCA_003576665.1 Ipomoea trifida | reverse complement strand
TTCTCACCTGAACGCGATCCTATATATATATATATATATATATAATATATATATATACAATTTCAGGTGCGGCCGTGCGGTCACACACCACTCAATGTTACGAAATACACCACTCAATAACACACCACAATGTTAAGAAACACACCACAGTGCATATTTGTGTGGTGTGTTTCTTAACATTGAGTGGTGTATTTCGTAACATTGAGTGGTGTGAACCGCATGGCCGCACGGGAGAGCACGACCGCACTTGATCATGACTCTATATATATGTATATGTGTGGAAGACTCATATACCCACCGGAAGGTGGAATACACATCCCCACCGGAAGGTGGAAGACACATCCCCATCGAAAGGTGGAAGACACATCCCCATCGGAAGGTGGAAGACATATACCCACTAGCCAGTGGAGAAATGTATACCCACTAGGCAGTGGAAAACACATTCCCATCGGAAGGTGGATGACACATCCCACCTCAAGGTGGAAGACATATACCCACCGGAAGGTGGAAGACACATTTCCACCTCAAGGTGGAATACTCATATACCCACCGGAAGGTGGAAGACACATTCCCACCGGAAGGTGGAAGACATATACCCACTAGCCAGTGGAAGAAACGTATACCCACTAGCCAGTGGAAGACTCATATACCCACTGAAAGGTGGAAACACATCCACACCACAAAGTGGAAGACATACACCCACCAGAAGGTGGAAGACATATACCCACTAGCTAGTGGAAGAAACGTATACCCACTAGGCAGTGGAAGACATATACCCACCGAAAGGTGGAAACACATCCCCGCCACAAAGTGGAAGACATACACCCACCGGAAGGTGGAAGACACATCTCCACCTCAAGGTGGAAGAAACGTATATCCACTAGGCAGTGGAAGACTCATATCCCCACCATGAGGTAGAAGACTCGAATGCCCAGCATGAGATGGAAGTCCTGTATTCCCACCGTGAGGTGGAAGATTCATTTTCTCACCACTAAGTGGAAGACTCGTACACCCACCACTAGGTGAACAACTAGTATTCCCATTGCTTAGTGGAGGATACACAAAACTAAAAACTCAAGGCGTTTAAAAAATAAACAAAAAAAAAAAGAAAAGAAAAAAAAAAGAAAAGAAAAGAAGAGAAAAAAAAACAAAAAATAAAAATAAAAATCAGTCGGTCTTTGACCGATTGGAAATCATTCGGTTAAGACCGACTAGATCCCAATCAGTCAATGCCGACTACCTCACCGCTCCAAAAAAAATATAAAATAATAATAATAATAATAATAATAATAATAATAATAATAATAATAAAAATAATAATAATAATAATAGATAATAAATACTGATTTTTTTTAAATCTTAGAAATCTTATTTGCAGGTCGACTCAATTGAAGATGATCTCAAAAAAGAAGATGATTAGAAAACCTTCCTTAGTATACTTTCCAGAGACTTCGAAACGATGAAATCTCAAGAAAGTGGGGGACTGGATGATGGTCAATATACTAAGCCTGGGCTACATGGACCAACCCTTGAGAGTAATTGGATTTAGAAGGTCCAAGAAGGAAATCAAGTACAAAGTTACCGAAGAGTTCGATAAGGATTGGACTTAATATTTGTAATATTAGTAGGATTAGGGCTTATTATTTATAATGTAACAAGGACTCCCAATATGAGGTAGTCCAGAATTCTTATTCTTTGTAGGCCTCTAGGCCAAAAAATATGTATAAATAGACCCCCAACACATGAAGAAGGGGACAAGCAATTCTGAGCAATAAAATACTTATATTCTCTCCATATATTTTTCCTATACTTTTCCTATATTCTCGCTATTCTAATGGTAGTATTGGTCTGCCTTTAACTACCCAAAAGTCATAAAACCAACACTTTCTAAAGTTTTTAATGTTTTGCATCGAGTACATAGGCACAATTCAAACCAACACTATATTATTTCTAATGGGGGAAGGGTTAAAGCTCGGGACCTAAGGCTCGGAAGGGCGAAGGAGACGACTGATAGGGTAGACAAAGGATTCGTGAGGAAGGAGGGTGAGCATGGAGGATTTGATAGGGTGGGGATGCAATTTACCGAAGACCGGCTGATGATCGGTCGACCGGTCACAAATCTGTTTATTGAAGTTATTCAGTCGAATGCTTTTGTGGTGAAATTTAAACAATTAATTACCATGGAGAGAAGAAAGAGCTGGGGAAACTGAGGGAAGAAAGGCGGTCTGGTCAACCAAGGACCCGTAGCCGGATCAAGGGGTTGTAGCTGAAGGGTGATCAGGATGAGGTGATGCGCGGAAAGTAGTTTAAGGAGTTTCCTAAAGGCAGTTTGGGAAGTTCCTAAAGGCGGAGGCAATTAAGCGTGGGTCTCATGCCATCCAGAGATATGGAAAGAAGCTCATAATAGATTAGGAAAGTAGCCAAATGTAATAAAGAAAGAAATCCTAAGTCGTTTATGGTAGTTTAGGGTTTGCCAAAGGGAGAAATCCCTCCTAACTTGTATAAATAGAGGTGTAAAGCCTTGAGAAAGGCTAGTCAATTCATAATTCAAGAGAGCCTGAGTGCTGCTCATGTTTCGTGCCAAATACTTAGTCGATTTCTGGTAGTGTTGGCCTGTCGATCAACCATCCATGGTCGATAAAACCAACTTGGCGCCCACCGTGAGGATCGAGTCAAAAATTTAAGTGGATCTAACTGATAAGGTCAAAAGTATGTAGTGATGGTGACCACCAGGAGCCGTCAAGGTTAAGGAAGAACGCAACCCCAAGTGCAAGTGAATGTTGCAGCTGGGAAAACCGTTTCTCATGGGCGGGATATGCGTGAATGGATTAGCGGTCAGAATTTTTTTGGACCAGGAGAGCAAGAGCGAGAGAATGCCCCGGCTGATGGAGAAGCTCGAGCTACGGAGGTACCTGCACCCCCGCGGTCGCTAGCGTCAGCGGCACAGGTAGAACTGTCAAAACGGTAACTGACTGAGAAGGTCAAAAGTATGTAGTGATGGTGACCACCAGGAGCCGTCAAGGTCAAGAAAGAACGCAACCCCAAGTGCAAGTGAATGTTGCAGCTGGGCAAACCGTTTCTCATGGGCGGGATATGCGTGAATGGATTAGCGGTCAGAATTCTTTTGGACCAGGAGAGCAAGAGCGAGAGAATGCCCCGGCTGATGGAGAAGCTCGAGCTACGGAGGTACCTCCACCCCCGCTGCCGCTAGCGTGGCACAGGTAGAGCTGTCAAAACGGGCCCAACCCGTCGGGTTGGGCCCGTTTACCCGTGCTTTTGGACGGGTTGGGTCGAAGAAATCCCAACCCGTCCCGTATTCGGCCCGGCCCGTATAACCCATGTGGGAACACGGGTTGGCCCGTGGGTTATACGGGCCAACCCGTATAGCCCGTGTTCCCACCCCCACCCGCACCCCAACTCTCCCCGCACCCTCAAATATATTGTGTAAATGTATTAATATTTTAAAATATTGTTGCTAACAAGATTTGAACCCTTGACCTTTCACATAACTTACCACTATTGAAACCAACTATGCAAAGAACCTTTGTTAAACATTTTTATCGTGCTTCATCCGCAATTCTTCGAATGGAGTGTGCACCTATTCCATTTTGGTTTGTTTGACAACTGAATCACCTTCATAGAGTTTTTCCAATATCTCCCAAGCTTCCTTCGCAGAGTTGCAGCCGACAATAAGGCCAAATTGTCCTTCATCTAGACTTCTAGTGATCGTATTCAAGGATTTGTTGTTGTTGTCGCTATTAGTGATTTCTTGTGTAGTCCATTGGTCAATTGGGACCAGTATCACAGTTTTGTCTTCTTGAGTACGAGTCGGGTAATTCTAACTATGAGTAACAGTTTTCCGCACATTTACTCATTGTGCTTGCAAGTAGATTATGGTTCTGGCCTTCTAGTATGCGTAATTCGTTCCAACTAGTTGAGGAGACGAGCTTGGCCTTCCATTTTCTGCTGCAAGAACTTCAAGAAACAATTCGTAGATAGCAAAGTATACCTAATTTTTAGAGAGGCAGTAAAGTACGAAATTTCAAAAGGATCTTTTAAACAAGAGAGTGGTCTTGTAACCAGCTCTGATACCAAGTGAAAGTGCGCTTAATTCAATACTACTAAATGTGCTTAGTCGTGATCTTACGGAGTGAACCTATTTACTAAGTTTTGTAGGATCAGACTAATCAATTTGCATTTGTGACTAAAGTGAACTATAGTTAAGATGGTTCGGTTCGCAGTTCAGTGTTCAAATTGCTAGGAATATAAAAGACATAAAAGCAATAACGACTCAAAGCAATTTGTTAACTCAGTTCGGAATGTAGTTCCTACGTTTGGGAGGCATCACTCTAATTTGACCAACTCTTCATTGAATCAATGTAAAAAATTGTACCGACAATGTCAATTGAATAGACGTGGAGAACTCTCGGATATTCTTCAATTCACCATCCTTTAGGTTCTGCCTTGAAGAGTTGTCAAGATCTTGATCGCCTAATCTTCTTGTGCTGAGTCTCCCTCTCAATAGCAACACACCATGCTTTGATTAGAGTGAATACGTGCCCATATTCTCTCATGAGAATTCTAACTTGAATCAAAGGTAGTCTTTGTCAAATTTTCTTTTCAGGTCAATCAAATAGAATCTGTGGATCAATCTGTGTAGAATCAACAAAACTTTTGTAAGGATAATCTCCATATTTATAACAGTTGGGATTGGAATTAGTTGTAACTGAATAACCGCTCTGAACAATCTCGTTTGAACTACTATGTGTCCTGGTTCAGGTCCAAGTCTTCATGTCTTCAGATCTCTAAGTCTTCTGAACTTCATGCTGAACTAGATACCTACTAATAGAAACTCGATCTACTCTTAATATAATAAGACTTAAACTTCTTATGTTGTTGAACTATCAAATAGAATAATTGATTGACACGAAACTAAAACAACTTAGGGAGTTTTGTCCTTTCAGATACTCTTTTAATAAAACCATTTTAATAACAATTTAAATTGTTAATTAAATTATTCATAAAAAATAGACTAAAAACATTTAATTTGTCATGTGGAGCGATGAAAAAGGTCAAATAAAAGAGAAAAGCTAAAGGAAAGTGCTGCTAGTGAGAGTTCCACCTTCCCCTGGCTGGAATTTAACAAGCCATTTAACAAGTTTAGAGTTCCACCTTCCCCTGGCTGGAATTTAAAAGATAAGGAGAGTTAGATTTTATAGTGGTTCAGCTAAACTAGCTTACTACACTCTTATCCTAAAACTCTTAGGAGAATTGCACTATCACTCTTTAATAATAAGTGAACACATAGCCAACCTCATATCTCAGGTTTTTCACAATATACACTTTATTCTTACTCGATCAATCTCAGTCATGCACTATGCTTACTTCGTAGTGGGTCACCCATCCTGTGACTGCTCTAAGTCCAACACGCTTAACCACATATTCTTTTGGCTATCTGGTTGTCATATCCTACTTAAAACCAATTGGTGATAAGTAGGTGGACATTAACCATTTAACCGCATTCCTCCATGGTAAAGTCACAACCCCATGTCTTGAATCAAGCAGGGGTTGAACTCGGCCGACCCGGCCGATGCCTAACAATCCATCTCCCAGCACCTGTCGCAACTCACCTCACCATTGATTCGAAGCCGTGACCTCGGCTTCAATACCAATTGGATCTTAGCGTTGCACTATGTTTACTTCCTAGTGGTCACCGATCCTGTGACTATTGTAAGTCAAGCACACTTAACCATAGAGTTTTTTGGCTATCTGATTGCCATATCCAACTTAAAACCAAGTGGTGATAAGTAAGTATACATTAATCATTTAACCACATCCCTCCATGATAAGTCCTAGCGCAACGTCTCGAATCGGGCAGGGGCTGAACTCGGCTACCTGGTCGACGCCCAACAAGTTAATCACAAAATTATTTGAATTTCTCCAACTATGTAGACCTTGGTTTGAGGTTCTTCATTACTTTGCCAAAGTCTTGAACTTGATCTCTGCTTTGTTTTCCATCACTTGTCTGTTTTAGCGTGCTTATAAGCTTATTTTTATGCATTTATATATTTTATCGTATCAAAAGACTAGCACCACATTCTGATTTGAATGGGGTTATTTATAAACCCATTTGAATATGTCCATTGGAAGGAAACAAATTCGTATCGCATATTATCCATCGTGCAATAACCAGTGGATATTGTTTTTGGTTACTTTTGTCAGATTTTCAGCCGTTACTTTGCTTTTAGCTCTTGATTTCTTGCTTTTTATACTGCACCTTTTGCATTGGCCATTTATGGGAATCCTCCTTGGAATGTGTACCTATGACACATTGAACCTTTGTAACATTCTTATTGCATGTTCTGACTTTTGAGGTTGATTACTATTCGGTTACAAAATGTTAGATTAGTTAATCCATTAAGATAACTTTTACTTCTTAGAATCACTTTCCATGTCATACATCATCAACCTTTCAGATTTGACTTATTAAAAGTAAATATTTTTAACTTTCGAAAATAACTAACTATTCGGTTAGTGATTTTCAAAAAAAAAAAAACTATTCGGTTAGTTTTACTTTCTAGTCAAGGTTGACCCTTCCACTTTTCAACCATATAACCAAACTCTTCAAATCTTTAATCTTCAGCTTTCAAGTCTTCAGATCTTCTACTTCTCGAGCTTCAACTTTCTGAATCCTGACTTCTCGAAGATTAACCTTTCGGGAGTTATTGTCCACAACCTTCCAATGTTTGACTATCCTAAGGTTACTTTTCGAATTATATTTACTTTTTTCGGCATATTTACTTTTCGATTAGTAAAGTTCATTTCTAAAGTTGACCTTTTAGATTTACATGAGAAATTCTTAAGTCTAGAAAATTAAAAATAATTGGGGATCTAAACTTTCTAATTTGTTCAGTATCATCAAAATCTAACTATTACACTTGTTCCTACCATTTTATGGACTTATCAATGATTATCAAAATCACATTAAGAAGTCTACATTTACTTTAAAATGAAATTATTAGGACATAATGTGTATTTTCAATTTTAATCTTCTACAATAATAATCCTCTTTATTATTATTACTTTTTATCACAAGTTGAAAATACTCATTTTAATAATATTTTAAATTAACAAATAAAATTTTATGCTATTTAAATTTGATATATAAAAATCATATTAATTATTTACTTATTTTACTTGTTACATTGGGTATTAGTATAGTTGTACAATGCGCATGCTATAAGTAGTGTGTGTATTTTAGAGTAGCTGGTAGTAAATGATTTTATGTTTAGCATCCAACTTATTTTTGTCAAAAGTAATAAAGTATAAATTAGAATGTCAACTACTATAAACATAAAACAATAACATTTTTGTAAATAGTGAAAATAAAATTATCATTTATTTATAAAATGTCAATGTTCATCTTTGTAATTTTTTTTTTAAAAAACTTGTTACTGAAATCAAATGGTTTACAGTTGAACCTCACTGATTTTGTTGGTTTGATATAAGTGCTGTTTTCTTTTTCCTCTTCTTCTACTTTTTCCTTCATACGGAATTTTTTTAACCACCCATAATTAAAGTTTTTCAAGTAAAAAAAAATATTTTTGTTAACAAAATTCAGTGGGGCAAACCAGTGCATAAATGTGTTATTTAATGAGTGGTTGCAAGAAAAAGAGAAGTGATATGATAGATTCTCCTAACCCGGTTTTTTTTTTTTTGAAAATCCCAACCCGTATTTGTTTGTGGATATTTTTAATAGGAATAAGGTTCAAATTGACCACTGATCGTAACCTGAAAGTGCAATTAGGTCACTAAACCAAAAAAAAAGTGTAATTAGGTCACTGGACACTCTAAATATATGCAATTTCACCTTATAGTAGTAGTAGTAACATGATGAAATGCATAATAACATGTTATCAGGTGAAATTGAATATATTTGAAATGTTCAATGACCTATTTTTTTTGTTCAGTGACCTAATTATACTTTCAGGTTACCTTTAGCGGTCAATTTCAACCTTATTCCTTTTTAACAAAAAACATAAGAATTGGAATGAAAGTATTCGCACTTCCCAAAAAAAATACTCAAAACTTAAAATTTTTATCAGTTTTTTTTGAAACCAAAGAATCATTGATTAATGCAAAAGAGCAGAAATAGAGTCAGGTGGGACAGAGTCCCAGTACAGAGAATCTAACTGCGAAAAAGCCAATGCGGCAAGATTATGTGCTATGACATTCTGTGATCTAGGAACTAATTTAACCACACAACTATGAAATAATAACATAAACGTCCTGCTTGCTTGGATAGCATAGCCTGCGTGAGAGCGAATCGAACTCCCGTGCTGCAAATGTGATCGTAATTGCGAACAATCCGTGTAAACCTCCACCGACTCCAGCCCCTTATCCCGCAGCCATGAAAGGACCTGCTTACAAGCCTCCGCCTCCGCCATTAATGGTGAGTAGCAGTCCGGTAGCGGTCCAGCACACGCTGCTAAGAAATTCCCTTGTGCCGTGAGAAGAACCGCCCCGTAGGACGCCTTCCGCGTGGTTGCACAATACCCTGCATCGAAGTAACATCTTGGCCACACCGACTGCCCATGATCTGAGGCGTTGCTTATCACGTTCGAGTTCTCGGGAACAATGGGATTGCCGTGATGGACAGCCGTCCATGCCTGTAGTGCAGCCTCTGCTGAGTATTTCACTCTCCTTGGCAGTGGTAGGAATCCATCCCAGACAGCCTGATTCCTTGCGCGCCACGTGTGATACAACGCCGCAACTGTGCGTGTAATGTCTCCTTCAGAAAAGTTATGCAAAATATTTGAGAACCACATGCTAAAAGACATTCCAACAGAAGGTGCATTAGGTAGATTGAATTCACACCAAACTAGTTGGGAATAAGCACACGAAACCAATGCATGTAAAACATTCTCATGATCTACACCACACTTAGGACATGTTGGGTCTACATCTACCCTCTTTATAAGCAAGTTAGTGGTGACTGGTAGAGAGTCTGTTAAAGCTCTCCAGAGAAAGATTTTCCATTTGGGTGGTACTTTTATTTTCCATAGGGAACTCCATCTATCAAAACTACCCTCCGGTTCATTAAATTCACCCATGACTACCCTATAACCATGCTTCACAGAATAACAGCCCCTTGGGTCATTGTGCCAAAACCACTCATCCTCATAGTCTAGCGAGATTGGGACCCTGGTAATGCGCTGAACATCCACCGGGTTGAAAATATCATTGAGAATGGAGAGGTCCCAGGCACCACTATCAGCATCAATTAGGCCAGATACACATGAACCACTGAGTTGTGCAGGCATAGGTGTTTGAACAATTGGAGTTGGGTCATCAGGTAGCCAAGGATGTCCCCAAATTAGAGTAGACTTCCCATCCCCAATTCTGCGTCTCACACCTGTGCAAATTATGTCATCAGCAGCCATGATGCTACGCCAACAGAAGCTTGGAGAGCTGCCAATAGTTGCTTCAACAAAAGAGGTTCTAGGGTAATATCGTGCCTTATAGATCTTAGCAACCAAAGAGTCAGGCATAGTTAGAAACCGCCAAGCCTGCTTACCTAACATAGCCAGATTGAAAGCACGAAGATCTTTAAAACCCAGTCCTCCAAATCTCTTGGGTATGCATAAACGGTCCCATGCTTTCCAATGAATCCTTCTCTCAGATCCTGAGCCCCACCAGAAATGGTTCATAACTCTCTCAATAGAATGACATAATGAATCAGATAGCAAAAAGACACTCATAGAGAAAGTAGGCATTGCTTGGGCCACACTTTTCAAGAGGATCTCCTTACCAGCCTGTGAGAGAAGCTTCTTGTTCCATGACCCAATCCGCTGAATAATCTTGTCTTGGATATATGCAAAGGCCGCCTTCCTGTTCCTGCCCACAAAAGCCGGTAATCCCAGATATTTACCGAAATTAGGGGCTTGCACAACACCCAGTACTAATTCCACCTCCTCCTTGTGCGCGGCTTGTGTGTTCCTACTAAAGCAAACACTAGATTTGTGATAATTTACTGCCTGGCTAGACATACCCTCATATAATTCCAGACAATGTTTTACCACACCAGCCTCCTGGGCATTTGCTATAAAAAATAACAGGCTGTCATCTGCAAAAAATAAATGGGAAACCGGTGGGGCTCCCCTGGCCACTCTGTAGTAACATAGAAAGCCCCTCTGCACAGATGATAAACAAATATGGTGACAGAGGGTCACCTTGACGTAACCCGCGAGAAGGAACAACAGTACTAGTAGGGGCACCATTAACCAGGAATCTATAGGAAACTGTGGAGACACAGAGCATAATTAAATCAATCCACCTGGGTGCAAAACCCAAAGCCTCCATCATTCTTCGTAAGTAAGGCCACTCCATACGATCATAGGCTTTAGCCATGTCTAACTTCAGGGCTCCCCATCCAACTAACCCACACTGCTTTCTATTGAGATAATGACCAATTTCCGCAGCAACCAAGATATTATCAGTGATAAGCCTATTCGGGATGAAAGCACTCTGTGATTCAGATATCACTTTACCCAATAAAGCCTTCATTCTATTTGCTAACATCTTAGCCATTACTTTATAAACCACATTACATAAAGCAATTGGTCGCAAATCTGCCACAGTTTCAGGGACCTTCTTCTTGGGGATTAGAACAACATTTGTTGCATTAAGCCCTTCCGGGAAAGAGCACGTTTGCAAGCAAGTAATAACGAACTCAGACACATCTCCCCCCACCATATCCCAATAATGCTGGTAGAATCATGGGTTCATCCCATCCGGGCCAGGGGCCTTATCTGAGAACATCGAGAACAGGGCTTCCTTAACCTCTTCTAATTCAAAAGGGCGCAGGAGGGCTTCATTATCAGTATGGGTAACACGGGGCTGAATAGTATTAAAGAATGATTCGTCCAGAGCTGACCCGGAGGAGTGGAAAATTTGCTCGAAATAACTCACTACAACAGCCTCCAAAGGCTCCCCTTCTACCCAGTCACCCGCTTCATTTTTTAATTTAGAGAGGGAATTTTTCTTTTTACGAGCAGAGGCGTACCTATGATAGAATTTGGTATTTGTATCAGCTCCCTTTAGCCAGTGCTGCTTTGCACGCTGCCTCCAAAAAATATCCTCCTGTGCCTCGAGACGTGTCAACTGATTTTCCAGCCTCCGATACTCAGCTAGTGACTCCGGGTCCCGAAGACCCCTCAGCCTATACTGAGCTTTCCGCAGGAGCTTCAGTTGTTTCCCAAACTTATGGAATCGGTCACCACCCCATCTCTAGAGCCTCTGTCCGCAGAGTTGCAGACAACTCATCAGCCCCTCAACCCTGCCATCCTGTCAGGCATGTTCCACCACCTCCCTACACCCCTCATCAAGCAGTCAAGCCATCTCGAACTTAAAACCTCGTCGGAAACCCCCACGCCCCGCAATTCTTTCAGACAACCTTAGAAACAAGGTCGAATGATCAGAAGAGCGAGTGAGAATATTCTCAACGATAGCTCCCTCCTGCAGTCCCCTCCAACCAATATTAACCAGCACTTTATCAAGCCTCTCTTCCATCCAATCCGCAGAGCCCCTGCCACGCTCCCATGTAAACTGATAGCCTCGAAGCGGCAGCTGAGACAGCCCACAGTCATCCAATACTTCCCCGAATCCGCGTAGTAGAGCATCCGGGTGGGGGTTACCTCCTCTCTTTTCATGTTGAAACAAAAGATCATTAAAATCTCCTATGACAACCCAGGGCAAGTTTGAAGCAGTAGCCAAAGAACGAAGCAAGGCCCATGCCTCAGACCTTCTACTACGCTTAGGATATCCATAGTAGCACGTCATACGCCAAGGAGCAGAATTAGATATAGTGACCTCCACATCAATATGATACCTCGAAAAACAAAGCAGTTTAGCCGTACAATTCCTTCTCCAAAACAAAGCTAATCCTCCACTCAAACCAACACTATCAACGTAAAATAGACCATCAAAACCAAGTTTCACCCGTATTCGTTCAGCATGAACCCGGGCAACCTTAGTTTCCATAAGAAAAAGAAAATCGGGCTTCTTAGAGGACACGAGGTCCACAATCTCTCGAACTGTGCGTGGATTGCCCAAGCCACGACAGTTCCAACTTATAGTGCTCATGATGATGGGCGAGTCCGTGCACCAGGACTCGCCGAACACAAGTTTTTGAGACATCGGACATCAGAACATCACCATTACCACTGTCCTGCCGCCTGCTACCACTCCCAGACCCTTCCCGCCGCCTCTTTGAAACTGCGACTACCGTTGAAACCCTTGCACTATCTTCGGTAATTGCAGCTCTTGCCGCCGCAATCTTCTCCTCAACTTGGGAAGCAGCAGGGATCCCATCCCTCGAAGGACCCTCGGCTGGAACTAACCAAGGCTCCCCCACCGCTCGCGGACTGCGGCTACCACCAGCTCTCAACTCAGGGCCGAAGGGATATTGGCTAACGGGGAGCACTGATTCTCAAGCATGAATACAAAACTTATAAGAATGGCCTAATAAACCGCAAAAGAAGCAATAAGTATGGAGTCGTTCATATTTAAACGAAACCCAGCAGTGAGACTTATCCCTCTTAATGAGCTTCATGCCGCGCCTCAAAGGACGCCCTACTGGTACAGAAACACGAACACGGTAGAAGGTTCGCCAAGGCACCCCCGCAAACCTATCATCGCACCGCACAAACCGACCCACGAAATTTCCAACCTGTTCAAGAACAAGATCAGAAGTATACCCCATAGGGAGGTCATGCACCTGTAGCCACATATCGATGGAATCCAAAATCACAGCAGCTGGTAACACGCCGTCGCAGACTTGCCGACAGATTAGCGTGTTATTCTAGAAGGACCAAGGTCCCTCCTCCAAAACGCGTATCATGTCTGATTCATGGTAGAAGACAAAGAGAAAGAGATTTGGCTGAATCTCAGTTATCTGCACCCCTTTCACAGGCTGCCAAACAGAGGCCATTACTTGTCGCATGTACTCCACCTTCACCAGTTTCACCGTAAGAAAACGACCTACCACCACCCATGTGTGCTCGCCATCAACCTGAATCTCCCCCACCCCTTCACCAACCGGCTCAAAACCCTCTTCTTCATCCTCCAAGGCCATGTCGGCCCAACTTGCCGTGATTCGGCCTACCCCTCCTGCACCTGTGTCCGTCGCCATGCACACGATTGAAACGAAAAACGCCGTAAAACAGCGAAGAAAACCGAACAACGATCGGAAAAAACCTGAGAAAAGGAGAAAACCCTAGGAAACCCTAGTAGGGGAAGCAAAACCCTAGACAAGCTAGAGAGGAAAAAAAAGTGAAAATTTTTATCAGTTTGGAATATATCAATCCAATATTATTCTAATTACCAAAGCATCTTTGAAACTCAAAAACGGCCAATTTGCACTAAATATCTTTCTATTTTATTTGATTTTGACATTTAATCCAACTTGTGAGCTTGACTTCAATTTAAAAAAAAAAATTCTCTTAAATTTTATTAGGGTTTCTTGTTTGCAGTAGCAACATTTTTACTTTTATTTCTTAACTATTAATGTGATCAAATTTAATCTTTTAATATTTTAAATCAATCAAATTCAGTTTAAACCAACTTGGTTAGCGTGAGTAGTCATTCACTCTTGTCCCTTATTAAGAGAGGTAAGGAGTTTGAACCCCTTCTTGTATGAAAAAACCAATCTGGCCAACACTTGGCAAATTATGATATGGACCCCATGTTCACAATTTAAAAACTCTATGTTCACAATTTTAAATTTCAATATATAAAAATACATTAATCAATATTCACAACTTTTGAACTCTATATTCACAATTTTATTATATAGATTCAAAAATTGTGTTATACTACTGAATATAGAGTTATGAAATTGTGAATGTAGAGTTCTGAAATTGTGAACATAGAGTTCTGTAATTGTGAACATAGAGTTTTGTAATTGTAAATATATAGAGTTCAAAAATTATGAATATAGAGTTCAGAAATTGTGAATATAGAGTACTAAAATTGTGAACATAGATCTGGGTCCACCTAGCAAGGTGGACTCGTCGGGTCCATGGCATAACAACCGCCAGCACTTTGTCCCTTAATTGGGTCGGCTCGGTGCAAACAAGGATTAGCCTAAGGATGGTAGGGGCTTAAAGGTGTCTCCTATAGTTATGGCATGCTTAGGACACCTCGTGGTTTGACCAAAAAAATCAATTTAAAATGTCATCATTTATATAGGGGTGAGCAAGACCCGACCGGCCCGACCCACTCGTCCGGCCCGATGCCCGAAATGAAGGTTTCCGGCCCGATCCGTATCCGAAGGCATAAATCCAAACCGCCCCGTTGTTTAGTTCGGCCAGAGTACATTCGGGTAGGGTGGGGTATTTTTCACCCCGACCCGCCCGAATATCCGAAAGATATTTGAGTTAGGGTTTAGATGCATTGCATACGACGTCGTTTGGGATTTATATATATATATATACATATGTAGACATTGTGCAGCCATTCTGTCCATTTCTCTCTTCTCGCATCCCGCATTCGCCATTTCTCTCTTCTCATTGATGTTCTCGACTTCTCTCTTCTCAGTTCTCTCTTCCCTACATCCTCACTCGTCACTCCCCTGTCCTCACTCCTCACTAGTCTGAGTAGTTTCTCGTGAGTTGACCGGTGGACGGTGGAAGGCGTAGAGGAACGGAGGAAGATGCAGTGCCAAAACCCTAGATCTAAAATCAGATGATGAAGCCAACGATGTCGACGAGGGCACTACTCTAGTAGTCCAGTCTCCGACGAACAACGGCTTGGAGACATGCGAAAGGTATTTTTTGGACCTGTTTGTTCTATTATTTTTGACATTTCATTCTATTTTTTGGCTAGGTTACTAGGAATTTTGAGTCCCTTGTGAATCTGCGGCGGGGACGAGTAGTTGACGACGGCGCCAAGGCCACAAGGTCTCCCCTGCGAATCTTCCACGACCAAGTATGCGAGCGACGAGTCTGACGAGGGCACTACTCCAGTCTCCGACGAACAACGGCTTGTAAACAGCCGAAAGGTATTTTTTTGACATGTTTGTTCTATTAATTTTTTCCTGTTTGTTCTATTAGTATATTAAAGAAGGTAAATATTTGTTTTCTGCTCTTCATTATACCATTCCATAAATATTTGATTTTTTTTTTTGTTTTTACGTGAGTTGATGACTTGATTATACCTGTTTGGTCTCATGATAATTAGTAGCACTACATATTTTGGTTGTTCCTCTGGAATTCATCATTGTCTATGTTTTCCGAATGCAATTATCATGGAATTTCTCAAAGACTAGCTTTTCTTCTGAAAAATTTTGAACTTCTGCATGTATCAATTTGGGATTTGGTATTCATATGACCCTTGTGTTTTCTGATTTTAGTCTCTTTCTGTTTTGTCTCTAGCATTACTGTCTGATAGCACATGGCTTGTGACTTGTGAGAGCTTATAAGTATGAAAGTTGTCCATATTATATCACAATATATAATCTTTGGTTTTTCTTTCTGTGTTCAGTGCAAGCTTTAATGGGGATAAAAGCTTCTCTAAAGGATCCCCATGCTGTTCTTGATAATTGGGATGAGGATGCTGTTGATCCATGTAGTTGGACTATGTTCATTTGTTCTGCAGAGAGTCTGGTTATGAACTGTAAGTTTAATCAAGAAAAAACCTCATTTCTTTACAGACAGTCTTAAATTCTTGCCTGCAAATCTAAAATGAAGATCAAAAAGTGTCCTAATCTTGAGTGAATGGTCTTATGGTCAATCTGATATGGTATATCACTCTCCCTTACTCTCATTTACTTCTTAAAGTAGTTCTTTATTATATATTTTTAAGTCTTAATGTTTAATGTTTACTAATTACTACTTTGTTTGTTATGATGATGCTTCCACCATACCATTTGTCTGAATCAAAGGACTTTTTTTTTTTTTTTGAATGCTACTCACTCTATTACAGTGTAGTATCTGTTCATAAACTACTTTCTCAACCTACTGAAGCACAAAGAGACAGCAACGCCTCTACTGAGGCTTGAACCCACCACCTCCCGTATACAGGGAAGGGTTTGATGCCACTGGACCACAAGGCCCTTGGCGAATCAAAGGACTTTGGATTGGTATGTTGCTCATGAGTTTTGAGTTTTGTTCCAAAACTCATGTAGCAATTTGCCTCCAATCCTACTTTGGTATGTAAAAATAGCAATCTGATCCTTTTTTTTTGTCATCAGTCATCACACTTAATTATTGTGCATTTGTGTTATTTGACCAGGCATATTTGAACAGGGAGAGGCTAAACTACTGGACTGATAGAATGTTGATTCATGAAGTTATAAATTGTAATTTGGACCATCTAATTTTTAAAAAATGTATTCTTTATTATATTTTTTTTAAAAGTTTCACTAATTGCAAGTTTTAAGTTGTAACTTGTAATTACTAATTTTTAAGTTGTAACACTTGAACTAAAAAGTACTCAGTAGTATATTTTTCTATTTTTTTTAATAAAAAAATCTGAACAAAACCGACATCCGATAAAAACCGTCCGAATCCGAAATTATTATTATCCGACAATTTTAAGTAAATAAATAAACGGATTGGATTTCAAAAATGAAAACCGAAATCGAACGGGTTGGCGGTTCATATAACCGAACCGTCCGAACCCGTCCGATGCACAGCCTTACATTTATACAAACTTGAGGGCATTTCAAACTAGATCCGGTGTATGCCTGATTCAAAAAAGTCAATTGGCTAAATTTAGTTAAATTAATTGTCAAAATTAGCCAAGAATCTTGTGGTCAAGCAGCATGAAGCGACTCTCTCAAATTAGAGGTTATGGATTCATGCCTCTGGGGCAATGTTGACTATTTAGACTTCAGTAAGTTAAAAAAGTATATATTGACAGATATTAAATGTAACAGGGTCAATAGTACTCAAACTAAAAAAAAATTGTCAACAATTAATAAAACTAGATTTCAATTTTTATTTGTTTGTACTTCCCAAATATTATCCACTATTCTTAAAAAGAAAAAAAAAAAAAAGTTTACAATGGTAGGGATCAAAATGTCATGCTTGTATTTTGTATTTTGCAATATTATATTCTACTCTTTATGTATCTTAATGAAAGACGACATATTATAAAACTTTTCTTATAAAATAAATACCGTAAATAATTTTGTATTTTTCCATTACCATTTCAATAAAAGTTAAAAGTCAAAGAAGTTATCTGGCCTTATGGCCAAAACCGCCCAAAAGTGAAGAAACATATATATAATTCTTCAAACTATATTCTTATTTTAGTATAAAACAAGTTCTTTCTACCAGAAACCTAGACTTCAAAGTTCAAACTACAATTTTAATTCTTGACATATGTTTCAACAATAAATCTAATAACAATTATGGAAGAGTGATTGTAATTAATTAATAATTAAAAATCTGAAAATACATATTAATAGAATTTTTTTTTTTTAAATAGGTAGGTAATAGAATTTTTTTTTTTTTTTAAATGACAGAGGAAGGATAAACAAATAGCTAATGCCAATCCTGTCCAGCCAAATCAAACGCAGAGGCAGGCTCAAAAGTTGAAGGAAGCAGAGACAGAAATATTTCACGAGGACACCACTGTCATTACAAAATGTCGCAAGCCGCAAGGGTAAAACCGGAAGCGTAAATTATAGCAAAAACTATTTTCTTGGATATATTATTTAATTTTTCAGTATGCAAAGGCATTGGGTCTGTTTCCGGTGGCTCCTCGGCGAGCCTTGGGAGGAGGAGGAGCCGCCGCCGCCGCCGCCGGTGACGGCGTTGGACGTTGGGGTTTCATGGCAGCCAATGAACAGTGATCTCTCTTTGATGACGGCGCTTTCGTAGCCGCCGCTTGCCCTTCTTCGTCCATCCCTATTTGCCTGCACCTGCACTCCACGCTGCAAAATCCCCTATCTCCCCTACCATCATCATTATAAAATTAATTAAAGTAACACCTTGAGTTAACCAAAAAATTATAGTGTATTTTGAAGTCAAAATAAATAAAAGACAAAATAATATACTTGACTTAATTCTATTTTTTATCCTAGATTTATAAATAACAATTCACTTTTAATAAAAAAAAAATTCAAAATATCTTCATTTAGTCCTAGTAATATTATAGTATAATCATTTTTTTTGTTCTCAATCAGCAAAATCATTGAAACGTCGTTAAATACAAAGATATTTTAATTTTTTAATAAATAGTGGGTCGACCCGTTATATTTTTATTTTTATTATTTTTCAAAAAATCATAATTAAAAACTTAAATGTCTTTGTAGTTTACTTAATATAAATGATTCTGTTAATGAAGTACTAAAAATAGTCATACTACAATAATACTATAATCAAATGAAATTATTCTAAAAAACCAAAAGAGAATAAAAGTGGATCGGAAAAAAATTGGTATTATCTCCTAATAACAATATCATTATGGCCGTGTTTGGTAAATGGCTGTTAGCTGATTAGGTTGGTTGTTTGGGTTAAAAGGTATGATTTGTTGATAACATTAGCTGATTAGGTTGGCTGTTTGGTAAAAGATTAGCTGTTAGCTGATGGCTGTTTGATATAATTTCTTTTATCAAAAAGCTAATTGAAAAGGCTACTTTGAGTAGCTTTTTGAATTTTAGCATTTTGGAATTACAACAAGCTTATTAACCAAACAATTAATAGTTGTCAAATAAGCCAAAA
The DNA here is from genome assembly GCA_003576665.1 of Ipomoea trifida. Taxonomy (NCBI): domain Eukaryota; kingdom Viridiplantae; phylum Streptophyta; class Magnoliopsida; order Solanales; family Convolvulaceae; genus Ipomoea; species Ipomoea trifida. The sequence continues at coordinate 18,241,005 of CP025647.1, read as the reverse complement.
TTGACTGATAGGCTGATTATTTACCAAACAGGGCCTATATACTTTTTAAAATAACATTTAAAAAAAACAAACAAAAATATCAACCATATTAATCCTCGTTTATCACTTATGCACGCGCACACATATAATCATACAAAGAAATTGGCATGAACAACAATATGAATATCGCCTTTATGTGGTCAACTTATCATTTGAGATAAACATCGAAACCATTTTATTCTAACCAACTTGTATTAACGTTGTTTATGTTGTCGGGTAATTGATATATCTCGCCTTTTCCTTTGAAGTGGCATCTGATCTGGTCATTTAACTTTAAAACCCTTTTGACAAATCAAAAAAGATTCACATAAATAAAGCGCTAAGTGTTAAGAGGAAGAGCTAGGTATATATATAGAGTAAAACAACATAATCAAAGGGTAACTCAAGTGATAAATGAACTTCTTTGTAGAGAAGATTCTTAGGATAACTCAGATTTGATCTTCATAAATAACAATTTTTCTTGAACCACCTCCAGTGGATTAAGACGACCGAGATAGCTCCAGAATATCTAATAGTTAAAAAAAATAAAAAAAAAATAAAATAAAATAAAAAAAAAAATAGAAGAGTGCTCACTTGTACATGTAGATGTCTTTGCCAGGCAAGAGTTTCCGCTTACAGAGATAACAGGAATGAAGAAAGGCGGCGGGCGGAGAGGGTCTCCGGGAAAAAGGAGAAACAGGGGTGGGAGAGGAAGAGGTAGGTGAAGGAGGTTTGATGATCATATTACTAGCTTTGCTAACTACTTGTGAACTGCTACTTGAGGTGGCGTTATCCTTGTGGCCTTCCAGTACTACACTGAGCCCCACCATCTCATTGCTTTTACTCAACCTCCTCACGGCGGTGGACGGCGGCGGCTGAGGTCTGAGGACTGAGGAGAGGGCGAATTGAAGACTTTAGTTTTGGAAGGTAAAAGAGGTTAGGACAAGTATATACAAGTAGAGAGTGGAGAAGTACTGCTTTTCAGGGAAGCGGGCCAATTGCTTTACTATGATAAATTCTTACTTAACTACCTATAAAGTCAATAAATACATAATTGAAACTTAATGAATAACCATTATATTATATTATATTATATTTTATATTATATATATATATATATATATATATATATATATATATATATATATATATATATATATATATATATATATACCCTAATTATTATATCGTTTATTAGAAAAATATATTATCTCGTATTAAATTTTTTTTACTAAATATAATATTTCTTGTTATTTTACATGATTTTAATGCATTACAGCCCATATTCATTATTTATCAATGAATTAGAGAACAAAAGCAATGAATACAATACTTATCATATTCATCATATTGGAGAAGTGATCAGGTTTGTGAAGTATAATTCTTATACTTGATAGTATGATTTATCTCTTTTTATGTAATTTGCAAACTATTAAATAATGATTATAAATGTATCAATAAAATTGAACATTTATTTCCAAACAATCTTCCTCTATACAATAGCAAAAACTTTTCTGCCACGTCATCTTCCCGCCTAAATGAAACTGTGTCGTTTTGATGGGTTAATTTATTTCTTAAGATTGCTGATTAATTGTATCNCAACAATTTGTAAATCGTTTTCTCATTTATGAGTTTTTTTCTATTGCTCCATAATTTCAATTTTCATTTTTAATACTAAATTGCTTAGGCGTTTTTCTACACAATAAATTTATCAAAAGTAACAATTTGTTCATTTTAATGTCCGTGCATCGCACGGGTGCAACTACTAGTAATATTAATAATCTCTTTGTAATACACCATATTTCTTTTTTGGAATTCAACATTCAAGGGGATCTATTATGGGTGTTTTTTTTTTTGAAAGCCACTATTATGGGTGTTTGATTGGCATGAATTGTAATAATGCAATTACAATGATATTCAAAAAATGTGGAAACAACCGTGTTTGATTGGAGAGAATTGCAATTCAAACGAATTACAATTCAATAAATTGTAATTCATACCTCCCCATTTTTTTTTTGGTATATAAGAGGCCCTCATAGGAGAGCATTATCTAATTCTTAAAAAAGGCGTGCCATGAGCGCCAACATTGGATAGACCGTTCAGCTCGATCGAAGCATTATGCAGTGTTAGAGTCCCCCATTCCATTGTCTGGCCAAATTTTGCAAGCCAGTCTGTGCATTTTTTCCCCTCTATATCAATATGAGAAACTCGAAACATGCTTAACTTTTTCACAAGGTCCAAGCAATCCTTAATGAGAGGCCCAATCATTTCTTCCCGGCTAAGCCCCCCATTCAAGATGGACACTACTGCCGCCGAGTCCATTTCAACCCACACATTGGCAAACCTTTCTCTCAGACAGAGTCGTAGACCCTCCCTTAAGGCCCACAGTTCAACTGAGAAACTATAGTAAGCCCAACGTAATTTCCGTACCTCCCAATATAAATTGCAATTTAACATGGAAAGGAAAGTAAAAAAAAAAAAAAAAAAAAAAAAAAAAAGACATTTTTGCCTTTAATTATTATTATTATCACACATGACATTTTATTCTTTACATCACTTATTTCCTTCCTATTCCCAATAATTTAACTTATAATTCCTCCTCCCAACTAAACGCCATGTTATAAAGTGTTTTTGTTCCATTAATAATATTTAAAGTCGAGATTTACTTGAATGACAAATGATTGGTAAAAGTATTAATCTGTTAAATAATACAACTTGTATTAAAATTTTTATCTCAAGTTTTGCATTATTTGGCGTGGTTAGGTTAAATATAATAAACTAATTTTGTTAAAAATTGATTAAATTTGTAATAAAATAATCTGTTAAAATTTAATAAAAAAGTTTTGGTAGGGGGACAGTGTTTACCCAGACTAGCTATAAGATGTGTATTAAAGACAGTGGCGAAGCGAAGGATCCTACCAGTTGGTTGCCACGTACCCCTTTAAGCTTATCTTTCATTTTCTGAAATTTTGCACTTTTTTTTTTTCTCTGTAAGTTTTTGTTGGTTTCCTTGTTTTGTCTTCTTCCTTCGTCTCCACTTTAAGCCGTTTAAGGTGTGTGTGGTTCATATCCTGATATCACGTCCCCAAAGTCTAAGATTACCTGAGAATTCGGAAGGCACTTGATACTATGAAGAGTTGTGCTAGAGACTTGTCAATTTCACATTTTCACCGCATAATTTTTCACCGCCTAACGTCAATACAAAATATAAAAAATTTTGTGTTAAAAGGGTTTTTAATTTCTTTGTGTTTTATAAATGAATTTACTAGAGACCCGGTAGTGTTATAGTATAGTTATTATTAATTTCCTGGTGTGGTTAACAAAGATTAAAAGTATATGATTTTTTGTGTTTAATTTTTTCTTTGTTTTAGAAATATAAGGTGCTAATGTGGCATATGTCAACTCATGAGGGATGTCTTATTCGGTGAAATGATACGAGAAAATAAGTAGTATTATTTTTAGAAATATAGAAGCTGACATGGCATATGCCAAGTTAGGAGGAGTGCCTTACTTGATGAAATGATGCAAGAAAATAAATATTTTTTACTATCTGATAAAAATAAAAATTCAGAAAAAACTACAAAATTATTTATAGTTATTTGACATTTTTTGAAACTAAACAAAGATGTATAACAATCATTTTGATAAATTAATGTAGAAGAGTTAATTTCATATTTACTCTTTGACTTTGATAGTTTTTTCTTTTAATCTAGTACAAAATAAATATTTTCATAAATCGTATAATTTGTTTCCCTAAATGTTAACTCTATAGCAAATATACAAATTTAGAGTGTGACCTTCTATATTTGATCAGAAGATATCGTGAACCTCATTCAAGCAGGGCCGGTTTTTTGATTTGCGGGGCCCTGTGCTAATAACTAAGTGAGGCCCAATCAAAGTATAAATAAACTGCGAATTGAAGAAAAATTGCAAAGAGAAAAATACAAAAAAAAAACTAATTTTGAACCAATATATTCACAAATACATATACTAACTATTAGGCCAGGCTGGACTAGGGGCCCCCAAAATTTTGGGGCCCTGTGCGGTCGCACGTCTTGCACGCCCTAAAATCCGGCCCTGCATTCAAGTAATGATTAGACGCTATAATATAAATGTGGTAGCAGGGATGGATTTACAGTTGGGGCAGTGCCCCCCACCCCACCCCCATATATAGCCCTAGTATGTGTGTGTGTGTGTGTGTGTGTGTGTGTGTGTGTGTAGAGGATCAAGTGAAAAAGAAACCTTATTAGGTGAAAAATATGATGCAATCTCAGACATTGATTAAGTTCATATCAACGTTCAGAACAAAGCAACTTTAAAAAAAAAAAAAGCGGTGGCATTATGGTAATTTTGTGTAAGTTAATTTTTTTTTTCTTCCAGTGCACATTGTCTCTTCTTCTAGAGCACATTGTTATGCAATATATACATGGCACATTGTTATACCTTCCAAAGCACAATGTTGTGCCTTTGTAGTGAATATTGTTTGAGCCTTCCTGAGCACATTGCTTAGCCTTCCAGAGCACATTGTTGTGCCTTGCAGTGCAATATATATATATATATATATATATATATAATATTAATCAAATGTGGCCGTGCTCTTAGGTGTGGCCGTGCGGTCACACACCACTCAATGTTACGAAATACACCACTCAATGTTAAGAAACACACCACAATGAAAATATACAAAAACACCATAAAACACACCACACACCCAAAATAATGCACCATAACTCCCATGTCCCTAATGGTGCATTTGCTAATACTGTGTGGTGTATATTTGCATACCTAGTGGTGTGTTTTTGGGTGATGCATCCCTAACGATGCATATTTGAGTGGTGCATTTTCTAACACTGAGTGGTGTATATCTGTATACATAGTGGTGAGGCCGCACTGTTCACACCTAAGAGCACGGCCACACTTGAACATGACCATATATATATATATATATATATATATATATATATATATATATATATATATATATATATATAGGGTAGAGTTCAAGTGTGGCCTGGTCATTAGGTGTGGTCGTGTGGCCTATTTTCAACCATTAGATCATATCAACTCATCAAATCAAAGCGCAATATATATATGTTACAGAACACACAATTCTACGTACTAAAACGCACCAGAGGACCGATAAAACACACCATTCCACACAATATACCAAATGCGTCTATTCACTTAAAATTCATCAATATACTTAATAAAACACATCATTCGACGTATTAAAATGTACCACAACGTGCCTCATGTCAGATTATAAGCATACACTATTTACAAATATTAGAAAATATGTGCTAAAATATGCATCATTATACGTATTAAAATGCACCACACTTATTAGAAACACATGTGTTAAAATACACACCATTCAATGCATTAAAATGCACCAAACGACGTATTAAAACACACTATTTCACAACACAGTTACACATCATTCTACGTATGAAAATGCACCAACGGATAGATTAAAACACACCATTCTACAACACAGTTAATGCACCAACATACGTTATAAAACGCACCACAGCATGTATTAAAACGCACCACACTATGTACTAAAATGCACCATTCCAATTCATGTAATATAAATACTAAAATTTCCATAATAACCCCACTTAAACATACGCGAATTTCAGTAAGACTAATGAAATTGGACGGTGCTGATTAGGCCGCATGACCGCACCGGAGCTCGCCGCCACATTTGAACCAAAATCTATATATATATATATATATATATATATATATATATATATATATATATATATATATATATATATAATTCAGTTCCCGTGTGGTGGGGTGTCTCCCGTGCGGTTGTGCGGTGACTTTAGCTGCGTAATTTTCTTCTTAAGGTGCGTGATTTTCCTTCTTAAGGTGCATGATTTGTATGCTTAAGGTGCGCGAGTGTTGAAACTTAAGGTGAGTAAACGTAAAGCTTAAGGTGCGTGATTTTCCTTCTTAAGGTGCGTTGTTTTCCTTCTTAAGGTGCGTGAAATGTATATTTAAGGTGTGTGATATGTATGTTTAAGGTACATGGTTTTTCTTTCTTAGAGTTGTTGAAACTTAAGGTTCGTCATTTTAAAACCTTAGGTTTGTGTTTTGTGTTCTTAAGGTGCATAGTTTGTGTACTTAAGGTGCGCAATGTGTGTTGTCAACTGAAGATGCACCATTTAGAAACTTTAGGTGCGTGGTATGTGTTCTTAGCTTAAGGTGCGTGCAATGGTTTGTGTACTTAAGGTGCGATGTTTTAATGCTTAAGGTAAGTACCGCACAACCGCACGGGAAGATATACCTGCACATTAACCCATCCCTACACACACACACACACACACACAAACACACACAAACACACACACACACACACACACACACACACACACACACACACACACACACACACATATATATATATTGGGAAAAGTGTCAAATTAGCCCCCTAAGTCAGTTGGATAGTGCAATTAGGTCTACTAAGTGAAAAAAGTTTCATTTAAGTCCCCTAAATCGGTAAAATTGTTCAATTAAATCTAATTTTACTTATTTAGTAGGTTAAATCCCTATGGTGTTGACACGTGTCTTTTTATTTTATTTTTAAAACAATTTTATTTATTTATTAAAAATTAAAAATATTATTAAAAAAAAACTAGCAACACGTCTCTCTCTCTCATGACAGCAACCACCATCCTGAACCTCCGTCTCTGTCACTCTCTCCCGAGACATCTCACCCTCACCCTCTTCCTTCCGCCCTCAGCTTCTCCTCTCTTCTTCCTGTCGACGGCAGCAGTTCCTCCGATAGTGCAGCAACAGATCCTGTGACTCTGCGAGCTCGAGTTTCTCCCGGCGGTGAAGAGCGGCGGCGACCTCCAGTTCTCCTTCGGCAAGCAGCGGCAACGAGCGGTGGTGGTTGGCTGTGTTGCGACAAGGGCAATGGTTGTCGTCGGTGTGGTGGGTGTTTTCCGGCGAAACTAATGGTGTAAGCGTGGTGGATCTTACGGCTATACGGTGTTGTTTTTTTTTTTTTTAAATAATAATATTTTTAATTTTTAATAAATAAATAAATAAAATTGTTTTAGAAATAAAATAAAAAGATACATGTCAACACCACAGAGATTTAACCTGCAAAATAAGTAAAATTTGACTTAATTGAACAATTTTACCGATTTAGGAGATTTGAAATTTTGAATGGAGCTTTTTTCACTTAGGTGACCTAATTGCACTATCCAATTGACTTAGGGGCTAATTTGGCACTTTTCCACATATATATATATATATATATAGAGAGAGAGAGAGAGAGAGAGAGAGAGAGCATTTGATCATGAATGAATCAATAATTACTAATTTTAGTTTAATATTATGATCTTTTATGATTTGTGTTGAAGATCATGCATTAAATTTAGTCTTTTCAATAGTTGTTTCATATTTTTTTACTTATAGTGCACATTTTTGCCTTTGCAGAGTTTCAGTGCACATTCTCCATTCTTCCAGAGTACATTATTGTGTCTTACAGTGCACATTGTTGCGTCTTATAGAGCATTTTTTTTTAAATCGTAGGTGGCGAACTATTTTTAAAAGATTAATTAATTTTGATCACTAATTACTAATTTGAGTTGAATATTGTTTGTTTGTTTATTATTTGTGATCATTTATGATTTGTGTTGAAGATCCTATATTAAATTTAATTTTTTCAATAATTGTTTCACATCTTTGAGCCTCCAGTGCGCAATTTTTTATCTTCCAGGGCACATTGTTATGCCTTCCAAAGCACATTGTTGAAGTTCGTAGGTGGCAATTTTTTTATTTATTTAGGACTGAGATTCATTTTCATTTCTCACATGTGGTCTTCTTCATATGCTTCATCGCTCTTTCACAGCTTTACTAGAGTATTCTCTGGGGACTCAAGTCACTCAATAGGAATAAGATGGTATTCTCATTCTTCGCCTGGTGAAGTTGTGAAGGAGCAGTGAAGCAGATGAAGTTTAGTGACTTGAGTCTTCAATTGAATCATATAATAATAAGAACCATCGTGGAATTAACCTAAAGTCTTAAACCAATTAAACCGGTTGAAATTGAAAAAATAACAAAAAAAAAAAATGAAGAGACAAAAATGCTCTTACTAAATATAGAAAAAGTCATGAAAAGGACTAAAAGTGTCCAAAAAATAATAGTTTGGGATGTTAAATGGCAAAAACGATAATCTCAAACTAAATTTGAAATTGCCACCAAAGACAAGGGACCTCTGGTAGAATTAACTATAATGAGATGTGATTTATAACGTGTTTTATATTCGAATAATTTTATCAAAGTAATTATGTTTCTTATTTTATTATGATCATTTTATAAAGTTTTGATGTATTTTATTTTTCTTTTATATCCAATAATATTCATGGGTATGCTTCCTAGGTGATTTTTTTTTAAAACTAACTCTTTTGTTTTAATATTTGTCACCACTAAAAAAAAAAAATTATGAGTCCGTCCCTGTGTGGCAGTAATTAACAACAGGGTTGATCTAAGCATTGAAGATTTGAAAGAAAAGGTTCTTTACAGTGGACACTTTCTCACATGATCAAATATAAGATATGATATTTTAAAATTTACATATTTAGTTATAGAGTTGTGAAGTAGCTTGTAACTTAATGTCATTTTTGTAACTCTCCTAAATGAGAAGTGACAGAATAATTGGGCATCAACACCCAACCCGACTCATCAGCACTGACCCGAAGGCAGTGAACGGATGTGAAAGAGGCCGTTACACATTAAAGTGGAGGAGCCACTCCAACGGCTCCTCCTCAGTATTAATATCCACTTACTGAATAGCATTGAAGAGGTCACTTACTGCGCATTGAAGTGGAAGCAAAGAGCCATTGCACTCAAGCATATAAAAAGACACTCACACTCATAGAGTGGGGAGGTGAGGGGGGCACTTCGTTGATTACACACTATATTATTGTATTGACTACCCACTGTATTGTACTGAAACTCCTGTACTCAAATTATCACACTGCAATAATACTCAAATATAATCCGGTAACATATTTACCATCATTGGTGCTTTAATTGTGAGCCGAGATCAGATCTAAGGCAAACTTCACACATCACAAACACTCAGCTCATCACATCTCTATCAAATGGCGCGATCTAGATCTAGCAGCTCTCATGGTTTTCGTCAAGTAAACAATGGTCACGCCTCGGGTGATCTTCATGAGCAGTTCAACAATAACCGTGTGGGAGATCGCCTCGAGGGTGATCCTCGCAGCCAAATCAACAACAACCACGATGGGGGCCGCGCTCCCTTCCTAGTGAATGCTGCTCTCATCCAAGCTGTGGACTTCCAAGAGGCGGCGCATGTCATTCAACAGGCGGCGGCGACGACTCATCAGCACTGACCCGAAGGCAGTGAACGGATGTGAAAGTGGCCGTTACGCATTAAAGTGCATTCAAGTGGAGGAGCCACTCCAATGGCTCCTCCTCAGTATTAATATCCACCTACTGAAGAACATTGAAGAGGTCACTTACTACGCATTGAAGTGGAAGCAAAGAGTTGTTGCACTCAGGCATATAAAAAGACACTCATACTCATAGAGTGGGGGGACACTTCGTTGATTACACACTATACTATTATATTGACTACCCACTGTATTATACTGAAACTCCTGTACTCAAATTATCACACTTCAATAATACTCAAATATAGTCCGGTAACATATTTACCATCAAGAAGTTAGTTGTACTCAAATAATTAAATTTGGTGGAATGATGAAAGTCAAGACCAATTTGATGAAATTATTTAAAAAAAAAAACTAAATTTATAAAAATTACAAAAATTGAAAATTTAATTTAATATTAACTCTAATGTAAAACTTTTAAAAACATAATGTGAACCTCCGTTTACACCCAAATTACCTTTATAGGCAAATTATTCATTGGACTTAGTCCATCTTGCATTATGAATGGTGGTAAAAAAATGGCATTTATATTATCTATTTGCAATAACATAACATATCATGTGTCTGCTTATGTGTCTGTAAATAAATTGAAGACACATGATATGTTAACTGCATGCACGCAATATGTTAATTACAAACACATAATATGTTAACTACATATTATATTTCTGCAGTTAACATATTATGTGTCTGTAGTTAACATATTATGTGTTTTCAATTTATTTACATGCACATAATTTATTAACTAAATACATAATATATTAACTGCAAACATATAATTTTTAATTTTAATCTGGATCTATAGACCATGCCCCATTGTATAACACTTGACCTTTATATATCCCAAAGGCCGAAAACCATTTTTGAGGAAATATTCCTGATTTTATTTTCTAAAAAAGAAAAAATCCTATTAAGAAAATAAAAAATTGGCGGTGGGCAGTAATTAATGAGTACAAAAAATTGTATATTCTGTGAGCCACGGGTAAAACTAACAAATGGCAATATATGCGCAACCATACTCATATGACATTATTAAAACGTATGAATATAATAGAGTTGCCTTAAAAGGCGTGACCAAATAAGTTCAATATGATTCTTCTTCGTTTCCTAATTTGAAATATCACTGCTGGAAATCATCAGATTTCCGACCACCCAAAAGTGGTCGGAAATGGCCTTAATAAGGTCGGAAATGCCTGTTCCGACCACTTTTCCGACCAATTTGGGTGTCCGGAAAAACCATCGTCGGTAATTCCGTCCACCGGGGAAAGTGATCGGAAATTCCGACCACATTAGAAAGTAGTCGGAAGAAAACGACCAACAAAGCGACCAGGCGAGTCCAGAATTCCCGACCACCTATAGTCGGAACTTCCGACCACCTTGGTGGTCGGAAAACTGGAAACAACAAATAAAAAAAATCATTTCACTACAGAGAATCTCTCTGTAGTGAAATATATATATGTATATATATTTTATATATATATATTGTTGCAAGTTGGTAGGATAATTGTTGAAATTACTCCAAAGAAACAATGTTTATTGGATAATGAACTAACAAATACTCCTACTGTTTAGTGTTTACTAATGACTATTAAGCATTTAGACTTCA
>CP025647.1:18195936-18228870 GCA_003576665.1 Ipomoea trifida | reverse complement strand
GACTTTCAAAAGCGTTGTCATATATAAAAGCGTTGTGTATTTAAATTACGCTTAGTCAATTGAGGAGATGAGGATAAGAGGTAAGGAGCTGCGAAGACGATTAAGGGTAGCTAAGCAAAGGGGGTACGGTTGAGAATTGTGATTTTATATATATATATACATATAATGGTCGGAATAATCATTTTCAAAAAAATTAAATTGTCGAAAAAAAAATTCCGACCACGGTGTAAAATGTAGTCGGAGATTCCGACCACTATCACAAAGTGGTCGGAAATTCCGACCACTTTCCGACCACTGCAACCCTTCAATTCGTCGAAAAAATGAAAAAATTGTCACTTTTGCGACCAATTTTTTGGGTGGTCGGAAATGAGGTCGGAAAAACACTAATTTCCAGCAGTGTATGATTTTTGTACGTGAAATACACAAAAACACCAAAAAAAAAATAAAAAAATACACCACACATTCAAAATAATACACCATAATTGTCTTGCTCCTAATGTTACATCTCCTAACACCTGTGTGGTGTATATTTGCATACCTAATGATATATTTTTTGATGATGTGTATCTAATGGTGCATGTTTGTATTGTGCATTTTCTAACATTGAGTGGTGTATATTCGCACTGACCGCACGTTAAGATGCGATTACACCTAAAGAATTGTTCTCACCAGAATATATATATATATATATATATATATATATATATATATATATATATATAGAGAGAGAGAGAGTCATGATCAAGTGTGGCCGTGCTCTCCGGTGCGGCCGTGCGGTTCACACCACTCAATGTTACGAAATACACCACTCAATGTTAAGAAACACACCACACAAATATGCACTGTGGTGTGTTTCTTAACATTGTGGTGTGTTTCATTGTGGTTCATTGTGGTGTGTTTCTTAACATTGAATGGTGTATTTCGTAACATTGAGTGGTGTGTGACCGCACGGCCGCACGGGAGAGCACGGCCACACTTGAAATTATTTCTATATATATATATATATAGATATATATATATATATATATATATTAATCTATAAGAATCCTATATAACTTACTGCTTAATTGGTTTTAAAAATATATAAACATCTTATAGTTGAGACTAGTTTTATACGCGCATTCCGCGTATGAGTTAATGCCCAATGTTTATATTTAAATAAATATTTGAAAGTATATCAATGCAAGATTATATAGGAGAAGTTTATACATGGGTAATTGAATGCCGAATTTTTTTATTTAAATATCTAACTCAAAGTATATGAATTCAATATAATATAAAAAATTCATTATAATTATTACTAAAATAAATGTTTGCAACCTTGTAAAATCGATAGTCTAAATATTTGGTCTAAAAATGATAGTCTAAATAAATACTACTTTCATTTGAATTTTTCTAAGTGTTCTTAATTCTCTTTTGAGTAACATTGCCATTGCCTTCATCTTTACTATTTGTTCTCTTCATTTTTGTTGGTAGTGTGTTATTTGCAATTCGGTTATTGTTGGTAGCATAGATGACAACGTCATGCAATGAGATTATGATATAGGAGCTATGGACTTTCCTTTAGGTGTTCTGCTTGGGGTTCATTTGGTTCAACCATTATTGTTGAATGAGTTATTGTGAATAAAGAAATCCCTAGTTTAAGAAAAAAAGATTAAATAAATTAATAAAAATTTGAAAATTTAAAATATTATATATTCCAAAGATATTAAAAGGTAGTTTCTCGCTTCAATTTGCTGGGTAATGGATTATTTGAGTACTTTCATTGTCAACAGATCCCCAAGTAGTTAATATGATTGGTTTCAAACTATTTTTTTTTTCATGCTATTAAAGAAATACATATGTATCATTTTTTGGTGTAACTACTAATTTATTTAATTCAATAAGAGTAAAATAGAGCGATTCCGCTTCAATTTGTTGGGCTATTTGAGTACTCTCTTTGTCCACCAATCTCCAAGTTGTTAATATAATTAGATTCAAATTATTTTAAAATTTATTTTTTATAGTATTAATAAAATACTTGGTAAATAAATATATAACATTATTTTGTACCTATAACTTTGATATTTAATTACAAGATATTGTAAAAATAAGATAATGGACAATGTATGAATATCAACTGATAAATTTGAATGTAAAGAATCTTTGCATGAGAGAAAATAAAGATAATATAACTAATAAAATTATTTCTCTTATTTAATTTAATTTTTTGATAATGAATAAATTTTTCAAATAAAGGTATTGTAGACACATAATTCTAAATTAAAGAAATACATATTTATCATTTTTTGTTGTAGCTACTAATTTATTTAATTTAATAAGAGTAAATAGAGTGAGAAACTTAATTATGTCAAATTTGATTGAGATGAGGTTCGAACCTAAGATCTTTCTTATAGAAATTAATGGGTAAGTTAAAAGTTAACGGAATATTAACGGAGAAGAGAATATTTAACGGAAAACTTAACGGATAATCATAAAAGTAAGGTTATATTAGGTAATCTTTATTAATAATATTAAGCTGAATTATCTTAACCATCTATTTGATAAATAATTCATCTGAACCATCCATTTGATTAAATAATTTGACCGCCATTTTTCTACCCATTTTAGGCCTAACTCTCTCTAGCTCTTATTAGTATAGTAGATGACTAGATGTTGGTCAAATTGACAACCGTAAATTATTCTGTGAATCTGAGTCCACGTTGCAAGGTGGATTCAAATATGAAATACACAATTTACATATTGAATGTTCACAATTTATATACAAAATGTTCACAATTTGAATTGTGAATATTCAGTATGTAAATTGTGAACATCCAATATGTAAATTGTGAATATTCATTATGTCAATTGTGATGAGTCCACCTTGTAAGGTGAACCCGGGTCCATGGTATAACTATTGATTGATAACTATCATTAATTCGTACTTTAACATTATTCACCTATATATAATGGACTATACAATATAATTTTGATTGAGATTCAGGGTCGTATCTGAGCATGTCTAACATGTGCAACCGCACAGGGCCCTCATATTTAAAAAAAAATTATATGTATATATAGTTTACAAAAATTTAGGCTAAATGTATGAAGATTGGACCAATTTGTGACAAGATGGAATTGAGCCCAATTGGCAATTGCTTTTAAAAACCCTATATATATATATATATATATATATTAAACCCAATATTAGAACTCTATGTATTTGAGTCAGATTGACTCCCTATTCTAGGCTTCCTGTGATTTCCTTATTCTAGTCTCCTGAGATACTCACATTATATATATCACTGTAAGCTGTATCTTTGGACCATCTCACTCAATACAATTCATTCAGTTTTCATATGATATCAGTTAGCTAGGTTAAATGTGACACTTTTTCAATTCTTGAATTCACAATTCAGTAATTTCGTAGATCTGATTCTTCAATTTTTCTTGATCACACAAACTCTCAAGTCTCAAATTCTTCAATTCTCTTAACAGCTAATTAAAAATTACGTATTTTTCATAATTTTTGTTTATTGTTTTAAGAATTTGTTTCTTAATTAATTATTTATTCAGAGTTTCTAAATAAATTCTTTTTTTTCCTTAAGATTTTAGGAATAAGGTTCAAATTGGCCATTGAATGTAACCTGAAAGTGCAATTAGGCCACTGACCAAAAAAAATGTGCAATTAGGCCATTGAACACTCCAAATGCATGCAATTTCACCAGATTGCAGGTTACCATCCGTTTTATCAAGTTACTTGCTTACGTGGACAGTTGGTTGACATTTTAAAATAATTTTTAATAATAAACTATTAAAATAAAAAATTAAAAAAAAAAAAAAAAAACCCCGGCGGTCACCCCCTTCCCCCCTTAATAATACCCTTGTCATATTGATAAGAAACCTACGGATAAAATAATAATAATAATAATAATAATAATTGATGGTTTTAACGGATCGGGTCCAACAGACTAGAGCCCAGGCGGTTACAAAAGTGACTACAGGAATCGAACCCGTGACAAGGGGTTGAAAGTGAGAAGCGATACCACTAGACCGTAGTATCTGCCGTGTTTTTGCCGTGTCCTTGATGATACCCGAGCCCCTCTATTTATACCGGCTCCCTCCCTTTCAGATTCGCCCACGCGTATGCTCCAAGATCCCACTCCCGCTCCTCGCGCCACGTGGTCCACGCACAGCACTCCTCCCGGCGTGATGCTCGCCAATCCACCCACCCGGCCATCACCCCTCAACTTCCCCCCATCCCATCGCCGGGGCGCGGAGGGGGCGCCAGGCCACGGCCCGCCCCCGCACCGGGGGCGTTGGACGCGCCGTGGCCGAGCGCTGCCAGCGCGCCCGCCGGCACCCAGTCGGCGGCACCCCTGACCGGAGCCCCGCTTCTCGTGGACCCCTCAACCCAGCCCATGTCACAAGCCCAATAAACCAAGCCCACACCCAATATCCCCATCACAAGTCCTCCACTTCTTTTAGGTAATTTATTCTTAAATGAAGTAAGAATAAGACTCCCAATCCCACTAAAATCGGATTATTCGAAAAATGCCCCGAATATAGGAACCACCTCCCTTATTTAAAGCCAATTTTATTCTTTTCCAGAGTATACTGCATTCCTACCTTAACCCTAAAATTCCCTTGCAGCCTCATACTCCACACCTTACTGCCGCCGCCATACGCCACACACCACCCTGCCACCGCGCGACACACCGCCACCGCCGCTACCACACTGCCACGCCCCCGCCGCGATAGCCCCGCCTCATTGCAGCCGCCCCGCCACGCTCCAACCGACGCCGCGACGCACCACCTTGCCGCAACCACGCTGCCAGCGCCTCGCCGCGACAACCCCGTCTCGCCGCAGTCGCACCGTCACACCCCCAATCGCGACACACCGCCAGAGTTCCATCTCGCCGCCACCACACGCTATGCAGCCGAGCCACCCCTCCGGGCAGTCACCCTGCCGTGCCGCTCCACCATCGGCCGAACCGGCCGCCTCACCGCACTCCCTCTCCTTCTCGCCCTCCCTCCTCGTCGCATCACCGCCTCAAAGCATACCCTACCCCGTAGCGCCCAGCGAACCCATGATCATCTCACCCCGAGCGCCGGCCTGGGAACTTTCGGGATCACCCGATCACCTTTCACGCCTATGCAGGCCATGCCCATGATCGTGGATACCCTTTCGGGTCTGCCCCAACGTATCTCGACTAACCGATCTCTATCCACACCAGGTAACCCTCTTCCGTTTGCCTCCCAGGGCCGCAACCTAGACCCTAGAGTGCCCCATGGTGTCCGGTCGAAACTTACCCAATCAGAGTTGAACTCCCTGGATGAATGGCTGGGGGAGGGAGTGCAGATGATAGTTCCCCGTGACAATCTGGTCGAACCCCCGGACAACCGGGTTGTGGCGGTTCATTATCATGCGATCCAAGAGGGTTTACAATTTCCACCCTACCCTTTGACACTAGCATTCCTTGGTAGCTACAATATTGCTCCCTGCCAGCTGACTCCCAACGGTCATAGATTCATCACTTGTTTCATCACCCGATGGCGCAAGGTTAAAGTAGTCGCTTCTTTGTCCCTCCTATTACATGTGTTTCACGTGAACCAAAGTGGGGCTTTCCTTCATCTCCAACCCATGTCTGGGTACTCATTCGTGACATCCCTGCCGTCCCTGATGAAGAATTGGAAAGAGAAATTCGTGTATGTGAGCTACAATCCCGGGGCTGCTGGGTATGGCTTTAGCACTACTTGGGTGCAATTTCCTTCTCCCTTTACACCTCCTTCCTATGATGGCTTGGACGCAGACCGAGCGAAGTTGTGCGGGGACGGCCCTTTTGACAACCGGAGGTATCACGACCCGCTATTGGTGAATCAGCTCAGCGACGGCCCGCCTTTACGTAAGTGTTCTCTTCTACCCATCCTTTTCATTTATTATTTATTTATTTATTTTTTAGTATTATTATTATTTTTCTTTTTTCTTTTTTTTAATGCACGCACGCATATATATATATATATATATATATCTGTTTTTTTTTTGCACGCACGCATGCACGCATGTATATGTATCTGTACTTACGTCCTTGCCACGCAGCTCCTGTCTCCAGTACACCCAGTATGCTCAGGGTGTACCACACTCGGGGTAGGCCCACTTCGTCGCACACACAATCAGACGACGAAGAGTCCTCGGTGGGTGTGATGGCTGACCCTACCTTGGACGACGTAGAGTCTGGTGCGGTTTTTTCTCCCCCACGCACGTGGCACCCCAGGTCATCACCATCACCAGCCCTGTTAGGGTCGATCACCCCTCCGAGACCCCTCGCGGGTCGCCGATTGAGTACGATCCTCATGATCCCCTCTTCGCAAGGGGCCATAGTGGAACTTCTCGTCCTAGGCCACTCCGCCCCTATCATCCAGATCACATCAACTTTATACGTCGTGGAGTGCGAGAGATGGTACCTGCCGCTACCTGGTTCTGGATGGACAGTAGTCCCATAGATGCTCTGAGTTCGCATTTGGTGGGAGATCTGATGAATGTGAGTGCCCCTTTATTTGATTTCCTTCCCTCGCGTCTTCTGATCCTTATGCGTTCCCCCCCCCCCTTTTTTTTTAAGGCATCTATGCAGGCCATCGGGCTTCAACAACGCTTGCAGGAAGCCTCCCAAGACTATGCCGCCTCTGAAGAGTCGCTTCGTGAACTAGGAGACCGTCACCAGCAACTCCAGGCTACGCATGAGGCGACGCTGAAGGAATTGGATGATCTCAAGACTGCCCTTACAGCATTACAGCTCACCCACTCGACCCTTCAGAGTGAACATGAGAAGCAGCAGGTTGCACATACTCACGCTATGGAGCATGCCATAGAGGATTGGCAGGGAACGTAGGATTTTTCTCGCGCGACCGACGAGTACGCTTGTTCTCGTATGCCGGGCCTGCTCAGGTATTGGCTGTCTTCTCCCGATCGTTCTGGTCAAGCCATGGCGGATGCCATGTCCGGATGGTATGACGCGCAAGTCCTACGTGGGGCTTCCTCTCGTGCAAGTCCTCTAGGAGTGGGCGGTGACCGTGGGGGGTAAGTCCGCCATGGGACCCGTGGCTGAGGTTTGGTTGCGAGACACGGACGAAGGGCATGCGAGGGTCGTACGAGAGTGCGAGGCAGCTTTTTATCTGGGGCAGCGGGAGATGCAGGACCAGTTGTATGGCAAGTTGCGTCGACGTTTTACCTCCTTCAGCATTGCCGGGTGGAAGTTGCCAGACTATCTTCCTCTTCGTCGCCCTCCTGCTCCCGTTATGCCAGCCTCTACTACTACTCCGGACGGTTTTCTTATGAGTCCTGAGAGTGCTGGGGAACATCTTCAGTGGTCTTACCGTCGGATCCCGTAGGAGGCTCTGGTGTCGTTGGGAGTGTGGATCCTTCGTTGAGTCTCCCTTTCACCTCCGGTTCTGGTTTCTCAGGATCAGCAGCAGGTTCCGCGGCCCCGTAGAGATTAGTTTCCAGTTGGCTTGGCTTAGCAGTTCACTTATTTCCTTGTTTTTTTTTTTTGAGTTATTATCTCGTCGTTTCCTTTGTATCTTTAGTTCGTCGAATTATAGCTTTTGCAAGTAATGGACTCCCCTTTTTTTTTTTGCACGCAAGTGTGGGTTGCTTCCAAGCAACGCAACCCACACGCCCCAATCGCCTAGTTAACCAGCGCATGGACCGTTTGCCTTGCGGGTCCAGTACGCCCGTGTGGGTTGCCTCCAAGCAACGTGACCCTCATGCCCCATTCGCCTCGTTAACTCGGCACATGGACCGCCTACCCTTCCTTGCGGGTCCAGTACGCGTGTTTGGGTTGCCTCCAAGCAACGCGACCCACACGCCCCATTCGCCTCGCGCATGGACCGCCTACCCTGCGGGTCCAGTACGCGGGTGGGTTGTCTCCAACGCAAGCCTCACTCGCCTTGTAAACTAGCACATGGTCCGCCTACCCTGCCTTGCGGGTCCAGTGCGCGCGTGTAGGTTGCCTCCAAGCAACTCCACCCACACGCCCCATTCTCCTTTAGAACCGAGCATTTATTGGAGTAAAAAGGAATTTTTTTTTATTAAAAAAGGTGGAAGAGAAAACATGACATGTGACTGGCTCGAAGCTATGCCAGCCCGCCTCGTGAGGAGGTGCTCAGCCCATTGGCGTGCGTTTTATTGCAATCCACACTAAAACAAAAACTAAAACTACTAGACATTTCTGCAAATGGTTTACCTTGCCTGTTCTTATTGAAAGAACTTCTTCAAGTGATGGGAATTCCACACCCGGTCGATTGGGACCCTTTGCATTGTCTCCAATTTGTATGTGTTCCCCCGTACCGCCTCGCGAATCCTGTACGGGCCCTCCCATTTCTGTGCCAATTTGCCACCCTGTAGGGGTTTGCTGACCTCCCTTCTACGTAAAACTAAGTCACCCGCCTGGAGGTCCCTCGGTCGTGCCCTCGAATCGTGGTACCGTTTGACAATTCTTTGGTATGCAGCCATGTTTCGGCCAGCGGCCTCCTTCCTCTCCTCCAAAAGGGTTAATTCCACTCTCATGCTTTCCTCGTTCTGCCCGGGCTGGTAGTGTTCATTTCTTTCGGTGGGGATGACGGTTTCTAAAGGGTTCCAAGCCTCACACCCATATGTTAAGGCGAAGGGTGTTTCACCGGTGGCCTTCCTAGGGGTGGTTCGGTATGCCCATAGTATGGTGGGCAGCTCCTCGTACCATGCTGATCCTGCGGTTTCCACTCTCTTTTTTATGCCGTCTAGGAGGGTACGATTCACGTTTTCTACTTGACCATTGACTTGGGGGTAAGCTACTGCCGCCTTGACGTGTTCCACCCCGTCCGATCCGTTAAAACCATCAATAATAATAATAATAAATTAATTAATTAATTAAATTTGATTCATCATGTTTCCTATCAAGGTGGCAAGCAGTGGCGGAGCCAGAAATTTACTCCAGTGGGGGCGTCGAAAGACTAAAACTAACGAGATATTTAAAAAAAAATGAAAAATTTAGATACCGAGTCATAAATATTGTTGACTAGTGATGAAAAATCAAAATACATCAAGATAAAAAATATTTAGAACAAAATATAAATAGTTTGAATGAAAAACACATTATAAATCATTAACCTCATTGTTAATATTAAAAAAGAAAAAATAAAATAAAAAAGAGAAAAAGTCACAATGTGGCAAATAAGATATCCGATTAGAATTCACACTATTAATATTAAAAAATATCAAAAATAAAATTTTACTCATCTCACTATGTATATATATTTTAAAAGCCACAATGAAAACCTAAACTATGTATATATATATATTTTAAAAGCCACAATGAAAACATAACTAAGTGTTGGTTGTTAAGCTCGAACTACGGCCCATTTTATTTAATATTAAGGTTTTACCATCTAAGCCAACCTAGCCTTTGTTTAAAATTGGTATATTTAATATATATACATTATATGTGGTGGGGGAGTGGCGGCAGCTGCCCCCACTGCCCCCATTGTGGCTCCGCCACTGGTGGCAAGAGTATTATTAGGGGGGGAGGGAATGGGATGGCCGCATGTATACTTTTATTATTAATTTTTTTTTATAATTTTTAATTATTTTAATTTTTTATTTTAATAGTTTATTATTAAAATTTATTTGAAAATGCCAACTCACCATCCACATAAGCAAGTAACCTGATGAAATGAATGGTAACCTGCTATCAGGTGAAATTGCATACATTTGGAGTGTTCAGTGGCTTAATTACACTTTTTTTTGGTTCAGTTGTCTAATTGCACTTTCAGGTTATGTTCAGTGGCCAATTTGAACCTTATTCCAAGATTTTATAATTATGTCTTCTAGAAAATACACATATGGGTCTGAGAAGCGTAAAAAGAAAAGAAGAATTGAGCAAATAACTCAATCTCAAAAATGAGCTTTTGAAAAAAATCATTACAAAACACACTCAAATAAATGAGCAAAAAGATTATTCTAAAGAAAAATTGTTAAATGTGCACGACGCATGTCACTTTCTAAATAAAATTATATATATATTTTTTTATACAATATTTATATTTTGATATAATTTTTTGAATAACTATTATTTATATATAGAAATTACTCAAAAAAAAAAGGTCCAATTTAAGATATGGCACAGGACCCCAAATTTTATTGTAACGGCGTTGTTGGGATTCAAACATATGATTAAGGTGTTCATCTGAACTCAGGAATCAGGATTCTTATAATATGGTTAAAGGCTTAAAGATGTGGCTTGTATAGTATTTTTGGTCTTCAATATCTTCTTACCATCCAATTAGTACTTGTGTTTTCTTTCCTATACATTTATGTTTTTAAGGAAAAATGATATGTGCATTTTAAAAGAAATAAATCTCTAATCTTATGCCAAGGACCTTGTGGTCCAGTGGCATCAAACCTCCGGTCCCTATTTTTTGATAAACCAGATACTAGTTTTTTATATGAAAAAAAAAAAAACCATGTAAAAAAATAAAAAATTATTATTAGAGATGCTTTAAGGGGGCGTTTGGTTCAAGTTATATAAGATAACTAAGGTTATATTTGCTTGGTAATATAAGATTCCCATGTTTGGTTCAAGTTATGTAAGATTCCTAGGAAATGTAACATAACCTCCCGATGAAGTGTTTAGCTATTGGAAGGGAATGTGAGATGCACCCCGATTTCTTAAGTAATCTCGCATTCTCTTTATCTTATTCCTAATATTGAGCTTTTAGCATTTTAATCAATTTATCTTATTTCCGTTGTCTTATTTACCTACTTCAATTTTAAACCAAACACAAGAATCTAACATTCCCAGTTATCTAATATTTCCAGCAATCTAACATTCCCTAAGATAATTTAACATTCCGTGAACCAAACGCCTAAGGGTGGAAAACATTTCCCATGTCTCAATTTGAATGGTGAGTCATGATTAATATTTACCAAATACCAAACCATAATTAAATTAATTAATTAGGTCTATACTAGTAGCTGGTGCTGCCACGGCTACTATCTACTTAGCTAAATTTCCTTAAATGAATACCAAATACCCTTTGCTGCTTTTCACTTGTATCCATTTTGGTGTCTGCTTCTCGTTGGGAATTGATAACAAATGGACCACACAAACACACACACTACTATGTGCTTCTCTATCAATTCCTAATCTTTAATTTCCTCCCTCGCTATTTCCAACCCAGAATCAAAATATTCTTACACCAAAATTTTCATCCCCAACTCACTTACACCAAATTCTGTACTAAATTTTATTTTATCTCCAATCCATTTACACCAAATGTTATTCATACACTAAAATAATTTGTATTCTTATAATTTTTTTTGAAAGCTATATTTTCATAATTTAAAAATTTTAATTTTGTTTACTTTAATTATTTTAATATAAAATATAATTTTGATATAATAATAATAATAATATTTTAAAATGAAATTTATGTTTTGATGTATTTTAATTTTTAATTATTTTATAGTTGATATTGATCTCGTTTTAAACGTCTCAATGATATTTTTAAATCTTTATAATTTATTTCTAATAATATAAAATTTCAAAAAGAAACAATTAGCAAAAAAAATTAAAAAGTTCTACACCAAAATGGTGTAAATGAATAGTGTTACACCATATTTGGTGTAACACTATTCATTTACACTATTTTAGTGTAAAATTTGGTGTCTTCCTCGAAGGAAGGTTGCACCAAATTTTTAAATCAAAATTGTGTTTTGGTACCTTTTTTGGAATTTTAAAAATATTTATCAGCGTCACTTAAACTACTCACTTACAGACTTAAAATTTTAAAAACATAAATATATAGTTAAAAAAAATAAACAGAAATATATAAAATATTTGGGTTCACACACGTACATCGTACCTATATTATATTTATTACATTTACTTGAGAACCTGTCCTATTGGCAGCCAATTTTTATTTTGTTTGTGTTGTTTACCATTTAGTCCTCTGCTCACAGGAATTCTAGTTGAGCTAGCCTGTCTAACATAGTCAATATAACTATTCGGTTGAGTTCACATTTAATTCGCATCTTAATTGCAATAGGTCAACTTTGATTTTTATCGTATCGCAAATTTTATGAATATTGATAATTGATTTTCTTATATATATCATATTAGGTTGAGAATTTTGTTTTGGTTTGTTTGGCTGTATGGAGGGACTTTCGGCTCCATTGCCTGAGACGAAGAAGGTTTTTTCGTGTCCGGCAGTCCTCTTTTTCTTTTTAATAATTATCTTAATTTTTAAAAGAATATTTTAAATTTAGAGTTACATGTTGGAAATCTGCAAATTGAATGATTTGCATGGGTTAATTTAGGGTGTGTTTGGTTGGTGGGTTTAGGCATAAGGAATGGGTATGAAAGTGATTGTTTGTGTTTGGTTGATACATTTTGTAAATGCTACTATGGGTTTTGAATACCCCATTAATGACAAAACCCATACCCTTATTACATAAGGGTTTCATCTCCCTTCCTCCTTTCTTCCTCACTATTAATAATCATTCTCATTCCACCCAATTACCAAACATGTTAAATACTTTCACCAAAACTTATTACCATTACTTAGTATTTGATACCCATTCCGATTCCGATTCCCATGTGCGAACCAAACGCACCCTTAGAAATTCAATTGTAGATTTTTTAGATTGAATAGCATAATTGTATTATTGTGTGATCCTTATTCCATAAAAATCCCAAATAGCTCCAACCGAATTGCTATTCAAGTATTATATTATTATTTCTCTAGATAGTTGTCTCTAAATCACTATTCACCAAAACTCTCTTGCATTCCTTTTCCCTAACAAAACTTGATACAATGGTATAAGCCCCATAGTTTAGCAGTGAAACTAGCTGGTAGCAACACCAACTATGTACAGAAAATCCCCAAGCCAAACACCTCTTTAATCCCTAACAACACTCCTTGCTGTAACTTCATTCGACTGTCCTAGAGCATTACCATCAACATTAAACTTAACAAAATTGAGAGATGGGGCCGGGGGATTTCACCCAGCAAGAAGTTCACGGGATAAACTAGATATATTGTCATTTCTTTTGAAAATCATAAACTTCCCTAGCATGCTCAAACACCAAATCCTCAGTAAGAAGTTCACGAGCGAGATAAACTAGATATATTGTCATTTCGCTTGAAAATCATAAACTTCCCTAGGCCCTAGCATACTCAAACACCCATTGAATTGCATTACCCTGCTAGGACAACGTTTCAACTTTTTGTTTTTGTTTTTGTTTTTGTTTTTTTTGTTTTCTTTTTTTTGTTTTTTTTTTGTTTTTTTTTTGGAAATGGACAATATTTCAACTTAAAAATTAAATATTAAAAAAAAAAAGAAGAGAAAACAATATGAAAATTATTGTCTAATAAATGTTACCCTGGTCCCTTGTAGTTCATTCTCATCGTGAGAATTAAATAGCGACTTCATGACAATATAACATCTCTTTAAGTTATTAATGAAGTGCGTATATATCAAATTAGTTAACATTGGAGTTTCTTCATTGTCTAAAGTAATAGGATTAACCCTATCAATTAGCAATCCTCATCATTTAAATCTGTGACCACCTAATTTTTTTTTTTTTTTTGGGTAAATAACGACCTAAGCTAATTATTTATTCCATACTATAATTAAAAATATTCATCATTCAATTATATACTCCGTTATTAAGCACATTTATTGATCAGCTAGTCAATTATATTATTGAATTGTGATTATAATTTTGAAGAAAATCCAAGAACGAATCCCTTTTAAAAGCGCAAAGCCAATACAAATATATAATGATGGATGATTTGATGATGATGAAGTGATTAATTATCTGGCTTAGAACTGAGGTACGAGGAAGGACTTATATATTATTAATTGTAATAATTAAGCTTAGAGAGAAATTATTAAACTAGTAACACGTACATCATCACCAATATATGATAGTGCACCAGCAACACTAAAAGATAAGATAGAGGAAAGTGGGAACTTCCTTTTCGCCATTATTATTAATTTGATTTAATTATTTGCCTAATTAATCACTGAGCTTTTTGGTTTAATTTTGCTGCAAGCTAATACTCTTTCTGTCTTTCAAACCCAACATCTAAATTTTAATCTTGTTGTCTCTATTTTCTATTTTATGTATTTTAGATATGCTTAATATTAATCTTCTTCCAAATCATCTTATTTAAAATTATTAAGTAGTTGTTTAACCGTAAAAAATTACACTCTTTTTTTATGCGGGGATATCGTCAAGTGGATCATAGGGCATAACATTCTTAGAGGGCATATTCATGAGATCATTGAAGAAGTTAAGAGGCAAGGAAGGTTTAGGAGGATTGGATTCAAAGCTATCTGGCGGGAACAGAACAATGTAGCGGACCGTCTTGCTAGTATTGGTGTGCTATATATAAGAGATCAATTAGAAAGAGCATGATATCTCCTCAGGAATTAGCGGAAATCATAGCAGAAGATATGATGGGGGTGTCCATCATGCGTCGTGTGATTATCACTGAGTAGACTGTTTAGTCCAAGAATCCCTTGAGATAAAAAAAATTAAATATATTTTCAATTTCGATCGATTGTCTTTGTTCTTATCGAATGTATCGACAAAAAACCATAGGAATGTCTATTTTGCACGCAATTGATTTGTGCATACCAAAAAAAAAGTGCATGTATTAATACGAGAATTTTCAAACTTAAAGAATTCTTCCCAGGAAAAGAGATAATACGACATACAAAGTCAAAGGAATTGACGTGTACCGATATATGATAACATTTTGCTATCGTTTTCATGCACGTATACCTTAACATTATTGTTTCCGATCAGATTATACATCCTACATACGTGCCAACCTGGTCGAGTACGTGGTCGCCAAAGACGCAATTCAAATTGAGAGTGAACTAATAGGAGTTCGTATGAAATTTAAGAACATTATTTTTTATTTATTTAACTGTACATATAAATAATCAAATTATAGAGTAAAACTCTTTTTAGTGGTAAGATTGATTGTCAAAATAAATTGATTGAACATCACTCATTTTTTACCAACTCAAAATATCATATAATTAATTTGAATGCATAAAAAAGTTAAACTTTTAACCCAACAAAATATTTTATTTTTATACTCGCTCGTTAAAGCCATATAAAAACATGAGCATAATAAGTTAATTAACGTAATGAAAATTTTTATAAGGTGATATGGCGCAAATTATATCGTGGACCGCACATCAAAACGACGTCGTTTTGATTAATGAAAACGGACGGATGAATTCGCGGCAATCACTTTCAGTTCATATACACTGCAGTTACATTTCAACACAACTTCAGTTACATTTCACCATAACTGAAGTTACATTTCATCACAACTACAGTTACATTTTGATATAACTACAGTTTCATTCGATAATTTAAAAACACAAATGTGAAATTGTTATTCAGTATCAGTTCATATACACTGCAGTTACATTTCAACACAACTACAGTTACATTTCGATATAACTACAGTTTCATTCGATAATATAAAACACAAATGTGAAACTGTTATTCAGTATCCGTTCATATACACTGCAGTTACATTTCAACACAACTACATTTACATTTCGATATAACTACAGTTTCATTCGATAATATCAAAACAAATATAAGACAGTATCTTTTGAGATGAACTGTAGTGTCAATTACGGGCTCCGTCTCCCACTTACTGAAACGGCGTCGTTTTGGGACCACGGTCCACGATATAAGAACTGATGATATTGTATCATAGCATATGGTAACTAACGATAAGCTTATTTATTTTTGTCAAAAAGGTAAAAGGAGGAAAAAATTACATTGTAAGATTTTATTTTAATTTTATAATGTTAGTGTGAACGAAGAAATTTGAATATATATATTTTGCGATTCAAAATTTCTGTTACATGTATATATCAATATGGGTATGGGTACAAGCTTTGAATATATGGTCCTCTGATTCTTCAGTTGATGCCTTGAACGCTCCATTGAAGGGCCTCCGGATTTCAAATGGCTTGATCTTCATAGAAGAACTTATATGCTTGTTCTTCTGAAGGGCCTCCGGGTTCAAATGGCTTGATCTTCAATGTGGGTTTTGGATCAACATGATAGGCATGAGAATCAAGGAGGAACTTTTACATTTAGGATCATGGGGCTTTTATTTTCATGATAATGATATCTAATTCTCTAAATAAGCTACAAAGCTATTTCTATGATTTTTCCTAGGATGAATACATAGAAATAAAATGTCCTATTTATAGCTGTAGGATAAAGAGTTTTGATAAATTCAAACTCTTTTGATATTATCTAATTAACAAATTAGATAATATCAATATTATCCAAATACATTCAAATATACTAATATTATAAAATAATAAAAATTATCAAATTTTAAGTGTCAACAAATGCCCCCTCGAGACTTGCTTGTACACCGCTTGAGAACATATGCCACCCGAAAGTATGTAGTGCAAGGAAGTCTTGACACTATAGTTAAAGATATAAGGCCGTTTTAACTCGTACCAAGGAGATATGGATATGAGGCCGTTTCTACTCGTGCGAATGAGTCTTGATAGATATGAGGCCGTTTTAACTCGTGCCAAGGAGTATGGATATGAGGCCGTTTTAACTCGTGCCAAGGAGATATGGATATGAGGCCGTTTTAACTCGTGCCAAGGAGCTTTGATCGATATGAGGCGTTTTTAACTCGTGCCAAAGAGATATGGATATGAGGCCGTTTTAACTCGTGCCAAGGAGCTTTGATCGATATGAGGCCGTTTTAACTCGTGCCAAGGAGTATCATTTAGCTTCCTCCATTTCAAATTTCATACGGGGTTTGCCCCCATATCGGTGCCTATGAAGAGATGAGAGGCAGAGCTGTCCCACTGGGCGTGCCAATTTGTGAGCAAAGAAATTTGAATAAATATATATATATATATATATATATTGGGATTCAAAATTCCTGTCACATGTATATATCAATATGGGTATGGGTACAAGCTTTGAATATATGGTCCTCTGATTCTTCAGTTGATGCCTTGAACGCTCCATTGAAGGGCCTCCGGATTTCAAATGGCTTGATCTTCATAGAAGAACTTATATGCTTGTTCTTCTGAAGGGCCTCCGGGTTCAAATGGCTTGATCTTCAATGTGGGTTTTGGATCAACATGATAGGCATGATTCTCAAGGAGGAACTTTTACATTTAGGATCATGAGACTTTTATTTTCATGATCATGATATCGAATTCTCTAAATAAGCTAAAAAGCTATTTCTATGATTTTTCTTAGGATGAATACATAGAAATAAAATGTCATATTTATAACTGTAGGATAAAGAGTTTTGATAAATTCAAACTCTTTTGATATTATCTAATTAACAAATTAGATAATATCAATATTATCCAAATACATTCAAATATACTAATATTATAAAATAATAAAAATTATCAAATTTTAAGTGTCAACAGTTAGTAATGCAAAAAGGTTCGTAACTATTGTCATCTCATATATATTGAAAAATGAAGAAAAATTTTCTTCCTCTTTTTTTGTTCACCTTTGTCGGGCCGGCGGGGGACTATGAGACACGCACCATTGTTCGACTCGACTTGCACATGTGTGGAGTTGTTGTACGTGTGTATGTGTCTTGGCCTAGAAGACCATGACATGCACCGTCGTCCTGCTCGACTCACACATTTGCAGGATATAGTGTATGTGTCCTGGTCTACATTATGATAATAATATTTTAATTTTTTTTTTTTTTTACCAAATCAATACAGTTTTTGTGGTAAAAAAGAAGTGTGAATAATTTGAGTTTTAAAAGTAGGGAATAACAAATTTGCAAAATAGAATAGGTGTGTTGGCATGCAGTGCATTAATAAGAAAGAGATGTACGATTTACCTACAAAATGAATAGAGTTTACTGGAGATGTAAATGAAGGAAGGAAGGATATCTATATGGACATCATCAGCTTCAATAAAGGAGCTTTGATTGGGGGTTGTATTGAGATTTGAAATTGTTGCATGTTTTGGATCGTACAAAATATATTGTGGATGTGATTCACATCACAGTACAGTAATAAATAATGAAGTCGGCGCTTCAAGGAGTGCCACCTGTTCTTACGTCTTACAACGTAGTTTCTATCCGTTTACATGTCATTTAGAATGTGTTTGAAAAGTAGTAAAATAAATTTTAAAAAATATTTTTTTTGAAAATGAGACAGTTTTCTAAAAATGAGTTCATTTTTGTTGTTTGGATGTACTCTGAAAAATTATTTGTGTGTGTTTGATTTATTTTTTAAAAAATGAGTAGAAAAGTATAATTATATATTTTTATTATTTTATTTAAAATATAAAAATATATAAACTAATAATATTTATTAGAAATTAGAAATATATATATATATATATATATATATATATATATATATATATATATATATATATATATATATATATATATATATATATTACAAAAAAGCGTCGCACGAAGCCATTTTCCGTTTCTGAAAAATGACTTCCGAATTTTTTGTCCGGAAGTCATTTTCCAGAAAAATGAGCTCATTTTTCATGGTCAATGAAAAATGTTTTTCGTTCACCACATTTTCCGGATGTTGCCAACCACCAAAAGCCCGAAAAATGATTTTCGGAAATCATTTTTCGGGTTACCAAACACACCCTTGTAAGACTTTTCCCTAATACAATATATATTATATATTGTGGGTCTTAATAATGTTGTGCAAGTAGACTAGGCCCATTAACCTATAGGTTGGATTGGACATCTAGGTTTAGTCCGTAGTCCAATCCACCATTATGCCTATATAAGCCTGCATTGATGGGATGTAGGACAGACAATCATATAGTACCTACAGACATGGTACTCACACTGCTCAGAAAATACTAGTACACCATCTAGGGTTCTGAGTCAAGTGTGAGACAAAACGACTAACACAGGCAACATAGCAAGGCATCAACTATGGCTGGAGATCAACACGATCTATACTTCCGCTATTACGAGGTTGGGTTACTCGTAGATTCATTCTGTATATGTTTAGACAATATTTGTGATATTACATTTGGTATCAGAGCATTTATCAATCTCTGCCTGGTTGATTGTCTACCTAAAATTGCATATACATTAAGTTTTGTATATACTTTGGTGTACAATTACATTCATCCTAATTCATCAAAATATGCACATAAAATATATCTTTTGATATAATTGAGCAAAATATTGCGTATATTTTGTTGGGGTGAAAAATATATATATATATATATATATATATATATATATATATATATATATATATATATATATATATATATATATATATATATATATATATATATATATATATGCGAACTGCCGCCCAGGTAAGAAATGAGAACTCTTCACAACCATCCACGTGTCCAGATCAACGAATCAGATGCAATTTTAAGAAAATGATGCGGTGACATTTTCATAAATAACTGGAACTTTGGTGCACCTAGTTTCACTTACAAGTGCACCTAGTTTCACTTATAAGTGCACCCAGTTTCACTTATAAGTGCACCCAGTTTCACTTACAAGTGCACCTATTTTCGCACCTATTTTTACTTATAAGTGAAAGTAATTTACCTTATTAATATTCATGCACCTATTTTTGCAAATACTTTCACTTACAAATGCAAGTAATTTACCTTGTTAATATTCATGCACCTGGGTGCAACCTAGGTGCACCTAGTTATAACATAGGTTGCACCTAGTTATAACATTTGGTGCACTTAGTTATAACATTAGGTGCACTTAGTATTGATGCTCACTGTACAATTCACTTGCACCTGTAATACATTTTACTTGCATTTGCAATACATTTTACTTGTTCTTGTGCAAGTAATTTACTTTGTTAACATTCATGCACTTGGTTGCAACCTATGTGCACCTAGTTATAGCATTAGGTGCACATAGTTATAACATTAGGTGCACTTAGTATTGATGCTCATTGTACAATTTACTTGCACTTGTAATACATTTTACTTGCACGTGTGCACCTATTTTCACTTGCAGGTGCAAGTAATTTACCTTGTTAACATTTATGCATCTGGGTGCACCTATGTGCACCTATGTGCACCTAGTTATAACATGACGTGCACCTAGTTATAACGTTAGGCGCAACTACATTCCGGGCACGTGGCGCGCTGTGATTCGTCCGCATTTCTCTCCTGGGCGGCCAATACGCATTTGAACGCGATAACATATATATATATATATATATATATATATATATATATATGGTTCATTTCAAACTGCTAAAATTATTTTCTTTCTGCATTAACCATGCTTTAATTTCCTTTGGATTATGAAATTATTTATGTGACTGTTTGGAACTAACCTACTGCCCGAGTTCACCGGAAATCATCAGATTCGTCCTCGCCGGTGCTTTGGAATTCAATTGTTGATGACTCACCGGCGGCCTCTGATGATGGCGTTTAAAATGGTGTTGGTTTTTCAGTGATGACACGAGCAAACGACGGTGAGGAATCCTCGAAGCGCTGCTGATCGTCACCTTGCCGGTTGGCGTCGCAACTTCGATTCCCGGGCAGTGGCGCGGTGTCGGCGGAGCAGCGATGGAGTACGGTTGTTGGCGTTGCGAACAGAGGAGATGCGGCGGCAACCATGCTTCAAGCGACGTCGTTGCGACATGGAGTCCCGAGATGTGAGCGACATCGGCGGACCAGGCTGGGTTGAAGTGGGAGGACGAAGGTGGGCACAGTTTTTCGGTGTCGTCGTGGTGAGGACGACGGAGGAC
This sequence comes from Ipomoea trifida, assembly GCA_003576665.1. Taxonomy (NCBI): domain Eukaryota; kingdom Viridiplantae; phylum Streptophyta; class Magnoliopsida; order Solanales; family Convolvulaceae; genus Ipomoea; species Ipomoea trifida. The sequence continues at coordinate 18,208,073 of CP025647.1, read as the reverse complement.
GAAGCGACTTGAGGTCGCGAGCGGCGGACGGTGGGCGGCGTCGCTGTTGGCTTTGGCCGCCGACTGCCATGGACGACGACAGCAAGCTTGGCTTTGCAGCGAGGCTGGGCTCCCGGCGGCGAATAGGCTGGGCTCCATCAACGTCTGACTCCTTCAGGCGACAATCCGTTCCTTGCTTCTTCACCGGCGGATTCGCTGCCCTCTTCCCTTCTTCATCGGCGCCAGTTCTGGTACGTATGCAGAAGACGGAGCATTGGTACGCTACTTTCCATTTTTTAAAATTAAATGCAATTATCCTTTTTTATTTGCCATATATATTTATTTGCATTATTTCATAATTATATGTTAATTGTGGTATGGTAATTATATTAGGTTTAATATAGCCTCAATTAATATGGCCTCAATTAATATTATATATTATTTTTCGCAAATGGTAAATATATAGTAATATTATACATATTAATTTTGGTAAGTGGTAATTATTTGGTTTAATATTGCCATATTAATATTACCTTAATTAATTTGTATATTATTTATGACATGTAGTAAATGTATGGTAATTACTTGTTTTGGAATATTAATGCCCTTTAGTTTTTCCTTCATAGTGGTATTAAATTCATAATTAAATTATTAATTTTGAACAAATTATTAAGTTTTAATTTGTTTGAATTTTAATTTTAATATTGAATATTCGGTTTAAATTGTATTCAATGTTACAATTTAAATATTTAATTGTGGAGTTTGAGTTCATAATATGCATAATAATCTGAACATGCTATATATATGTTTTTTTATTGCACTAATTATATTATTTGATTGTTATAATTATGCCTTTAGAAAAGCATGTTCATTAAGATTGAATTTAGAGCCTTTTAGAACTGAATTAATTGCTTATTATGCATGATTTTAGTACCTTTTAGGTGAATTTAGTGCCTTTAAGAATAGATTATGCATATTCTTACTCTTTCAGTCAATACTCTATTCGTACTTCTTTCGGAGGATTTCAAAGCACATAAAGTACATAAAACTCTTCATAGTACTACCCTATTTAAAGCCTTATCCATAGGTCAATCTACATTTATATAGATCAACCAAACGATTTTACTTCAAATATGAGAACACATGATTTATGGAAGTTTCTTGGGGAGGAATACTAGTTCCCTAGCCTTGGCTTTCATGCCTTGCTGGCTCAAACCGCCATATTGCTACTAGTCCCCTTGCGACGCTACTCTGTCTAAGGAGTTGGTTTTTAATGGAGCCTTAGCACCAACCAACTTTCCTGGGGGTATACCTAAGGATTGTCTATCATGTTTTGGTTTAATTTGTTTGATTAGGCTTTAAATTAAATACCCTTGCCATTGTGATTATGTTCAGTTTTGGTCAAGTAAAGAGTAGCTACATCATCTTTAATTTACTGAAATTACATATTATGGATTAATCACATAAAGTTTATGCAAGAAACCTTGTAGTTAACTCTGCGTTATATAACGAAATTTAGCCCACAGGCAATTTTGTTATATTTAAAGGGTTAATTAGGATAAAATACTAAACTATGATCATAATATGCCCCCCTCGGATTATGCATCGGCATATAGCTTGGTAGTTTTGTCATTAAGGGTGGATAAACCTTACCCAAACCGTACCATTCCGTTTCTACCATTTAGTTTTGGTAATATTATGTACTTCAGTTACTCTCTCTCTCTTATGTGCCTTAAAAATCCTAACCAAGCCTTAAGTTAACCGCTAATTTGGACTAGTCACATATGCTATCTTTACAAATATGGAAACATTAAGAAGGTGTCTTACCATAATTTGGTTGTCCTTGTTAAATATTAATGGTGGTTATAATGTTGATTATTACCATCAAATATTTTAATTAATAGAACCCTTAATATTAATATGATATTCAGTTATAAATCCTAAATTGTTTCCAATTAAGTTTATGTGACAATGTTCTAGTCAAGAAAATATTCTTGGCATTTTTCGGACTTTAAATTTTATTATGTTTCAAAATTATATCCGAGAATGTTTCTACAGTTAGTGGTTTTAACTATTGTTTTCCATATTTAGTCTCCTATTTAATGTGATAATATTATTATGGCTGTTGCCTTTTGGATTATTTGCAATTTGCCATTAATGATAATAATATTAATTGGGTTATGAAGGATCAATTTAGAAATTTTGAAAAAACATATTTGCTAAGGCAAGTTGCTATTGCCACTAATTCCATAATTCTTTAAGTTCTTTGAATTATGATTTTAGTTCGTTATGCCCATATTTGGTTAAGTATGAATAATGAATATTTAGTGTAAATTCACACTTTCTATCTCAGTAGATAGTTTTATGCATTCAATCACATTAAGTGCATAATATTAAGTTTAATTATGCAATAGGATTTGTGAGATTTTGATTTACAAATGACACTAATTTTTTTTTGGTTAGATATTGTTGGAATTTGTAAACTCGATCTATTTCTCATAAATTTGATCTTTATGTATTAAAACATTTTAATGGGCTTAAAGTTTGAAATTTCAAAGTATATATTTATTACTTTACTATTTAAAAAAAATTTGGGTCTCTTTGGTTTGGACTCATTAGAGTTTGAATATTAAGTTTATACTTTGAAAGCTCGTATTAAAAATTCTATAAAGTTATTAAGAATATATGAGTTTAATGCCTAATTTTATGCATATTAATTTGTCCAATGCATAATATTTTGTTATGCAAAAATATTTTTTTATGCCTTTAGCAATGCATAAATTTAGGATGGAATTATATTAGCTCCTAATTAAATTGGACTTATGCATAAACTTTAGTTACGGTAGTGCCTGAACTTAGCAGATTTGGCCCGTTGATTTAGTTCACCCATTTAAGCTTTAATCATAGGTGATCCATGCAATTTTGGTGTATACACTCCAGATTTTAAGTTTATACCCCAAACAGTTATACATTGAGTGCATATGAATTGAGGACGCATACTAATTTTATGGCCATGACTTAAGAACATCTTGTGCCACTAGTCTCCTTAAATATCATATATTTTGATTTTCCCATCACGATATGGTATAATATGTTTGTTAATTTTTTTTTATTCCTTGCCAATGTGATTTGATTTCAGTTCATTAAAGAATAGCCATAACATCTTTGATTTACTAATTTCTCTTAAGCTTGAATCACATAAAGGTTAGGCAATGAATTGATAATTGTCTAGTGATCTTATAATTTTAATTTGATTAGGGAGTAGCCACAACATCCTTTAATCAGTTAAAATTATATATTGTGTGGTTTATCTTGATCACATAAAGTTTTAGACATATCATTTGTGATTAATTGTATTTAATATGATGTAATTTAGCCCACAGACAATTTCGTTATATTTGTATGATTAATTAGGATTAAATACTAGACTATGATAATAATTTAGCCCACAGGCAATTATGTATCGGAATGTAGTTTGGTAGTTTTATCAGTAATGATGGAAACAAATAAATTTATTTAGTTAATGATTATTTGTAAATAATTTTCATCTCTATCATAAAGTTTAATTTTATGATGCAAACTTTAGATTATATTTCTTAATTTACCCACAGGGATTAAGAAAAGGAACATGATTTCTTAAGTTTTATCATAATAGTTGTAATGATCCTACAGGCAAGTCTTATATCACTTGATTCTTCAACTCATTTGATAATTGTTTCATCATAAAATTTCAGTTGGATCTAATTGAGTAAAACTTTAGCCCACATGCAAGTTTTATGTCTCTAGATTCTTCTGTCTATTTTATAATTGAGATGAAATTTTATCATAAGGATTTTAATTGAATTTAATAGAAATAAAACTTTAGTCTACACGCAAGTTTTATGTCAATAAATCTCTCAACCCATTAGATAATAATTTTATCACAATCTTAGAATTTATAAATTTAGTTTAATTATACTTCTAAGTTTTCATGGTTTGCATAGGCAAAACATGTATTTAGTTACTTCCCAAAATTTAACCACTTTTATTAATTATTTCGCGAATCTTGCTCGATTATTTGGACTAACTGTAGTAAGTTACGTGATATATTCAATATACCTCTTTTGGTTTCCAAGAATAAAATGTACGTCTTCAAGCCAAATTCCAACTTGGTTTTGGAAAGTGTATTTTATTATTTTAGTATGTCCAACTATGGTGGGGAGTTATGTCCTCATTAGTTATTACTTTAGTTGGATTGGAACCAAATATTGATTAATTAGTATGCTCAATATTGATTATTTAGTATGACCAACTAATGGTGGGGAACTATATCTTCATTATTTAGTTGGTCAAATCAATTGTGAGTACGTATATCATTAATTCTGCTGAAGAATATTTTAATTAGTGGGAGTGATCATTTAGAAAAGGATCATTAAGATGCTCCATTAAGAGATTCCACAAGTATTAATCTTGTATTTGTTCATATAAATTCATAAGTTCAAATTATTGAATATTTGGTTGTGCAACATATTTATGAAAATGTTGTAACAATAATAAGGAGTTTGATGTTGTGGTTTATGGTGAGGTAAAATGATGGGATGTAGGTGGAATGTGTTAAAAAGAAGAGTCAAGACTCCCCGAGTGTCGTGTCTCTCAAGGATGACAAATTGGAACGAATTAGTGTGTTGGCATTTATGAACTTGAAGGGAAGAGTTGCGGGAATGGCTAGGGGTAGGATTCATTTGTAAGAGAGGTGAAAGGTTGATAATGGTTGCGATAAAAATAAAGGGAAAGGCGGAGATTGGGGCTTTAGGCTTCTCTATGTGGTCTATCGTTGTACGGTCTTGCGAGCAAATGACGTGGAATAGACTAGGGAGTTCGTGGCACTTTAGCAAGTGGCGTCACACTTTGGACCCCCACATCCTCATTCGGTTGGGGCATTTTGTCGGACACATTGTCTACCACTCCTCTCGGGCCTCGTCCTTTCGAACTAAGGGCGGAGATGTGGGTGAGTTAGACTCGTGAGTGGCCGCTATCGCGCACACACTCACTTCCTATGGGTTTGCTACTTAATGTGGCCACACTTAGGCACAAAGCTTAAAGAACATCATCCACACAAGTTCATCATCCAACAATCAAGAAACTCACAATTCAACTAGCAATTATATCAAACATCCACATAGTGTAGCTTTGGGGCCACCAATCCCCTTTTTAATCTACTCTAACATGCTAAAGAAACAAGAAGAAGAAATGAAATCTCAAAGAAACAAATATTAGATTAAGATTTGGAGAGAATAGTTACCACCCACAAGAATGGCATCTTTTACACTTTGTTCTTGAAATTCCAATCTTCATCCTTGCCCTTGGATCTAATCTAATCTAGAAGAAAAGGAATTTTTCCCCAAGAGGGGAGCAAACCCTCTACAATTTCAGATCTAAACTATTTTAAAGGAGCTCTCCCCAGGTTTAGGGCAAAAGGGATTTATATAGGTGATAAGAAGGGACAATTTTCCCGAAATGGCCTTTTGGCCCGACCACGCATGCCACCACGCGTGGTGGTGGGCGTGGATGGTTACTGGAAAGATTCCACGCCCCTCCACACGCGTGTTGGACTGTGTGGGAAGATGCTGCTTTGCGGCTTCGTTTGTCTTTTGCTTTGTTTAGCCTCAAATCCCTTTCCAACCTGTAAAATACTTCAAAAGTTTTCCTAGAATTGATATTAGAAGATTTTAATCACATCTGAGCTAAAATGCACGACATTGTTATGATCGGATGGCAAAACGTTACACTTCTATTCCATTTTAGACCATTTTTACGTACCATTCTTGGTGCTTATCAAAGTTTTCACACTTAGACCTTGCTTGTCCTCAAGCAAGTATACTTTTCTAAACACTAATCATATAAGCACCAAGAATAGTTCGTTTTCTCATGGTTGATTGATCTAGTGATGTGTGGGTGTTCGGAGTTGAGCGGGTGAAATTCCCTACACTATCCACCAAGACCGCTAAAACTCCTGCCGACCAAATGTAAGAAATATGCTAAGGAAGTGAAGGTCTCAAGAGATGGATAAAAAAAATAAAAAGTTTGTTCACACCTTTCAAGCATGCAAATGACAAAAAGGGTTTCACCTTGTATTTTCTAGGGGCCTCCAGCCGATCCGACTAGTGGGAATGATGTGCACCCCCTAGCCAATTTCCAACCAAACGCCAAAGCCCCTTTACGCAATATAAGTGAGGGAAGGGGCATGGACCGCTCATCGCCATGGCTTGGGCGATCACTCTATTTTCTCAGCCCCCTCGGATCTCATTTTCGGGCGACCCGACTTTACATGGATCTCCATGCTTTTTCGAAGGTCAGTGCAATGGGTGCCCGAATCCAAGCGGGGTGGCTCACCTCCTCTCAATTTTCTCATCTTCTAGAATCTCTTTGGGACAACTGACTTCACGTGGATCTCCACGTCTTTCGAAGATGGTGTAATGGTTGCCCCATATTCTAGCAAGATGGCTCACCTCTTATTTTATCTCAGGGAGTGGCCATATTGAAGCCTTTTTACTTTTCACCATATCAACCCCTCATGCCTTTTTCTAGGGAGTAGGGATTTTTCACTCAAAGCTCACTTTAAGGCTCTCCTTTTGCCCCATATCCTGCTAAGATTAGTTCAATTTACGGGCCTCGCAATTTTTATCTTTCTAAAACTTAAGGGGTACACACTCCCACTTCGGGAGATCCTTAACTGAGGTCCAAACAAAATACAAGGTGAATAACATGCAAGCACACATAAAAATTTTCAGTTTTGGGTCAAATTGTGCAAATTGATGCAAAGTGCAACTTCCAAAGCATATTTAAAACATTCGTATTTGGCCCAAGGTTAGGAGCCTTCCTAGATAATATTGACAATAACACGCCCTCTAGTTCCTATACCTTATCATTCATTCAACCAACTATTTCAAGAAGCATACACCCTTTCCACACTTAAAAGTAAACATCGTCCTCGATGTTTCCATAAGGAACAGAGGAAAAAGGATATACGGTTCAAAAGGGTTCTACAAACGCCCCTTTTCCACACTTAAAAGTGTGAACTGGGGCTAAAACAATTCTAATAGTAATAAGATCACATCCTACACAACAACGTCATGCAACTCTTCATATGTGATACATGGAAACATAGCAATCAAAATCAAACAGGGCATCTAAAAGGGATAAAAGAAATACTCACAAGGTGCATCCCTATTAAAAATTTGTGCAATCTGTACTTTCTCTTCAAAACTTGGTTAGAGTAAAGGTAAAGAAATAAATGAAGAATTGAAATTCTATCTTTCAAAATTGGTTTTCTTGGATGGTGTGGAGTGGTCTCTTCTTCTCCTTATGCGTGGGTTACCTCCCACGAGCGCCACGTTTAACGTCTTTGGTTAGACGAAACGTGCAAAACAAGACATAAACAGGAATATAACCAGAAATATAAACAAAAATAAAAGGATTGTCCACAATCATAGTTTTGGATTATCAAACACAATTCATCATCATTTTTCTCTCAAGTTCCCTCTCTTTCTTCACATTCTCTTGATGTCCTTGACTTCTCTTGCAATCTCTTCCAGCTTCTGCATCTGCTCCAAGTGCAGTTGATACTGGAAGTTCTAGAGGGATCTCCAATCTGTAACTGGGGTAAACCAACTCGAAATGTTGAAGCTTGCATGGTGGGAAGTATGTTCCTCAGCTTGTGGTGGAGGTACGGATGGTGCAGGCTCACGGGGTGGTGGAGAATACATTGATGAGTCCACAGATGAATACATCTCATGTGAAGATGGGGAAAGAAATGACATCGTCGAGGGTGTGAATCCTGGAGATGTCATTGGCGTGTCAGAATGATCCCCCGCCATCTCATTGTCTTCCCTTGTTCGCGCAAGATATCTCAGGTTAAGCTTCCCGACGTCCTCGGGAGATAAAGGAACAATGTGTGTTCCTTGCAACCTATGTTCGAACCAATGTATCTTCATCTGGTGACCTAAAGAAACACACAGTCTCGTCACCAATGGGCCTATAAAGATTGCCCTAGTTGACTCTTGCTGTTGGGCGATGAGCCAATTTTTGCATATTAAGCTCATGTTCACCGAGTTGCCTGTGTCCATACTCCATAACATGAATAATTCTGTCTTGAAGACTCGATCATAAGTCTCCGGTCTTCCTTCCCAAGAATGTGCGATCACCTTCCACAAAACTCTTAAGTCCTCCCTTACAATATGAAAGACTCTCACTCTTGACCCAACCCAATCAATGCCCGGCCTTGCGATCATCGACCAATATTTCCTCGGGGTATCTCTATCTCCGAAATCGTGTTTCAGCCTTCTATACCAGTGCTTTGACTGGTCATCTTCCTCAAAAAATCCTAAGAGAGCGCCCAAACGATTAGCCGAAATGTGATAGTCTTGGTTGAAAAGCCGAAATTTGATCGTTGGGCTATAGAGGTTTCCGGTTACTCCCACAATATGTAGACTTGCGATGAATTCGTGGACCAAGGGAATGAAGGTATCTTGCCTCCAGCTCAACATATGATTCCAATAAGGTTCATGGATTAACCTTTCCAGTCCATATTTGCACTCAAATTCTTCCAGAACGGTTAAGTAAATGTACTTCTATTGCACTATCAGGAAGTTAAGCAGTTCTCTATATCGGCCTAACATAGTTAGTGTGACACCCCAACTTTTCACAAGCTGAGATAGCTAAAAACTTAACACAAAAGCTGCCTATCTCAACCATAAAACATAACATAGCGGAAGCGAATTTAAACCTTAAGGGCGTCATGCCACATCTAGGTAGAAAACACAGCCTAGATGCACAGGCTAACCATAAGAAACGAACTAAACTGTCATGCATAAGTGATAAAAATAAATCCTCAAGTCATGTTTAACAATCTCCAACAACTAGTCAAGAGTATATAAAATCTCCAATGGCACACAGGCCCAAAAACCAAAGTCTAAACATCATAAAACTAAGTCTAAGCGTCCTCATAAGATCGGCTCTAACGCGCTCGTGCTCAGACTTAATCCATACCTGGAAAACACGCAAAGAACCATTAGCAAAAGACTGCTAAGCAACCACCATTCACACCCGCAAGGAAGTATAGATATACATAAGCTTGTAAATAGGTTTACACACCCATATAGAATATAAACGCCAACAAACTGTTCAATAGTTCAAAACGGATACTCAACAACAATAAACTGAAAGAATCATAAACTAAGACTCATCCAAACGAAGCTAATATTCAACAATGAATATATAAGATAACGAATCCATAACCAAGATACCACTGAACAACAACCATAAGGAAACCAATCAACCATAACCAAGAACCATAAGATATCAATCGAATAACCACAAGGAACTCACGAATACATAAACCAAGAAAGAACTCTCAACTCCAATCTCCAAACCTCATACCAATCACCAAACCAAACCCCAACCACAGTCAGAAGTCAGAATCCAGAAATCTGGTACGCAGGGGTGATGAGCCCAATCACAGGGACCGAAGTCCAATCACAGGGACCGTAGTCCAATCACAGGGACCTAAGTCCAATCACAGGGACCGAAGTCCAATCACAGGGGTAATGAACCCAATCACAGGGACCGAAGTCCAATCACAGGGACCTAAGTCCAATCACAGGGGTAATCAACCCAATCACAGGGACCGAAGTCCAAAGTCAGAAGTCAATCATAGCACAGTCAGTCCACCCATCAACCTCCAAAAGATACCAAGGAACCACCACCACATACTCATACTCAACTCAGCCCAAAACAACCAAACAAAGTGTTCATCTCAACTATGAACACAAACCAACTCCTAGGTAATGAATTCAAGGAATCAATAAAACATGAGTACAAATGAGGAACCAAGAGGCATGAATAAATACTCCAAAGACATGGTAAAATACCCAACAAAACACTCCAACAATATTCAGAACAAAAGGGGAAACAATCAGACAACAATTCCCAAAACAGTCTCTGGAAGCAGATTCCCAGAGACCTTGCGGAACGCTTCAACGGAACACCGTCCTCCGCCGCACTCCTCCGCAAGAAGGAGGCGGACCACCCCAGCGGAACACCTCTATCCGCCAACCTCCTCCGCCTTGGCCTTGCGAAGCACTCCAACGGGTTACATTATTCCGTTGAGGTCCTCCGCAAGGTCAACTTCCACCCCCAACTCCCAGATCTTCTGCTCAGACACGAAGTAAATGGTTCCAGAATACAAAATCAGATCCAAATACACCAACATTTCATCCATTTAGAGGCCAAAAATATGGAAATCCAAACCATCAATGATCAGAACAACACTAGGCAAAACATCAAGATGAAATCCAACAAATACAACCAAAAAAAATAGGGCTAAACACCAAGAAATTTCAGGATTTCCAACACCAAGAATATCATATAGAATAGGAGTGTAGAAATAGATTTTGATGGACATAGTGGTTACCTCAAAGAGCTTTCTTCCACCTAATCAAGCCTCAAGCAAGCTCACAAAGCCCCACCACCTTCTTGATCATCTTTTACCCAAAGAACCCCAAAAGAACATTCATAAGAATAAGCAAAAAGACTAGCAAAATCGTAAAATGCAAGGTAGATTCTTAGCTAGATGCACTTACCCAATCCTAAACAAGCTTAAAAGAGCAATCTTGACTTGAAAACTTGTAGGAGAAATGAAGATCAATTTTGGATAATTCTAGGATGAAAATGGCGTGAATATGAGTGTAGGGAGGAGAGGGAGTGAAAACCTTTATGTGACACCCCCAACCTCACACAGGCTGAGATAGATAAAATCCCAACACAACAGCTGCCTAACTCAACCAAACAGAACATAGCGGAAGCGAATTTAAAACCTAAGGGGCGTCATGCCACATCTAGGGAAGATAACACAGCCTAGATGCACAGGCTAACCATAAGAACAGAACTGCATAGATAAGAATTCTCAAATGTATCTTAGAACATCCCACAACTAAACCAAAGTGTATAGAATTCTCAAAACGGCACACAGGCCAAAGCATAAGTCTAAAACATAACTACTATCTAAGCCTCCTCGTACGGGTGTATCTCTAACGCGCTCACGCATAGGCTTTAAGGCAACCTGGAAAACACACGAAGAACCATTAGCAAAAGACTGCTAAGTAACCACCATTCACACCCGCAAGGAAGTATAGATATACATATAAGTTGTAAATAGGTTTACACACCCATATAGAATATAAACGCCAACAAACTGTTCAATAGTTCAAAACGGATACTCAACAAGGATAAACTGAACGAATCATAAACCAAGACTCAGTCAAGCAAAGCCAATATCCAACCAAGAGAAGCATAACACAAGAACGAACCAATAACCAAGATACCAACTGAATACCCATCCAAAAGAACCAACCAAACCTCAACAAGAACAACAAGGTAACAACCGAATAACATAAAAGACTCTCAAACCAACCAAAGAAGGATCCCAACTCCAAACCTCCAAACCACATACCAATCACCATACCAAACCAAGTCAATCACATAATCAGAAGTCAGAAGTCAAGAGTCAAATCCGGAGAACCGGTACGCAGGGGTGATGAGCCCAATCACAGGGACCGAAGTCCAATCACAGGGGCAAAAGCCCAATCACAGGGACCGTAGTCCAATCACAGGGGTAATGAACCCAATCACAGGGGTAATGAACCCAATCACAGGGACCGAAGTCCAATCACAGGGACCTAAGTCCAATCACAGGGGCAAGAGCCCAATCACAGGGGTAATCAACCCTGTGAGCATACATAAATATAATATGTGCAGTCCAACTATCAGCTTAGGCTTTTAGTTGAGATGGAGCACATGCTTTAATTTGGTATCAGAGCCATGCAAAAGATCATGGGTTCGAATCTCCGCGTCACCCTCAATAAGCGACTTCCACGTGTTGCGCTCGGAAATCCACCGCACACGTTGAGGGGGCGTGTGAGCATACATAAATATAATATGTGCAGTCCAACTATCAGCTTAGGCTTTTAGTTGAGATGGAGCACATGCTTTAATTAACCCAAAGTCAGAAGTCAATAGCCAATAGTAGCACAGTCAAATCACCCAACAACCACCAAGAGATACTCAAAGATCCACCACCACATACTCATACTCAACTCAGCCCAAGAACCATCACTCAGAGT
>CP025647.1:18123279-18188117 GCA_003576665.1 Ipomoea trifida | reverse complement strand
GTTTTCTCCATTTTTCAACCTCAAGCTAGTCTTGAGGAAGAAGATGAAGTTGACCATTTGTTGACCTTTTGACTATGAGTTGAGTATGGAGTAGAATGAACTAATCATTGTATGTGTATGATAGAATTATTGATAAATACCAAAATGATGTTACATGCAATGAGTTTTTATGATCATTTCTTTAAAAAGTGCAATATTGTTCACATTCATATTGAAAATGGAAAATGTTTTTCCTTGTATGGTGTTTTGCTTGTCTATATTATAGGAAAATTAACGAACGAAAGGCTTGAACAAATTTACGGGGTGTTACAGTTAGTGTCATCAACAGAATTTGGTTTCCTGTAGGCACTTCAATGTAGGTAGTCCTTGTGTTCCTCGTGTTGTTCTCTTCCTCTGGTGCTTTTCCTTTTTGGAGCCTCCGAACTATTTGTTGTGCAAGTTCAGTTGGGGAAGACATTTTTCCTATAATATAGACAAGCAAAACACCATACAAGGAAAAACATTTTCCATTTTCAATATGAATGTGAACAATATTGCACTTTTTAAAGAAATGATCATAAAAACTCATTGCATGTAACATCATTTTGGTATTTATCAATAATTCTATCATACACATACAATGATTAGTTCATTCTACTCCATACTCAACTCATAGTCAAAAGGTCAACAAATGGTCAACTTCATCTTCTTCCTCAAGACTAGCTTGAGGTTGAAAAATGGAGAAAACGCAAAAGTTCAAATTGGACCAAATGTCATGTTGGATATGGTAATGTGGTACCTAAAGAGTAGGAAAGTTACAAACTTTACCAACCATACCTTATATATCATCATAGATCTCTTCATGACAATAAAACATTCAAAGCATATTGGTTTTGAAATCTAGATGTCAATGAGAGGAAAAACATGGAATACTAGTCATATATGGGCAATGTAAGCTACATGAGTCTAAGAAATCACATTATAGCAAGATTTTGCAAGAAAAGCTTCTATCAACAAAGACTCATTCATATGCTTCATAGAGATTTAAAGGTCTAGCATTCAAGCACTTTAAAAGTAAAAGATGAAGAAATTTACCTTGAGAAGCTTTTGAAAGAAGAATAAGAGTAGAAGATCTTGCAAGGAAATGCCTTTTGATGGAGTATTTTCAGCTTGAGAGTGATATTAGCTCGTGGTGGTGAAGAAATGGGGTAGGGAAGGGTTTTAAACTACTTCACGCGAAAATTTCGCGAAAAATCTGGTGCCCGTCCACGCACGTCACCACACGTGGTGTGGGCGTGGGAGCTCACTGGTTCATTTCCACGCCTGCTCACACGCGTGGTGGTGGGCGTGGGAGCTCACTAGTTCATTTCCACGCCTGCTCACACGCGTGTGAGTGGCGTGGTGGCTTACTAGAAATGTTCCACGCCTTCTTACACGCGTGGTGGCAGGCGTGGAAGGCGTGATGTGCAGGATTTTACCTCGATTTTCCTTCCTTTGCTAATGATGATGCTTGTCGATCGATTGTGGGCAATTCGTAACTCTCGGGTTGATGATCTGTACTTGTTAGCTTAACCGAGGTTATAGAAACATTATTGAAATAACGATAAAAAAGAGTATATAATAGATAATAAAAAAAACTTAAGGAAATGTAAGATAACATTGGGATTGCCTCCCAAGTGCGCCATGGTTTAACGTCTCCTGGCCAGACGTGGTGTGCTCTATCCTTCGAAGCACACAAATTTTGGAACCTTTCCAAGCGTCCCGTGAACTTTAGCTTCAAGGTATGTCCCAAGATGGGTAACATCCTTGAATTCCCACAAAAATAAAGGAAGAACATTATGCATTAATGAAAGCTTTTTAGACTCAAACACCCTCCTTAATTCTTCTAGGATGGTGTTCACTTCCTTTTCTTCATCCTCTCTTTCTTTTCTAAAGATATTTTCATTCGTAGTACTTGCTTCATACCATATCTCTTCACTCCCTTTCTCAATTTCGGTTTTAGCAAGATTTCTCCTCTCACCTCTCTCAGTAAGATCAAACGTGAAAATCTCATCATTTTCTATCATCCCTTCCTCACTTTCCTTTCTCTCATCTTCCCAAAAATTACTCTCACTCTCACACGAGTAAAATGAAGCATCATCCCCTTCACTCATTAACTTAATGCCATCAAAGTCAAAGGATTCTTCTTCTAAGAATTTAAAACAATCATATTCATCCTTAAACAAAAGAGAATCCTTACAATCATGTATTAATATGTCACAATTTTCTACGGAGTCATCCTCCCGAAATTTAAAGCAATCATAATCACATGTAAGGGAAATATTAACGCAAGGGGAGTCATCCATGCAAGTGTCAAGAGCGTTTTCAATAAGAGCATAAGGATTTTCAAGAATATTGATGCAAGCATGATTAAGAATTTTACCACATGTTTGCTCTTCGTCTTCCCACACTACTTCGACATCCTCATCCTCACTTTCCATCTCTACCTCTTTTGGATCTTCCAATTCAAAAATTGGGACTTCTTCAAGAACCAGGGTATAACATTCCTCTTTCTTTTCAATATCCACCTTCCTTCTATCATTTAGTTGTTCTTGTACCATCCTTGAATGGGCTTCCAAAGTCGGGATATCACCTACGATGGTGGAGTTAGCACGTGACTCATTAACTTTCATGAGCTCCTCCATCATAGCTAGCATCTTCGTTTCAACCTCTTCTAATGGAAGTCCTTCCTCCCGGACGGTAGCAAGATAGTCTTTCAATTCACTCTTGATTTCGGCTTTTAAATTAGTCGTGTCCTCCTTGGCCATCTTTGCAAATACATGTATTTTCTCTTTAAGAATTTCAATTTCGTCTTTGGCCGGTGGGATATAATCATAAGGATTGATATGGTTAGGAAATGGATTAGAAAGTAGGTGTTTGGGTGGGAATTGGGGAATGAATTTGGCTCGTGAGTATAGCTTGGATCGATTTGTTTCATTATTTGCACAAGCTTACTCTCAATACTTTGTGATATTTCCTTAGAGTTCAACGAGTCATTTTCTTGAAAATTGGGTGATTGTGAAGGGTAATTTTCTTGGAAAAATGGAGGTGGTGTTTCGTATGGGTGTGGATAATGATTGTATGTATGAAATGGATAAAGATAGGGAGGTGGTAAATGGTGGTGTGGAATTGGGTAAGGATTTGGAGGTGGGTAATGATATGTTGGTGGAGGATAAGTATAAGTGGAATGGGGGTAATAGGGATATGGTTGTGGTAGAGGATTTCTATAAGATGGTCCTCCATGATGTGGGTAATCATGGGGATTCATTTGAGCACACGTTTGTAAGCTTCAATCGATTTGATGAAGAAAATTTCCTACGCAAAGCTTATCAAACAACAATTTCTTTGCAAATGACGTGGAATAGACTAGGGAGTTCGTGGCACTTTAGCAAGTGTCGTCACACTTTGGACTCCCACATCCTCATTCGGTTGGGGCATTTCGTCGAACACATTGTCTACCACTCCTCTCGGGCCTCGTCTTTTCGAACTAAGGGCGGAGATGTGGGTGAGTTAGACTCGTGAGTGGCCGCTACCGCGCACACACTCACTTCCTATGGGTTTGCTACCTAATGTGACCACACTTAGGCACAAAGCTTAAAGAACATCATCCACGCAAGTTCATCATCCAACAATCAAGAAACTCACAATTCAACTAGCAATTATATCAAACATCCACATAGTGTAGCTTTGGGGCCACCAATCCCCTTTTTAATCTACTCTAACATGCTAAAGAAACAAGAAGAAGAAATGAAATCTCAAAGAAACAAATATTAGATTAAGATTTGGAGAGAATAGTTACCACCCACAAGAATGGCTTCTTTTACACTTTGTTCTTGAAATTCCAATCATCATCCTTGCCCTTGGATCTAATCTAATCTAGAAGAAATGTAATTTTCCCCCAAGAGGGGAGAAAACCCTCTACAATTTCAGATCTAAACTATTCTAAAGGAGCTCTCCCTAGGTTTAGGGCAAAAGGGATTTATATAGGTGACAAAAAGAGACAATTTTCCCGAAATGACCTTTTGGCCCGACCACGCATGCCACCACTTGTGGTGGTGGGCGTGGATGGTTACAGGAAAGATTCTATGCCCCTCCACACGCGTGTTGGGCTGCGTTGGAAGATGCTGCTTTGCGGCTTCGTTTGTCTTTTGCTCTGTTTAGCCTCAAATCCCTTTCCAACCTGTAAAATACTGTTAGAAGATTTTAATCACATCTGAGCTAAAATGCACGACATTGTTATGATTGGATGGCAAAACGTTACACTTTTATTCCAGTTTAGACCCTTTTTACGTACCATTCTTGGTGCTTATAAGAGTTTATTAGAACAGAACATTTAACTTGTGATACACTGTTATTTAAATAAATTCTTTAGCATTTAATAGAGTCTTTAGTTTCTTCAAAATTGATCCTGGGCCATTTTGATTTATAAGGCTCAAGACAATTTTGCAAGACATAAAACTAAGACTCATAATAGACCTTGAAGTTATTTGGGAAGTTATGGTGTGTATTTAAAATTCCACATATATGGACTTAGAATTTTAGTTTATTGTCTAAGTTGTTGGAATGCTTCTATGACTAAACTATCCTTTGGCTATTTTGATGAGTGGGAGTGACAGACGTGTCAACTCCAAACTCTTGGCCGTTAGAGGTAGTGCTTAAGTTAAGTTATAAAACTAGTCATGGAACATAGTATGCTAACATTAAAAGATATCTCTACTTAAGGCATAGTTAACATTAATGATCTTAGAGATCATGAAGTGTACTCTCTTGTACAATTTGGATGGTTTTTCTCTTTTAAGTTGCGCATATATTTTATTTTGAGAAACATCCCTTAAGGTACCAAGAATAAACGTTGGGTTTGTTCATAAAGTAAAGTTGGGAAATAAAAATGCATGTGATGCATAAAAGATATTACCCTGCATAAAGGACATATCGCTATGATTCGTGTGTTTTGTTCTTTGATGAGAGTTGTGCTAGTACTTGCACCAAGTGGGAGACTGTAAGACTTTTCCCTAATACAATATATATTATATATTGTGAGCCTTAATAATGTGGTGCAAGTAGACTAGGCCCATTAAGCTATAGGTTGGATTGGACATCTAGGTTTAGTCCAATCCACCATTATGCCTATATAAGCCTGCATTGATGGGATGCAGAACAGACAATCATATAGTACCTACAGACATGGTACTCACACTGCTAAGAAAATACCAGTACACCATTTAGGGTTCTGAGTCAACTGTGAGACAAAACGACTAACACAGGCAACATAGCAAGACATCAACTATGGCTAGAGATCAACACGATCTATACTTCCGCTATTACGAGGTTAGGTTACTTGTAGATTCATTCTGTATATGTTTAGACAATATTTGTGATATTACAACCCTTAGTTGGAAGGAAATAGGAAGGAAATAAATTGTAATTGGGTGAGAAAAGAATAAAGAGTGAATAAAGTAAGAATTGAAATTACATTGTTTGATAATGAGGAATAGAATTACTAAAAATTGAAAGGAAAAAGTGATATAAAGACTAAAATACTCATGTGTAATAATAATAATAATAATAATAATCATTATCATCATCATCATCATCATCATCATAATTATCATCATTATCATCGCCATTATCAAGGGCAAAATGATCATTTCCTTAGTTTTTTTTTTCCCTTTTCCCACCGCTCTAAATTACAATTTCTATGGGGTCCAAGAATTCCAATTTCACAAATGGAGGGAATCAATTCCCTCCAACCAAACATTGTAATTTAGGTGGCCAAAAAATTGTGTTGTAATTGAATTGCAACTATATCCAACCAAATAACCCATTAATGTTTTGGCCTCTTGCGACTTCATCCATCCAATTTCATAAATGAAGGGAATTGCAATTCGGTGGAATTGCAATTCCTTCCAACCAAACATTGTAATTCAGGTAACTAAAAAATTGTGTTGTAATTGAATTGTAACTATATCCAACCAAACAATCTGTTAATGTTGAATTGCAACTATATCCAACCAAACAGACCATTAATGTTCTGGCCTCTTGCGACTTCATCCATCACTATTTAGTCTATATCCTAGACTTTATAAACTCTCTCTATAGATCCATAAGGATGTATGTATATTTTTATGTACACGGAGTCTAACTCAAATATAAACTTTCAAAGTAGTATTTGTTCATAACTACTTTTTCAACCTACTGAAGCACAAAGAGTTAATACCGCCTCTACTGGGACTTAGACCCATAATCTCCTATATGGAATGGCTACTTCGTGCCACTAGATCACAACGTCATTGGTAGTCAATATTTGAATACAAATCAACAAAATTGTTGTAATTTGGTTTAATTCTAAGATTATACACAATTGCCAAATTAAAGTTGAATCTATCACTTTTGATCGGTTATTTAATTAGTTATTGAAAAATTAACTAAAATGTATGCGTACATCATCTCAAATTTAAACTTAACAATTAAAAAAATATTGCAAAGCTTCAAATTTTAATTTTATCTTTTACAACACGCGCACATACATATTACTTTCAAGTTTTTGGTAACCACAATTTTTGCTATTCAAAAAATATTTGTTTACCTAAATTGAATGTGTTTTGTTCCAACTAAAAGTTTAAGTTGATAGTTGGATTACACATTTATATTTATATATTTTATTATTGGAGAGTAAGCTCCCAGCGAAAGAAAACCAAGGAAACTTATTTCATTGTTCATTCAAGTAAAATATGAAGTTACAGACTGACTGGAAAGGAGAGAAACTGCTAACTTAATATAGACCGACAGTTATAACAACCAAGAGAGGAAAATACAAATATATCCTCCTATCCTTTTCCTTCTTCCTCCAACACGCTCTCGTAAGCTGGAGTGTGCAAATCTTGAACACTCAACTTATATACAAAGAGTTGGAACTGAGAAGTTGGAAGAAGTTGGAGTGCAGCAGCCACATGCTTGTCAGTAGGAGTGCTCATGAACTGACTGAGTTGGTGAACGACATAGGTTATATCGGACGTTGTTGCCATAAGGTATAACAGCCTCCCTATCAACCTATGGTAGCTGCCTTGATCACTGAGAGGTGTGCTATATTCACGCAATAAATGAGGCCCTGGCACCATTAGTGTGCTCACTGGTTTACAATCTAGAAACCCAACGTCATTTAGGATGTCCAAGGTGTACTTCCGTTGACACAAATTCAAACCAACGCTATTGACTTTGGCCTCAATTCCCAGAAAATAGACTAAGACACCCAAGTCTTTGATTTTAAAAGCACCATCAAGCAAGTCTTTAAGAAATGAGAGTCATTTCACTACTTGCCACTAAAATATCATCAACGTAGACCAAAAGGGCAATGAAGCTATTGCCATTACCTTTGGTAAATAAGGATGGATCGACGCTGGATATTTTGAAACCAACACGTAGCAAGGCAGCACTCAACTTCGCGTTCCATTGTTAACTTGCTTGTTTTAGGCCATAGAGGGATCTTAATAATTTACAGTCTTGGTTTGGCTTCTCTCCTTTATGGGCTGTTTGGTTCACGTAATAGGCAGGGAATGACATAACATTCCCAGTAATAGCCTATTCTGTTGTTTGGTTCGCATTTGTATTCCCATGAATAATGTTCATGGGAATGAGCTATTACCCTTGCAAGGGTAATAGTTATTACCAGAACCCCCTGGTATTAGCCTATTCCTGACCTCTAAGGAATAGATATTTTATTATATTTTCTTTTTTACCCTTTTTCAAACCTAAATTTTTTACCCTCACTTTTCTAAAACTCATCGCATCGCATCGCATCATCTTTCTCTCTGTCATCGCACACATCTCACTTCCGCCATTGAAAATTGGAATTCTTCTTCAAGGTATTTTTTTAATCTCCTCTCTTTTTTTACAAATTGTTATTTTAATATATATAACAATTGTTGCGGCTACGGGGTGATGCAACAGCTGCAACAGTGTATATATATATATATATATATATATATATATATATACTGCTTCTGTGAGTTCATTATTTATAATGATGATGTCTATGTTGACAATTTTGTGTTCTAATAAAAAACAAGTGAAATCTTATATTATTAATACTTTAGGGTCTTGAGAATATATGTTACGAACAGTGTATTATTGTGATGAAAAATGCATATCTCAACTTAGGATGAATCGGCATGCTTTTGTCTAGTTATGTATAATGTTACAAACTATAGGAGGGTTAAGGCCAACAAGAAATATGCTCGTTGATGAGCAAGTAGCAATATTTTAATTTCATGAGTACACAGGTTGAGCCACAAAAATGATGGAAGAAAAAGAAGCAATTCAAGTAAAAGAAAAAGGAGTAATGATGAAGCTATCGAGATATGTGTTGAGAGTACGTTTAATGCTGCGAAGCTAATAAGTAATACAATGGCAGAAGTTGGTAAGAACTTGTCTGATGGCCTTCAATATGATCGTGATATGGATATGTTTCAGAAGCTTGATAGTGTATTACAAGGAGTTGATGGTTTGACTTTAGATGAAATGGACCTTGTTGTGACACCCCAACCTTGCACAAGCTGAGATAGATAAAACTCAACACAACAGTTGCCTATCTCAACCAACAACATAATATAGCGGAAGCGAATTTAAAACTTAAGGGGCATCATGCCACATCTAGGAAAGGTAACACAACCTATATGCACAGGCTAACCATAAGAACTGAACTGTAACTGCATAAACGATAAGAATCCTCAAATCATGTTTCAAAATATCCAACGACTAGTCAAGAGTATATGAAATCTCAAATGGCTCACAGGCCCGAAACACAAAGTCTAAACAGCATAAGCTAAGTAAGCTAAAGCATCCTCATAACGGTAAGCTCGTCTTAAAGACATTATACTTATATATATATATTAAGAAGTTGGGCCATGTATGAATATTTTAATTACAAGAATTGTAAGGATCCAAATTGAATAAAATCCCTTACAAGAATAAATTCAAGAATTGGGCCCTTGATTAGAATAATTAAATTAGGCTCAAGAAATATATATATATATATATATATATCTATGTATTAAATTGAAAGAACTAGCCCAATTAAAATAATTAAATTGTCCAAGGAATTAATTATCGATCTTATGGCTTGAACGAATTTACGGGGTGTTACACTCTACCCCCCTTAAAAGGAGCTTCGTCCCCGAAGCTCAAAGCTCGCGGAAACTTGAAACGGAATGATTCAAAGGAACAAAGATTCAACGGAAGATTAAAGAGAACGATTGCTCAACCACTCCTAAACTCAAGAACATACTAAGCTTCTAACATCCTAAACTTATAACTTACCCAACCCCTAATCATGCAAAAACATAACTAACAACTTACCTAGATCAAACAAAGCCGGGTAGCGTTGCCTCATCTCGTCCTCCATCTCCCAAGTGGCCTCCTCGACTCCATGGTTGGACCAAAGCACCTTCACCAACTTGATCGCCTTGCGTCGAGTCTCTCGCGTCTTGGAGTCCAAGATCCTCATGGGCCTTTCTTCATAAGACAACGTCTCGTCTAGCTCTAGCGTCTCGGGGGCTATCACGTGTGAGGCATCGTGCACGTACTTCTTCAACTGAGAAACATGGAACACGTTGTGCACTCGGTCTAACTCTGCTGGCAAGGCCAAACGGTACGCCACCTGTCTGATCCTCTCCAAGATCTCATAAGGTCCGATGAAGCGAGGGCTCAACTTTCCCTTCTTTCCAAATCTCATCACTCCTCGAGTTGGGGAAATCTTCAACCATACTTTTTCGCCTTCTTGAAATTTTGCTAGTTTCCTTCCCAAGTCAGCATAAGACTTCTGGCGATCTTGAGCAGCTTTCATTCTTCTTTGGATTAGTTTGACTTTTTCTGTGGCTTCTTGCAAATATTGGGGTCCCAAAGTCACCGGATTTATCAAGTCCTCCCAACACAACAGACTTCTGCACTTCTGGCCATAGAGTGCTTCGTAAGGGGCCATCCGAATACTGGAATGGTAGCTGTTGTTGTAGGAAAACTCAATCAAGTCGAGGTGCTCTTCCCATGATCCTTGCAAGTCAAGCATGCAAGCCCTCAGCATATCCTCCAACGTTTGAATGGTTTGCTCGGTCTGTCCGTCAGTGGCAGGATGGAAAACAGTGCTCATCTTCAACCTAGTGCCCAAAGCTGCCTGTAGTGATTTCCAAAACTGTGACAAGAACCTCGAGTCACGATCAGACACGATGTCGCGGGGTACTCCGTGATACTTCACCACCTGATGTATGTAAGCCCTGGCCAACTGATCCATAGTCCAAGTCTCTTTCATGGCGATGAAACGGGCTGTCTTGGTAAGGCGATCCACTATCACCCAAATCTTGTCTTTCTCCGTCTTGGTCAAAGGCAATCCTCCCACGAAGTCCATTGAAATAGAATCCCACTTCCCTTCCGGTATTTCTAGGGGTAGCAACATTCCTTTAGTCTTGCATCTTTCTGCCTTAACCTTTTGACAATTCAAACATCGGCTCACGAAGTCGGCTATTTCCTTTTTCATATTAGGCCACCAGAACAGTTTCTTCATGTCCTTGTACAACTTGTCGCCACCAGGGTGAACTGAATATGGAGTATAGTGGCTCTCTTCCAATATCTGTTTCTTTAACTCTTTACACGAAGCTGGCACGCACCACCGCCCTTGATAACGCAGACTACCATCAGGATATAGCTCGAAAGGTCCCTTCTTGCCATTAACCATCTTGGCCCTCACTTTGTTCAACCGGGCATCGCCCATCTGGCTCCTTCGGATCTCGTCGAGCCATGTTGGTAGGATTTGCATGTTGTAGAGTCGAACCTCTTCACTCATCTGCCCTTCTTCCACCACGGTGATATTCATCCTTTGGAATTCCTTGCACAGATCGTCTGCGAGCACCCACGTGGCATTGAGCGAATGACTCGTCTTTCTACTCAGCGCGTCGGCCACTACATTTGCCTTACCTTCGTGATACTGACTGATTAGGTCGTAGTCTTTAATGAGTTCTAACCAACGCCTTTGTCGCATGTTCAGTTCTTTCTGAGTGAAGATATACTTTAAGCTTTTGTGGTCGGTATAGATCTTGCACTGCACCCCATACAGATAGTGCCTCCAAATCTTTAATGTAAAGACTACAGCGGCTAGCTCCAAATCATGCGTGGGGTAGTTTTCCTCGTGACTCTTAAGCTGTCGAGACGCGTAAGCCACTACTCGGCCCTGCTGCATCAACACACAACCCAAACCCTTCTTCGACGCATCACTAAACACCTCGAACCCCTCAGTTCCGGATGGTAGGGTCAAAACAGGGGCAGATGTCAATCTTTCCTTCAGCTCTTGAAACGCCGCAGCACACTCACTGTCCCACTTGAAAGGTGTAGTCTTCTTCATGAGTTGCGTGATAGGTCGGGCTATCTTGGAGAAATCCGGAACAAACCTCCTGTAATAACCTGCCAAACCCAAAAAGCTTCGAACTTCAGACGGAGTTGTTGGTGCTGACCATTCCATCACTGCCCGAATCTTAGCAGGATCCACCGAGACTCCCTTCTTAGCTATTACGTGGCCCAAGAAAGACACACTGGTCTTCCAGAACTCACACTTGGACAGTTTGGCATATAACTGCCTCTCCCTCAGAATGTGCAACACGGTCCTGAGATGTTTTTCATGCTCGGTCGGATCAGGAGAGTAAACCAGAATATCATCGATGAATACCACCACAAACTCGTCCAGGTAAGGCTGAAACACTCTGTTCATCAAATCCATAAAAGCAGTTGGAGCATTCGTTAACCCAAACGGCATCACTGTAAACTCATAATGGCCATAACGGGTCCGAAACGCTGTCTTGGGAACATCCGCATCTGCCACTCTAAGCTGATGGTACCCTGATCGTAAATCAATCTTCGAGAAGATGCCGGCTCCTTTGAGTTGGTCAAACAGATCATCAATTCGCGGCAGGGGGTACTTGTTCTTAACTGTTACTCGGTTCAGCTCTCGGTAATCGATGCAGAGACGCATGCTACTATCTTTCTTTCTTACAAAAAGCACTGGAGCTCCCCACGGTGATACGCTGGGTCGGATGTATCCCTTGTTCAACAAGTCTTGCAGCTGTTCTTTCAATTCTTGCATTTCCTTCGGTGCCATTCGGTACGGGGCTTTCGATATTGGGGTCGTCCCTGGCATCAAGTCAATAGTAAACTCTACCTCTCGGGGAGGCGGTAATCCGGGGATCTCTTCCGGGAAGACATCGGGGAACTCACATACCACGGGTATTTGCTGAACTTCATCCTTCGGAGCGCTAAGGTCCTCAACTGCACATAAGAAGGCCTCATGTCCCTTGGCGACGTACTTCTTGATCTTGATCATGGAGACTAACTTGACCTCGGGCTCCTTAGTCGCCCCTCGGTACGATATCCGCTTGCCCCGAGGGCCCTTCAGAATCATCTTCTGCTCGCTGCACAAAATCTGGGCCTTATACTGTCCCAACCAATCCATGCCCAACACCACTCCGAAGTCGTCCAAGTCAAACTGGATGAGGTCGTTCGGGAAGGTCACTTCTTTGATCTTTATAGGCACGCCCTCGAAGATGTGCTCACATGCCTTGACTTCGCCTGACGCCACTTTGACTGCGATCCTCGTCGCTGCGCTAGGTACAATGCCCAGCTCACGGACCAACTTCGAGGATATAAAGGAATTAGAAGCTCCGGAGTCGAACAGAACCAAGGTGGGGACGGAGAGTACCGGGAAGATACCGGTGACCACATCGCAGCTCTCGGCCTGGGACTCGTTCATGATGAGAAGTTCTCCCGGCGGAGATGGGACTCCTTTGTTTCCACTCACTCTCTCGAAGCCAGGGAGAGTTACTCCCTTACCACCCGAGCTGCTGCCTCCCGAGGCCCTTGCCGTCCCAGCGTCGGCCGCCTTCAGCTTCTTGAGACGTTCCAGCATCCCTCTTCTCGTGTCTGGGGCTTCTTCTCGCTTCCTTGATGGCAGCATGATCGCTAAAGAGGGAGATAACTAACAGAAAGCGAGAAGCACTGCGGTCGGCCTTTCCCAAACACGCAAGAAAGAAAGTGAGAACAAGCTCACAACAGCCAAACAACAAGCAACCAACAAAACATAAAACAGAAACAAGTAAACGAGTCCTCACCGCGCGGCCTAGAATTCACACATCCTAGGATTCTCAAACATCTTAATTTCTACTGATCAAGTCCTAGAGTCTCAGATTTCAACCCTAGGATCTCTACTTAGACCTCAACACAGGCTTTGATACCAACTGTGACACCCCAACCTTGCACAAGCTGAGATAGATAAAACTCAACACAACAGCTGCCTATCTCAACCAACAACATAATATAGCGGAAGCGAATTTAAAATTTAAGGGGCATCATGCCACATCTAGGAAAGGTAACACAACCTAGATGCACAGGCTAACCATAAGAACTGAACTGTAACTGCATAAACGATAAGAATCCTCAAATCATGTTTCAAAATATCCAACGACTAGTCAAGAGTATATGAAATCTCAAATGGCTCACAGGCCCGAAACACAAAGTCTAAACAGCATAAGCTAAGTCTAAGCATCCTCATAACGGTAAGCTCTAACACGCTCTCGCTTAGACTTACTCCATACCTGGAAAACACACAAAGAACCATTAGCAAAAGACTGCTAAGCAACCACCATTCACACCCGCAAGGAAGTATAGATATACATAAGCTTGTAAATAGGTTTACACACCCATATAGAATATAAACACCAACAAACTGTTCAATAGTTCAAAACGGATACTCAACAACAATAAACTGAACGAATCATAAACCAAGACTCATCCAAACGAAGCCAATATTCAAAACAAAGGTATAAGGCAACGAATCCATAACCAAGTTACCAACTGAACAACAACCATAACCAAGAACAACAAGATATCGACCGAATATACGCAAGGAACTCATGAATACATAAACCAAGAAAGAAATCTCAACTCCAACCTCCAAACCCTCATACCAACCATCATACCATACCCAACCATAGTCAGAAGTCAGAAGTCAGAAGTCAGAAGTCAAGTACGCAGGGGTAATGAACCCAATCACAGGGACCGAAGTCCAATCACAGGGACCGAAGTCCAATCACAGGGACCTAAGTCCAATCACAGGGACCGAAGTCCAATCACAGGGGTAATGAACCCAATCACAGGGACCGAAGTCCAATCACAGGGACCGAAGTCCAATCACAGAAGTCAATAGTCAATAGTAGCACAGTTAGTTCACCCATCAACCTCCAAAAGATACCAAGGAATCCACCACCACATACTCATACTCCAACCTCAACCCAAAACAACCAAACAAAGTGTTCATCTCAACTATGAACACAAACCAACTCCCAGGTAATGAATTCAAGGATTCAATAAAGCATGAGTACAAAAAGAGGAACCAAAAGACAAGAATCAATACTCCAAAGGCATGGCAAAATACCCAACAAAAGGCATGAATAAATACTTCAAAGGTATGGTAAAATACCCAACAAAACACTCCAACAATATTCAGAACAAAGGGGAAACAAACAGACAACAACAACCGAAAACAGTCTCTGGAATCCAACTCCCAGAGACCTTGCCGAACACGACGGCGGAACACAGTCCACCGCCAACCTCCTCCGCACGAAGAGAACGGAACCCTTCGGCGGACCACCCATCACCGCTCAACTCAGCCGCCTTGGCCTTGCGGAACTCCCCAGCGGGTCACATTATTCCGCTGGGGTCCTCCGCAAGGTCAGTCCCAACTCCCAGTTCCCAGATTAACGCTCAAACACGAAATACCATTCCAGAATACACAATCAGATCAAAATACACCAACATTTCATCTAATTAGATGCCAAAAATATGGAAATCCAAATCAACAAATGATCATATCAACACTAGGCAAAAGATCAAGATACAAGACCATTAAATCCAACAAATGCAACCAAGAATAGGGACCGAGAATTTTCAGGATTTCCAACACCAAGAATATCATATAGAATGAGAGTGTAAAAATAGATTTTGATGGACATAGTGGTTACCTCTAGGAGCTCTTTCCACCCAAGCAAAGCCTCAACAATGCTCACAAAGCCCCACCACCTTCTTGATCATCTTTTACCCAAAGAACCCCAAAAGAGAACACATAAGAACATGCATAAAGACTAGCAAAACCATAAAATGCAATGGATATTCTTAGCTAGATGCACTTACCCAAACTTAAACAAGCCTAAAGGAGCAATCTTGACTTGAAAACTTGAAGGAGAAATGAAGATCAAATTTGGAGGAATTTTAGATCAAAATGGCGTGAGAAATGGTGAGTGTAGGGAAGAGAGAGAGTGAAAACCTTTAGGGAAATTTTGTCTTGAATATATATACTACAATACATATATTATATTAGGGTGAAAGACTTAATAAGAAATGGGCTCAAATCATATATTATATTACTTACAAGGATATAATATGTACAAGATTAATAAGTTGGGCTAATGAATTCATCCCTTACAATTAAATATATACATTAGAATAAAGAAGCCCATAAGATGTCTTAAAGACATTATACTTATATATATATATATATATTAAGAAGTTGGGCCATGTATGAATATTTTAATTACAAGAATTGTAAGGATCCAAATTGAATAAAATCCCTTACAAGAATAAATTCAAGAATTGGGCTCTTGATTAGAATAATTAAATTAGGCTCAAGAAATATATATATATATATATATATATATATATATATATATATATATATATATATATATATATATATATATATATGTATATGTATTAAATTGAAAGAACTAGCCCAATTAAAATAATTAAATTGCCCAAGGAATTAATTATCGATCTTACGGCTTGAACGAATTTACGGGGTGTTACACTTGTTTTTTGTTAAAGCTCACGGATCATCCTAATAAAGTGGCTTTGTTTCTCAGTCTTGATCCTGATCGAAGACTACAGTGGATCAGAACATTTCTTGCTGACCATTAATATCATTATTCATATTTATATTTTATGAACATTGCTACTATCATTGAATCGTTTTGAGTATTTTTGTGACACCCCCAACTTTTTCACGCTGAGATAGGCATAACTTAAATACAAAAGCTATAAATCTCAGAAACTAACCATAAAACATAGCGGAAACATTTAAAACCTTAATGGGTGTCATGCCACATCTAGGTCAAACCAATCCTAGATGCACAGGCTAAAATCCATAAACATCAATCCAAAAACATAAAGATAGTTGTAAGAGTCAATACATAATCCATACTGAGGCACACAGGCCCAAAAGTCTAAAACAAGTACTAGCCTAAGCATAGCAAATAGAATAACTATTTCTATTGCGCTCTCAGCTCAGACTACTCCATACCTGGAAAACAGTTTAGGAAAACCATTAGCAAAAGAATGCGAAGCAACCAACCGCTCACACTCGTGAGAAAATACATAATATAATAATGTTTGTATATAGGTTTACACACACGTATAGAATATACGCACCAACGAACTGTTCTTTATTTAAATCAGGAGACTCAACAACAATAAGCTGAACAAGTCACAAACCAAGACTCTTCTAATGAAACCAATATCCAATGACGAATGAACAAGACATCAAGTCTATAAACAAGATACCAACTGGATCGTAACTACAACAAAATAATCACAAAGGAACAACAAGATATCAATCGAGATACAACTCAACCAAGTAACTACAAAGGAAACCAACTGATCCACAATACCAAGAAATAATTCCCAATTCCAACCTCCAATCCCCATACCAGCCCTCATACCAACCTCAAATCCCAAAGTTAGTACACAGAGGCACAAGCCCAAATCACGGAGGCAAATGATGCCCATTTCCACAGAGGTGAAAGCCCAAATCACAAAGGCAAATGATGCCCATCTCCACAGAGGCGAAAGCCCAAACACAGAGGCACAACCCCACAATTAGTTCCACAGAGGCACAAGCCCACAGTTAGTATTACCACAACAAGCCAAGAGATACTTAAAAGACTCAAGGATCCCCTCATACCAAACTCAGATTCATTCTCCCCAAAACCATTCCACCAACAGTTCTCAACTCAGGAAATTGAACACAGAATATGCTCAAACAATACTAATTCCACGAATCAAGATAAATGAACCAAAAGACATGGATAAATACTCAACAACCAAGGTGAAATACTCAACAACATATCCAAGACAAGTTCTAGAATCAGGGATGAATCAACAAGATAACAGATCACAAAACAGCTACGAGAAACAGAACCCAGATATGTACTTACGGAACACACTAGCGGAACAACCTAGACCGCTGATCCACTCCACGCCCTCAGACGGAACACACTAGCTGAACCTAGTGTTCCGCCGCACTCTTCCGCAAGAAGAGGCGGAACCCCTCGGCGGACTCCCACACTCCGCCGCACCACACTGCCTTACATGTACGGAACACACTAGCGGGACACATTATTCTACCGGTGTGCACCACAAGTGCACTCTCAACGCACCAACATCCTAGACAGAACAGAATACACGATGAATTAATCTAGAATGCGAAACATGCTCAGAACACACAGATTACACATCTCAGAAGCCAAATAAATCATGGAATCCATAACAAGAATTGCTTATACTCATCTAGATACAAATGATAATGAACACAAGTCCAATAATCCACAATATAGGTTCACAGATCATCAAAACAAAGCTAAAACCCCAAGAAATTCACAGGATTCCAAACACCAAATCATATACATAGATCATGAGTGAAAAATAGGTTTTGCGAGACATGGATGGTTACCTCTTGAAGCTCTACTCAAACCAAGCAATCTCCAACCACCTCACAAGCCACCACCTTCTTCTTGATCATCTTTTTCCCAAGAAAGATCCCCAAAAGAATATAATGAGAACTTATAAAAGACTATGAAAACATGTTGAGAAATGATGTCTTCCTAAGGAGAAATACTTACCCAAGTGCTATAGTCCCTAAAAGAGTAATCTTGACTTGAAATCTTGAAGAAATGGAGGGTAGTATTTACTTAGGGTTCTTAGAGGTGAAAGCGTAGGAGGAAATGTATTTTGTAGGGAAATGAAAGAGCTAGGGGTTGTTAGTACAAAGCTTTTTATGAGTTGGAAAAATCATTGCATACACCATATATGTATCATATTAGGGTATTAAAATAAAAATTGGGTCATCCATATTCAATATTAACTTAATGAGTATGAACATGGTCCTTCCAAGTTTGGGTCATTAAATAATTAATATACTTATAAGGAATAAAAGGTCCAAATGAAGAACATCTCTTATAAAATTAAATCAAGGAAATTGGGCCTTTGATTAAATAAATAATTCCGGATAAGAAATATATCTCTATTAAAAGAACGGAGCCTAATTAAATTAAATTAATTACACGGTAGAAATAATTACCGGGCTTCAAGGCTTGAATTAAATCCGGGGTATCACAATTTTGTTTAAAAAAACTTATGTTATTCTTCTTCTGAATATTAATAAAATGTTCTTATGATATATTGATTACCAGTTGATTATGAAATGATGGTAAATTGATGCATAATAATAATTGTGATACCCCGCACATTTAAATGTTTGCTATATTTTTTTGAGTTAATTATTTTACGATATTAAGATTATTTTAAATAAATTATTATCACTATATGATCCGTGATTAATTTATTTTATGTGACCTATATTGTTTTGAAAAGATGTAACTAATATTATAAATCAAATACACTATGATTTCTTAATCATAAAATATCGTATATATATATATATATATATATATATATATATATATATATATATATATATGTTAGTTTACGTTTCGTATTCAACTTACAGCATGTGCATGTATATTCCCAATGTATTAGTAATTAGCAATCATTTCTCCTAATCCTGGGTAATTAGCTATGTTTACTATTAATTCTTACCTCTAATATATCATTAGTATTAATTCTTAATTTATGCACATGTTTACACGGCATTCTATATATATCTGATCTATATCTATCCTATGCTTACATATAATTGGTGTGTGTATATAATAATATAAAATAGGTTGTGTGTGTACCGTGTAGATATATCTCTGTGTGTGTGTGTGTGTGTGTGTGTGTGTGTGTGTGTGTGTGGAGAGATATATTATATAAAATATGTGGATGAATGTGAGTACGGAATGGGTTTCGGCAGTAGAAGAGAGAAAGGAGGTTTATCATATTATAGAAAATCGGATGCGAAGTTCATCAATTTCTTTTGGGTTTACTCAGTGGAGTTTCGAATTTTAGGTAAGATCTATGTTCACCTAAAATTCTTTTACTCCAAATCAAAAATAATTTTCCTAATTGTTTATGTGCATAATCATTTTAAAATTGATCAAAAGTCTATTTTATTATTATTCTTAAATAATTGTGATGTGACTCATGAATTTTGTGTTATATATGATTTCGACATTTATATAATGTATCTATTCATATATATGTGTATTAGACAGTGAACCTGTATGTGTTTTAAATGTTAGAAATTTGTTGAATAAAATGAAGATTTCATGTGATCCTATGTGCATATATGTATATACGATTAGTGTATTGTATATATGATATTAAAATCTATACTTATATGCGAATCCTAGATATAGAGTTTTATGTTTTGTACATTACGTATAGACTTAGGTAGAGAATATTGGTAGAATATTGGTATGAGATATATTATCTAAATAGTTGGTTCATGGAATGTAAATTGGTGTAACTAGTATGTGGAATGAATATAACATTTGGTACATGTTTTGCAAATTATTACAACGGTTATAGATATAAGTGTAAAGTTGAATGTGCTACTTGGGTGCAATGACTTTTGATATAAGATGTGAATTTTGAAGGTTATAATTATGTATATATATTTTGTCATGAGGATGGTACCATTTGATGCTTTTATTTTGTGAAGTGAGCAGTGACATAAAAACTGACTCACTAGGGAGTTTTTATAACTTCCCTGTTATATTGAGGAGTGAGCAGTGACGAAAAGCTGACTCACTAGAGAGCCGGAAAAACTCCATGTTTATGAAAATTTATATTTTGAGAACTTGAAAATTATTCATTTGGTACCCATTTCTCATTGACACTGTATATATCAAAGTGTGGATGACTTTGAGAAATTCAATATGTACTCTTGTACGATTTTCTCTTGGAAAGAGAATAATTGGGAGATTGGAATTCCCTATTTGGTATTATTATTATTCTTATGAGATATTGGAATTATCTCTTGGATGGTTATTTGAAAATTTAATAAAATTTTGAGCAATGATGGTATTATGAAATGTCTTGAGGAGAATGGTTATATACAAATGTTGAGGTAACATTATATGGTGAATTTTTGAGGAAAGAGTGATAGAATGATTTTGGGTTATATATGAATAGGCAATGCATTGATCTCCTAGAAAATTTGTGGGTATATTTATATATACTTGGATGTGTGATCTAAAATTATATTTTAATTGGTTAAAGATTATTGATTTTGATGAGAATAAAAATGCTTAAGGGGTTAATGTGGTGTTATATGGAAATTACATGCTCCTATGTGTTATGTGCAAAACATTTTACGGGGTGGAGTAAGTCTTACCAGCCGTCGTGCTGACTTTGTTTTCCCCCTTAGTTATTTTTGCAGGTGATGATTGCATAACAATTTGGAGCATTGAGCATGAGAGCGACTCGTTTAATTAGATTAAACTAGTGTTTTACCCGTGCGATGCACGAATAAATTATGTTATAATGAATTTAAATAAAAAATTTAAAAATATATAAATATTTTAAAATGTACAATAAAAATATAGTTGTAACTCCATATATTTGGTTAAGTATCTATTTTCATAGCATATAAAATTTAAATTTAAATTTTGTATAATTAATAGAGTCTCTAATTAATTATGTACACATTTAGATAAATTTATAGAAAAAAAGACATAATTAATTTCATTTATTCCTAAGTGTATTTCATATATATTATAATTCTAACAATATGAATAATAACTAAGAAAATTATATTTAAAAAAAAGATGTAAATTTTAATTTTTGTATTAGTAAATTTAAATTCTAATTGGATACATTTCCTTAATGATTGTATTATATGTCATATATGCAAACAATATCTATTAATATGTATATAGAAATTATAATATATATATTGATGGATTTATAATTAAAACAATCACATTTAAAAATTAACAAAATTAGCATTTTAATTTTGCATGATTAATATAATGCATAAATATAAGTATGTATTTTAAAATTTTTCTAATTAAATAGTTATGAACACATGTTTTTTTTTTAATTTTATAATTCTATTTTCTTAAGTATATTTCATATTTTATTACGTATAATTAAAGAAATTGATTTACAAATTAAAAGAATTTAATTTTTAAATTTGTATGGATTAATATAGTCCCTAACTATATTAAGCATTTAGGCATATTTTTAAATTTTTACTTAAGAGTATGAGTTTAGAATTAAATATAGAATTAAAAATATATATCTAAATTTGGATCAAATGAAATTATTTCAATTTTAATTTTTTTTAATTGAAATTCAAAAAAAATTAAAAATAAAATTAAAAATATCTATAATATTAAAATATTAAATTAAATATATTATTTCAATTATATATGTAAAAAATGTTAAATTTGGTAGAATTGTATATATCAATTTTTTTTATGAAAAATGTATATACCAAATTTAATATGTAGTAATTAAGGTGATTGGTGTTAATTAAGTTGATTAGGGTGTAGTATTTATTGACCTGAACGTTATAATTCTGAAAAGGTATATCTTTGAATTCATATAAAAAAATTTAGGAATTATCAATTAATACCAAAAATGTTATATTGTCCAATCCTTGAAATGGTATATTTTTGAATTCATACAAAAATTTATAGGAACTATCAATTAATACCAAAAATATTATATTCTCCAAATATTTGATATTACAAAAATGCCCCTGATTTTGGGCGGGAAAAGTTTCTTCACTTTTGTCCTCAGGCAAATGTGATGCATTTATGTTTTTACTTCTGTTACTCTCATATGTGCCCTCTTTTGAATCTTCTCATTCTTTTCTAACTGTAGACAAACCCACTGCTTATACTGTAGAAATAATTGCACTCATAACTATTTGTCTAAATAATATACTACTTGCCTTTGAAAGAGTTAAAATTTGCATGGCAGTTAAAAATGAATCTTACATTCAAAGTTCGGTCGAATTCCACAGTTGGTTCAATTTTTTGATAACTCTAATGTATCTATATTTTTCTTTTCTCAATGTAGACTACTTCAACAATGCGATGCAATTGAGGAACTCTACACATCAAATAATGACATACAACAATGAGGAGCCAATGTGGGGAAGAGAAAAGCGAAGTAGCTGAACTGATAGTAAACTTCCACTGAATTGCAAAATATATCATAGATTCATAACATAGGATCAGTCCAGATACAAAATAGCCTACCAAGATACAAAAAAAAAAAAAAAAAAAAAAAAAAAAAAGGTTAGAACCACACTTACCACCCCATACTTGTTAAGTAGATTTTGTGCTGATACACCAACCAGCTCTGACACTTCCCTATCCCAAGGGATAAAAAATTAGAATCAACACTAAGTCATAAACTTACCTCTTTACAAATGTAGTGAACTACGGACTCTTATGATGAAACAATAGCTTAGTCGCATCAAAGAAACTGGAAATTCTAACTCTACCACCTAAACAAACTCAGACATGTTAAATGTCTAACATTCTTACTTTGTTATTGCCGACAGAACGCTACAAAGGATGAGGATGGGAAAGATTGACAACCAAGAATAGATGGATTAGAACAAATAAACCATTTCAACAGGTAACCAATACTTTTATTTTACCTTCACTTGATATGATTTGTGATTATGAAATCAGGAAAAAAAAATTATTTAGGAGCATATTACTTATTGTCTAGAAACCTGGGTCTGCATAACTGCAACAATAGAACGACTGGCTCAACTGAGGTAGAATTGAAATGAGGGAGCAGATCCACATGAGCATCCCAAACTATACAGTGTAGTTGATTCTCACTAGAGAAGAAAAAACAAATTATAAAAAAAAAACAGTGCACATAACTTAACATAAACTGCATAAATAAAGAAATAGGAGTACCTCTGTATATCTCTACCACTCTGCCAATGATATCTACAATAGCAAATCTCATCTAGAATAACAACACATTGCCTTTAGATAGTGAAACTCTAAGATGATAAGCCATTGTCCAAAGCAATTTTCAAGCTGTTAACCAAACTCATTAAAATCAAAAGGTTCCCAAAAATCCATGGTTGAAGCGTGAAAAAAAAAAAAAGAAAAGAAAACAAGTAAGTATAGCAGAATGTAATGTCGGAAAATCTCACCACCAACCGCGTGCGCCGATGGGATCCTCCAAACCAACCACTCACAACTACATGAAATAATAACCTTAGTTGGGTTGTGAAGATGATGGGTTGTGCATGGTCATATAGAGTGTATTTATACACAATGGATGAGATCAAGAAAGGTAAAAGCTTTCAAATTTTTAATTAATATAAAAAACGTTATAATCCCCAAAAAGGTATATCTTTGATTTCAGACAAAAATTTATAGGAATATTTCATATTCTTTCCTTGTTTATCATTTTTTTATCATACAATTATTTATCATTAATCAATGATTTTTATTAAAATAATTATGAGTTTTTTTTATCATACAATTATTTATCATTAATCAATGATTTTTATTAAAATAATTATGAGTTTGGTTTTACAAAAATGCCCTCCAGTTTTGGGGGGAAAACTCTTGCTAGGCACTTCTGTTATTATATATAGATAGATGTATTAAATTTTATTTTAATTGTTAAAGAATTTTAGAACTTGTTTTAGAATTTTTAGTACTTGATTTATTAGAATGTATTTAGAGATGGGGTTATAATTAGAGTGATTTTAGCCTGTGCGTTTAGATAAAAGATTTAACTAAACATGGCGGTAGCATCCCTATTTTCAGTAGTTTTGTTTTTGGGCTTCCGCAATTATAGGACTATTATTTATTATATTATCTCGTCCACTCAAATTACCAATATCCTCACCAATATGATCTTGATTACTCAAATTTCATTCGATTGTTCAAGATTATGTATGTTTGGTCTCTCTAAATTTTCATTAGAGGGTCCTACTACGTTAATAAATTTATTCATAGCTCCTCTTTGTGCGTCTATTAACTGCTCAATTTTTTTTTCTTTTTTCTTTTTTCACTTCCAGATTAATGTTATTAGACAACATTATATAAAAATTATAATTGATCTTCACAAAAAAAAAAAAAAAAAGAAGAACAAAAGCACTTGTGAAGCGTTTGCACTTGTGAATCAGTTAATCAACAATCTTTATTTTGCCTAATAGGTAAACATGTTCCTTCAATCCATGCATAAATAAATGAATAAACACATTACAAAACTTACAAAATAAAATCAATCTTCATATACAATGTCATTGCAGTATTCCTAATTCCTAATAGTATAGTAGTACACAATTGCTATTTGCAGCAGTACACAATTATCAAATCAAAATTTCTTCTTCTTAATTTTTTTCGTGTGTACCTAATTACTAATAGTATTTCATTGCAATTTGCTATTGTGTATTCCTAATAGTATTTCATTGTTTACACAATGGAATTAGGAATTAGGTAATTCCTAATAGTATTCGACAATTTGCAGCAGTACCTATAACCTAATTCCTATAGTATTTCATTACAGCATTCCTAATTCATAATTACTGTTCACAAATCAAAATTGCACATTTGCACACGAAATCACTAATCAGGAAGTCAAAATTGCAATATTAATAGAATTATAGAATACTAGCAAAAGAAAAATTTATAACCTGGTGAAAGTGATTAGGCTTAGGCGAAGGGCTGAAGAGTGAAGACCTGGTGATTGCTTCTTGCTATGGTGGATTTGTAGTCTGTAGATATGGCTAGTGAGTGTGGATGGTGTATGGTGGATTTGCAGTTTGTTCCTGAGCTTTTATTGACTCCATTTTTTATTTTTACCATTGAGAATGCCAGATGATTGCTATGGTGAAGGTGCAACAGTGACGTTTGGACTCCTGGCGTAGGCGGTGGGCGGCGACCTTCTCGCTTTCTCGCAAAGTCGCAGACCTCGTCTTCAGATAACAATAAAAACAATTTTTTTAATATTATATATAACATATATATACATACTATATATCCTATGGCCCCTACCTAGAGATGGGCCCTGGGCAAGAGCCCAGCCTGACCTTGCCCAGGGACAGACCTGATGAATAACACAACATGCATAACACAATGCCCCCAAAATTGTGGGAGTTGAGCTTGAAAACGAAGAGTTCTAGCAACATTGAGGATATGTTGGTGTTTTCGTCCAACCACAACATTTTGTTGTGGGGTGTTAACGCATGATCTTTGATAAATAATCCCTTTCTCAGCAAAAATATTTGCGATGTCAAACTCAGGTCTATTGTCACTTCGAAACACCTTGATTATAACCCCAAACTGTGTGAATACAAAGCTATGGAAACTCTTTATCAGATATCTGACTTCTGACTTCTTTTTTTTTTCATTAAATGTAGCGAAGTGAATCTTGAATGATCGTACACTAGGGCTAGAGAAAGTATTGTTCTCCCTTCATTGAACATACTGGGAAAAGACCCCATATGTCTGCATGTATTAGTTCAAAGCATGCATTTGATGAAAAAACACATAAAGGGAAGGGAGAACACTTGTGTTTAGCTAAATGGCGGACTGTGAACATAATAATGAGACCGTAAAGAGTAAAAGCGATCAGTAAAGACATTGCAAAACTTGAAAACCATTAGAATAATGGACAAACAGGACACCCCTAAAGGATGAATTGAAGGACCTGCTTCTAGTTCGTCAAAGCAAGCACAAATTGGAGGGCTTTGTGGATTTTGCGAAGGCAAGTCTAAACTCATAGACCAGAAGACACCGAACAAATGTACGCGTTATCTTTGGTGAACGATACTTCTTCTCATATATTTGTTTTCTAATTTATGGATTAATGCTATATACATTTCTCATGCTCTCTATTATTGATGAACAATATTTTTTTCTTTTGTTGAATCAAGTATGTTGTCAGGGCCGGCCCTGAGGGGGTTCAGGGTGGGCACTTGCCCAGGGTCCATCTCGATAGGGGGTCCATAGGCCATAAGATATACGAAGTATTATATATATATATATATATATATATATATATATATATATATATATATATATATATAATATTACTTATTATATATTAAAAAAAAATAGGGTTTATTGTTTCTGGAAGTCGAGAACTGAACTCACAAAGACTGAAAGAGATGTTGTCGCACACCCATCGCTCACGCCGCCCAAGAGTATAAGGGTGGTCGGTCGAGCCTACGCCACACCAACCACTCAAATACTTAAAGATTCTTGATTGATTCATATAAGTGCCAGTTGCTTTTGTTCTTTCTTCTTCTTTTTTTTTTTTTTGTTAAGATCGATTTTATGATAAACTTTTTTAGGGAAAAGAGTCAAATAGGCCATCGCCGGAACTTAAATGACCTGTAATGACCTGTTATTACAGGTCATTTACCGGTTATTGGGCTTCATTGCCTCAATTTGACATGTAAAAGGGTTTAATTGACCATTTTCAAAGTTTAGGTGCCTAATTGACTTTTGGTGTAAAGTTTAGGGGCCTATTTAACTTTTTTTTTTTTTTTTTTTTTACAATGTTGCCTAAGAAACATTCATCTGGAAGTAAAAAAAAAAGAAAAAAGAAGTAAACAAATAGATTATCCAGAAACGAATTCTTCATATAGGGGGCCCTTTTTTTAATTTCGCCCAGGGGCCTATAAAACCTTTGGACCGGCCCTGTATGTTGTATGTATACCATCAATCTCCGTGTTGTGTGTTGAACTATTGATGAAAAATATTTGAGCTAGGTATGTTTCTTTGATATTTAAATATTGATTACCAAAATATCTTTGAAAACATGGACTCTTTACTAAATAGAAAATTTCTCTAGTTTTGTTTTTCTTTTTTTATTTTTTTTATAGAAAATTGGAGAATTGAAGAACAGAAATAAGATTTGTTTTTCTTGTTACGAATTAGAAATTATTGTATATGCTACATGAATATCAGCGAAAGCTTGGCATGAGAGAAAAAAAATATACTAAATTGGTTTAATTGGCTTGGTTGCGCCACATGGATGATCAACGTGTCTATGGGTTGAGGAATATACTTATGGCTGAATTATAGTGGTTACATATTAATGATTAGCTACCTTGTTTTTTTTTTATTTTTTAATACAACTGACCCTATTACATTGTATTATTTGTTCATCTATACTTTTCTCAACCTGTTGAAGCACAAAGTGTCAATTTCGAGATCTCCTCCACTGAGACTCGAACTCATGACCTCCCATCTAAGGGTGACCACTACATGCCAATTGAGCACAAGGTGCTTGACAGCTACCTTGTTTTATAGTTAGTAACTTTTTCTATAAATACAAATAGAATGTCATTTGCTATAAGCCATAATCGTTTTTTGTGTTTAAGCTAAACTCTTATTATCTAAATCTTAATGATTTTGTCCAAAAGGCAAATTCAAGTCAATGATTTTTTCTTTTTCACCCTTTAAAACCATGATCTCATGAGTTTAATATTTGACTACTAAAATTGATACATTTATTATATAAAAATCCCTGAATGATCGTTTTGATCGGTAAGTGGCTATAGCATGGATTCTAAACATATTAATGCCTAGAAGACGAAATTCATAACACTAATTAGAGGAAAACAACATTAGGACAAATCATATGTCTCTAGTGTCAAATTGATTTGATTTTGATTCAAAAGTCTATGATTATTTGTCCAAATTCAAACCTATTTAGAGCATCTTTATTAGTGGAGTTATTTTGCGGTTTTTGAGGAGTTTTTGTAAGTGCGATTAGGAAATTAAAGAGAAAATGGGAGGGGATGAAAAAACAAATTTGATTTAAAAAAAATGATAAAAAATCAGAGGGTCAGACGCGCCTAATGCGCGTCAGGCGCAACAAGCCCTTTCTTTTTCTCCTACAAAGTTACTGTACCAAAAACCAATATTTGCATGACTTCATTTTTCTT
Organism: Ipomoea trifida; assembly: GCA_003576665.1. Taxonomy (NCBI): domain Eukaryota; kingdom Viridiplantae; phylum Streptophyta; class Magnoliopsida; order Solanales; family Convolvulaceae; genus Ipomoea; species Ipomoea trifida. The sequence goes on along the minus strand of CP025647.1, from coordinate 18,159,901 downwards.
CTCTCTCCTTGCCTCTCCTTCATGTGTATATGCACTATTGATGTTTGTAGTTTTAGTGTGAGTGAATGTAGAATGGAAGGTGTTAAAACGAAGAATCAAGACTCCCCGAGTGTCGTGTCTCTCAAGGATGACAAATTGGAGCGAATTAGTGTTGACATTTAGGGTGTTAATAGGTAAGAGTTGCAAGGATTACTCATGGTCATTTTCATGAATAAATGGGGGGTTGTAAGAACAAGATTAAACTAAACAATGCAAAAGGAAATGATGGGAGTGTATACCACAGCTAAACAAATCAATTGATCATCCTATGGGGATTTGAAAACGAGTTTCGAGATTGAATCAGGGAGTCACGGTATTTATACCGAGTGGCGTCACACTCATACTCTCAATCCTCATTCGGTTGAGGCATTTTATCGAACACCTTGCCTACCACTCCTCCCGGGCCTTGTCCTTTCGAACTAAGGGCAGGGATGTAGATGAGTTGGACTCGTGAGAGGCCGCTATCGCGCACACACTCACTTTCACCTAGTTCACTCACTATTCCGACCGAAATAGAAGCAAAGCATGAGGAACATCACCCACACAAGATTACAATCCTACCCCACAATCTTCATAATCATGAGGCAAAATTCAAGCATCAATCAAATGTCTAACATGGGCACACACACCCCAAGCTATTCTACTCAAACATAATGAACATTCAAGAACTACAAAGTAAAATTACACTAAGCAATAATTTAAAGAAGCAATCTTAAGAAAAGAGTATTATACCTAAGGAAGTATGAGTTCTACATCTTCAATCCTTTCATCCATCTTCATTAATCTAAGAAAACTAATCTATTCTAGTGGGAATGTGTTTATTCTTCCTCCCCAAAGGAGAAGGAATGGAAAGAGAAATCAGATCTGAAAAATTGTGGAAGTCCTCCTCCAAAAGTAAGAAAGGAGGGTTTAAATAGCTGTCCAAAAAGTCGAAATTCCCCTAACTAGACGGGTCCACGCCCATCACCACGCGTGTGCTGATGCGTGGTTGCGTACTGGAAATAGTCCACGCCCATCACCACACGTGTGGTGATGCGTGGTGTCCTCCTGCTTGGTTGATTCTTCGTTCGTTGCTTCTTTTTGGCCTAGGACTTTGCTATACCCTGCGGAAATGACTCAAAACACATCCTCTGAGTTGAATTTGTCAGTTAGGTGCTAATTAGAGGTTTTAATCACGAAAGATGATCATAATTGGGTGATGAAGCTATATAATGTTGTCCAGAAATGACCCGAAACTTGACTGTTTTTTGCGCTTATCAACTATACCAAAAACCAACAAATAACCACCGTTGTAGATGCTCTTATGGTGCTAATTTTTATCATAGAAATTCTATGGCATGAGTCTTGAACATTTAAGATCTCAAATCTTAGTATTTAAACAAAATGATAGTGCCTGGTTTTTTTAAAACATAGTTTATGCCAGAATGTAAAATAAGAACATTAATTTTCCTATGTCACCCTTTAGACCAAAACCTCAATAGTGAATATTTGATCGAAAAGGATTCACAGATCCTATGTTAATCCTTGAGGGATTGATATGATCAACAAGTTGTTATAATCATCCCTTAACTTAAATTTAAGTTTTCAAAGTGTTAATTAATCTAATCTCTAAATATGACCAGTTAAACACTATTATTTTGCAATTGGATCTCTGTAAACGGAACATTGTAGAGGTAGAATTAATAAGTAATTCTATCAACCCAATGGGGTAGCTTAAGCGGCAAGTGAGCTCTCTTTGTGGGGAGGAATTTTGGGAGAACCCGGGTTCAATTCTCACAAGTGACGATTCCCCCTGGGCCAGCTCTCGTGCCTCCCGGAGCTGATTTATATCACCCTTTTAAGAACAATGCGTTTAGTCATTGAAATATTTTTTTTTTCACTAAGGCTTGGAAGATCTAAAATGAAGATTAATCTTTGGGTGACTAATGACTCATGAATGAAGTCTGCAACTTCTATCTTTGATGTTATGATGCCAAAAACAAAATGCTATGTGCTTGAAAAGCAGAAGTGAATCACATCGTATTAGTTTATCTGAAGCAAACAAGTTGTGAATATTTGATGATGACCTCTTATAAGTTGAGAAAATGGTTTAGAGAGATCCTGAATGGTCTCATAATCTATTTCTATTTATTATATCATCTAAATTTCTATTTAGCGTTTAATCTCCCAAAGATTTTTGAGCGCTCTAATAATTTTTGTTTAATATGTATATATGCTTTCCCTATCTATTTTATATGTGTTTAATCTCCCAAAGATTTTTGAGCGCTCTAATAATTTTTGAGTGTTCTTCGTGTTGCGGTAACCTTTAAAATTTAATGACCGAATTATTTAAAATTATGGCATGAGAAATTGGGTTACCTTGGGAAAAATATGATGAGTCATATTTGTACTAATATTGTTGGAGATCATATATATGTCAAACTGTAACCTCTCTCCTTCACATTAATATTTTCTAAAGAATTTGTGATTGGAACTTTCTAAATTATCTGTTTTTCATTTTGGGGACATCCAATTTGACATACTACTGTTTTTATCCAAATCTAACTTACTGCATATCATATTCCCCCCCCCCCCCCCATACATCTAGTACGTGGTTAAGAAATGAACATTTCCCCATCTATGTTTTAGTATTAGTATGCAGTCCATTGTCTTGTATCACCACCATAGCGTACCTTCTAGGGCTTATTAAATAAAACTAGGTATACATGTTAGTTATACACCTCTGTCTATTGCATAAATACCTAGAACAATGATAAAGAATCAATAAACAACAAGGTAGGTTGACTGCATACTTAATGAAGATCGTTTCTCGGCATTAGGGGAGATATAAGCCCAAATTTAATAAAATCTCGAGAAGTTTCAGGGAATGAAAAAAAAATTCATTATTCAAATTCACGATTTAGTTAGATTGAACCGGAAGTTCAAAAGATATCCAATTTACACAATTTAGTAAATAATCTTCCAAATATATCTATTGATCATAAAAGAGTGCCTAGGTCTCATGTATCTTCCCAACTTGAACCAAATACATCCATTGATACTCCTTAATGCCAGAAGCATAGGAGATCTATCGGTGTAAAAGATAAGAATCAGTGAAAAGTTAACTCCGTCACTCTTGAAATATTTTATAGTGAAAAACCTTAATAAATTTATAGGCCGGTGCACCAAACAAACATAATACTGAGGATGCAGAACGACCAGATTAAAATATTTTTGGGAAATAACTAAATTTGGGAAATATGGAAGAAATTTATAATACAAACATTATAGTTGTTGATAACATAACTGCCTTTATAATTGCTCTTGTTATATGGCAATCTGGATCTAGAGCTAGGCACCAGAAGTGCCCCAACTATTTAGTATATAAAAGAGTAATTAAGGCATAACTCGCTAAAAATGTTTATTCTCTTTATAACATGTACATCACTAAATTTTAACCTTGTAGGTTACAAATGGTATTTGTATGAAAGAGAAATAAGAATAATAAGGTGGTGTGATATAAAGCTAGTTTTTGTAGCCAAGGGTTCAAGGAGAGATCTGTAATTGATGTTGGTAAAATATCTTCTCCCTCAATAGATGGCATTAAGTTCTGTTACTTAACATCATTGGCAGTAAATAATAAATTTAGATTGCAGTTGAGAGACGTCATGACCGAATACTAATGGGTCATTAAACGCTAATTTTGTTTGGAAAAATCCCTGATAAATTTAAAGTTCTCTAAATGAGAAGAGATGAAAATCACAACATGTATATCGTTGAATTACATTGATTGGGTATTTTTCATCCTGAAGAAGGAATATCTAAAAACATAATTAATAAGTCTCAGTCAAGGTTATATCCTTGATTTATGCCCCTCTTTTTCTATGCTAATAAATGTATACATTTTGCTTTAAATGTTGTGCACTTCAATGTTATTAGACCAAATTGTCCGTACTACATTCTTGTTATACAAAACTACCCTTACACCGTTATAACACCGTTACCTTTTAACTCCATCATTATTACCATATACGTATATCTATCATATCTTTTTCCTATTCTTTAATTATAATTTTATTAAAATCATTATATAATTAATTTAATGGTTGATTATATTTTAATTAAATTTCTATTAATGGTAAATCATATATGTATGTGTATAAAATACATATATTATTTGTGTATATATAATTTGAATTATAAATTTTAATTATTTGTATTTATTAATTTTTTAATATTGGGCATGAATTTTCGCGCATCGCGCGTACAAAATACTAGTATAAATGATATGTGCCATTATATGCTCATTAAAGATTTGTTAATGGAGTTATTTATTATTTATTATCCAGTCTATGTTGATTGTATAAATACGATTGAAATGCATAAAGAGTTTGATGATATTAGCTCATGCCTAGAGAGGAGTTTAAAATGAAAGACCTAGGAAATCAAGTATTTTCTCGACCCGCAGATCGTGTATTGCCTTGAAAGAATTTTATACACCAGTTAGCCTACCTAGAAAATGCATTTGATGTGTTTTATATGGATAAGTATCATATAATTATCACACGAACGGTTGTTCAGTCTTCTGAAGTAGATGAGGATACCTTACCTTAATTATGACCAAAAGTTCATTACTTCATTGTTGTTGGAGCACCACTTTAGAGCCAGAAGTTCTGTAATAGCAACAGGCCTGATGTTTGCGATGAAATTATTACTAGCAACATTTAGTGCCCATCCTACAATGAGATATTGAAGTCATGCTTAACATATCCTCCGATATCTTGGAGATATAAAGATTTTGATATTTATGTGAGAAACTAATGTATGATTTTTGATAGGTTACTTAAGTACTTGCTATTTTGTTTAATCTACATGATGCCAAACTGGTTATGCTATGTTTTTACCCTCAATGTCCTATATGAGGACGATAAAACTTGTGTTGCACAAATGATAAACTTGTATGTTTATGAACATCTGACAAAGTATATATAGTGGCAAAAATTCAATCCACATGAATACAGAATACAGAATACATGCTCTAGTGACAATTCGACAGATTTGTTCACTAAGTCTCTGCCTACATCTACATTTGAGAAATACGTTCACAAAATTTCAATGCGTGGACTTCAAAGGTTGTTATCTTTAGGGGAGCGAGAACCTCTAGGTGTACTTGGATGGATTGTTCGACCCCTGAAGTCTTAGGCAATCGCAACCGGTGTAAATTTACAGGGTCTTTCTCTCCGTCTGTTTAACGGTTCGGGGTCTACCCATGTTCGTTCCGGGAGGCACAAGAGCTGGCCCAAGGGGAATCCTCACTTGTGAGAATTGAACCCGAATTCTCCCGAAATTCCTCGCCACAAAGAGAGCTCACTTGCCACTTGAGCTACCCCATTGGGTTAATGTAACACATGATTATACATACATCATGTACTCTTTTCCATGACTAGCTAGGTTTTCCCCACGAGGTTTTTCTAGCAAGGTTTTTATCGATGCATGATTATGGTAATATATTGTCCAAGGGGAGTGTTAGAAATATTTTAGATATATGACCATTATCTTTGTAGTTTTAGTTATATTTTCTAGTTTTTAGGATCCTACATGCTGTATGCTGTACTATTACTAGATCAATGTGGATCCGGAGAGTATGATTATTCTCTCAATATGGAGTTCTTGTTTGTTTTTTCTCATTTTTATGTTTATCTCTTACTGTGCAATAAAACTTTTATCGAAGATCAACATGCGAAAAAACATGATAATCTACAACAATTTTATTTGATTAATTTTATCATTTCAGTAAAAAAAAAACACAAAATGAAAAGAAAAAGAAAAGATCGAACCTGGAACAAGAATAAGACATGCAAGATAGATGAAGAGGCCTGAGGCCCTATATAGCTTCAGTCTACAATATTGTTTAGTACAATTATGTATGTCTAATCTAAATTTTCGCCTATCTAGAACATTAAATGCTAGGGCGTTTAGTAATTGAAAAATTTTTAATGGGAAATTGATGATTTTAATCCATTAGTTAAGCTTAAATTGTAGACTAAGCACATAAGTTATTGATGTATCCAATTTTTTTACTTTAATTATGTTGAAAGTGGTTCAATCCATTACTTATATATTTTATTAATACTAAAATTTATTTTGATTTGCCAAATTATTAGAGGACAAATTAGTTAATTTGTAAAATTATCCTAAGTATAAAAAATGAGAAAATTGTAATTTATGCCCCTCCATAAAATGCCAATTATCAATGTGACTCCTGAATTATTAGAGGTGTAAATGTTGCTTCTCAATTTTCAAAACGGTACATTTATTACCCATCTTGTCACGGACCTTGGGTTTAAAACGGTGCTGTTTTAAAACGGATCTAGGCCAATGGGATTGTTTGACAATCAGCGATTAACGGTTATAAGATAGCGGATTGTATTAGCGAGTTTGACCAGTAGATTGTATTAATGGTTTGTAAAAAAATGTTTGAAAAATTCACTATTTAGGTTAGCGGTTAACATGTAAAATGCTCTATAATAATAATAATAATTAGAACAACAACAACAACAACAACAACAACAACAACAACAACAACAACAACAACAACAACAACAACAACAACAACAACAACAACAACAACAACAACAACAACAACAACAACAACAACAATAATAATAATAAGAGGATGAGGAGGGGGAGCAGCTTGCGCTGCTTCCCTTTTATTTTGCCACTTTTTCCACCGTCCCACTTTGGTGAAAAAAGTGGGAATGGAGCGTTGAGGCTCCTTAAATTTAAGGAGCCTCAAGGCTCAATATTTTCTTAATCTTTCGTTGCCCATTCGAGTGGATGGGCAACATTGAGGGGTCTAAAAGGCTCCTCAATTCTAAGTTTATTTTTATTTTTTTGAATAATCAGGGACGTTTTGGAAAAAAATATTTTTTCTCAAAATGTCATATGCAAATGTTGTAAAATGCAGCGTTTGCAAAAATGACAGTTTGGATAGCAATTTGCTGCTTCAAATCACCATGTTACCAAACATTGAATCAGTCAAAACGTTAAAATGGCGGATCCATAAATTTTTTGGCAAATCTGTCATTTACCAAACAAGCCCAATATGTATATCATTTTGTAAATTGAGGGACAACATTTACACACTAATAATTCAAGAGTCACACTAATAATTGGCATATTATGGAGAATTATAAATTACAATTTTCCCCATAAAAAAAATTTCACATTGATGATTCCAAGTAACTATTGAGTTTGTTGTAATGTTGATTACACGAAAATATGAGATGAATTTTTTCCTATTATTAAATAATAAATAATTTTTGAATTTGTAATCATGTTCCAGTTTTGATCTTCTCATAAAGAATAATTAGAAAGCAATTTTTTTTGAAAACAACAATTTTTTTTATTATCTATAATTCAAAGCTTAAAATGCAATATGACATGATTAAAATTGCAATGCAATAAAATTTTTGAGAATTATGTTCTTGACAAAAAATTTAATAGCTGATTTATAAGTTTATTTAAAAGAACTGGGGATGAATTGAATTTAAATTTTATGAAAAAAATCCCTTGAAATATTGATTATATTATTTATCAGTGGAAAATAAATTTTTGAAAATAATTAGTATTATGACTCAATTTCTCTTACATAATAATGGTATATGAGTGTAATATAGAAATTCATATTACAGAGTATATATTTTCTTAAAGTGTGTAAAATAAAATATATAAAGAGAAATTCATTTTTTTGAAATAAAAAAAATGAGTTTTTAATCTATTAGATATGCCTAAATTGTAGACGAAGGTATTCTTGTGTAATCAACATTACAACAATCTCAACTTTACTTGAAATCATCAATGTGAAAACTTTTTTTTTTCTAATACTTGAAAAATTTTTACAAAATGACCAATTTTCCCTCTAATAATTTGAAAAAAAAAACAAAATAAAATTAATGTTATCACAATTTATAAGTAATGGATTGAAATAACCACTTTCAATATAATTAAATGAAAAAAGTTATATATAGTAATAATTTATATATTGAGTCTACAATTTAGGCATAATTAATGAACTAAAACCGCCATTTAACTTTTTTTTTTTAAAAAAAAACTGTTCAAAAAATAAAACAATTATTTAAATAACAAATACTACTGTTTTATTTCCTCAAAAAAAAATACTACTGTTTTATAACTTCTCAAAATATTACGAATATTTATTAAAAACTCTCTCTCTCTCTCTTTTCAAATACAAAATTATTATACGTGCATTTTATAGCAATTATAGTTAGCAATGATTAGTTTTTTACCTCACTACCACCTATTTACCGACTCATATACAATAATCACTATCTTCAATATAAATATCAATTATTTTTATTATTAGTAAATGAGTAATTACCCTACCACTAGTTATCTATAAACTCCATTTTCACATACTTTTAAGTTTTAACCAAACACTATCTACCTATTGTACTTACCATCATAACCTCATTATAATTGTCGATTATTTTGAAGATTGTTTTCAGATCATTACTTGTATTATTATTGTTAATCTTTAATTTAAACCATTAATTAGTGTTCACAGTCTACCGTGGACTCTGATGCATGTATATGTATCTTATATTGTGAATTTTTGTGGTTTGTGCTATGAAATTTTGTACTTTAAGAGTTTGAATTCTGTATCTGAAACAAATAAGTAAATGTGTTTTAGGGCCGATTTTTTTTATTTGCGGTGCCCTGTGCTAGTAACTGAGTGAGACCCTATCAAAGTGTAAATAAATTGTGAATTGAAGAAAAATTGCAAAGAAAAAAATGCAAAAAACCTAATTTTGGGCCAATATAATCACAAATACATATACTAACTATTACGCCAAGGCTGGACTAGGGGCCCCCAAAATTTTGGGGCCCTGTGCGGTCGCACATCTTGCACGCCCTAAAATTTGGCCATGTGTGTTTTATGTTATGAATCTTTGTGTTTTGCATTGTGTAATTCTATACTTATGAACACAAATTATGTACCTCAAATTTGAAAAATAAGTAAATCAATACCCTGTGTTGTGATTATTTGTGTCATGTGTAATGAAACTTTGCACTTTAATAGTACAAATTATGTGCCTTGTCGTTTTAATTCAAGGTCCATAATACTATGTGGATCCTGATTCATGATATAAATTGCTTATTATTGTCATTTATAATAAGGCCCCTTGATAACTTTATTTAAACAAATCATTTAAACTTCAAATACTCCGTAATTTTTTTTTTATTAATAAGGAGGGGGAAAACCCGGTCATATTACAAATACTCCGTAATTTTTTATTTTATGAATTGAAAAATAAGTGAATTAAAAAAAAAATATCGTACAACAAAACTGGCATTTAAAATAGCAGAGTTGACAGCCATAATTTGGAGTGTTGTGAATTGTAGGGCGGCAAGTGTATATGGCAGCGCACGCAGGCCCAATCGAGTTGACATCACACCGGACAATGGACCTCTACTGGCAGTTGGCTTTGGCAAATTATTGTGCGAATCAAGATTCACACAGTGTTGTTTTCAAGAAAAAAAAGATTCACACACTATTCTGTAGATCATAATAAAAAGTATATTTTTTAATATACTAAAAATATATTATTTGTGTATTAAATACACGTTATACAAAATAATATACTTTCAATATTCAAATAATATATTTTTTAATACAATGTATATTTTTAATATACTAAAAATATATTATTTGTATACAAAATATATATTATTTAATGAGTTAAAACCCATTTTGGTCCCTCGACTATAGCGTAATACTTGATTTTGTCCCATAGAAGTAAAAGTATCCAATTTAGTCATATAATTTGAAAAATTATGTTCAATTTGGTCCCCCGTTACAATTTTCATCCACCAGCTGTTATATAGAGGGGTAAAACTGTCATTTTCAATAGTCGAGGGGCCAAAATGGGTACTTAATAGTCGAGGGACCAAAATGAGTACTTATTATTATTATTATTATTATTATTATTATTATTATTATTATTATTGGGACAATATCTCTTAGTTTAGTGTTTTATATCAACACTAAGGGTGTGTAATCTATTAATCGAACCATTTTAACCGAAGTATTTAAAACTTTCACCGTTAATCGAACCAAATTGAAATTGTTTTCGATTAATCGGTCTGTTAACAAATTAAGCTAACTTTTTAAAGCTAAAGTTCTAAATCCTAAAAATTTTTTAATACCTGTTATAATAAATCTAATTAAAATAATACATATAATAATAAATCCATAAGAAAATATAGAAAACAATATCATAAAAACATTACAAATTTATAGAGATTTTACAAATTTTATATATATATATATATATATATATATATATATATATATATATATATATATATATATATATGAACGTTTCCAATTCCAATTCACAACAGAATTACAATGAGACTCTTAACCTATACTAGATCTAGCACTAGAGTCTCCTAAACTGTAGGCAACAATTATTGACTAAATAACAAACTAGTTACAATAGAAATATTAAACATAAAGTATAATATATGGTATGACTAACACGCCCCCTCAAGCACAAGGTTGAGAGGGCACAACATTGAGCTTGGAGCGAAGAGTGCGAAACCGCGTAGCAGGCAGCGGTTTAGTGAAGATATCAGCAATCTGGTCTTGAGTGGAAACAAAGGAGACAGTGAAATCACCGGAAGCAACTTTGTCACGACCAAAATGATAATCTACTTCCACATGTTTAGTTCTTGCATGAAAGACTGGATTGGCGGCCATATAAGTTGCACCTAAATTGTCGCACCATAGTGTAGAAGGCTGACCAGAATGTAAACGCAACTCGCGGAGGAGAGAAACAACCCACGTGACCTCTGCAGCTAAATCAGCTAGACCCTTGTACTCAGCTTCTGTCGAGGATCGAGCAACTGTGCGCTGCTTTCTGGAAACCCATGAAATTAAGTTTGATCCAAAAAATACGGCATAACCACTAGTAGACTTTCGATCAAGCGGACAGCCGGCCCAGTCAGAATCCGAGTACCCATGTAACGTGGAGTGACTAGACCGCATGATTTGAAGACCCATATCAAGTATTCCTTTAACATAGCGTAATACACGCTTGAGTAAACCCCAATGTTCAGCTGCTGGTGAGTGCATAAACTGACACAGCCTATTAACGGAGTAGGCAAGATCAGGACGAGTAATAGTCAGATACTGCAAGGCGCCTGCAATCCGGCGATACTGAGTAGGATTATCAAACGGCTCTAGAGAAGGCGTAGCGGATTGTGTGACAGCAGCCGGTGTAGCTAACGGTTTACAGTCAGTCATGCCAGCGCGTGCAAGGATATCCTGCATGTATCGCTTCTGAGATAACAAGAAACCACTGTCAGTCTTCAGAGTCTCAATACCGAGGAAGAAACCCGGAGTCCCGAGATCACAAATCTTGAAAACAGACGCAAGCTGACGTAGAAGTGATTCAACTAAAACAGCATCATTGCCCATCATAATAATATCATCCACATAGACAAGAAGATAAACTCGGGATTCTGCCGCAATGTAGTAAAAGAGAGAGACATCTGTTTTGGACGACAAGAAGCCAACATTAATCAGAAAATCGTGAAGTCGCTTGAACCAGGCACGAGGGGCTTGTTTCAGCCCATATAACGAACGCTGTAGATGACATACGTGGCCTGGGTGCAGAGGATCTTCATAGCCTGGAGGTTGTTTCATGTAGACTGTTTCGGGCAGATGGCCATTTAAAAAAGCATTATGCACATCTAGTTGACGGAGAACCCACGAATGTGTGACGGCCAGGGAAAACAGTAGTCTAACAGTCGTTGGTTTGACGACGGGGCTGAAAGTATCGAAGAAGTCTTCTCCGGCCACCTGATTAAACCCTTTTGCAACAAGCCGGGCTTTATATCGTTCAATAGTACTATCTGCTTTACGTTTGGTGCGATATACCCATTTACACCCAATTATATTCATCAGCGGAGTTGCAGGCACTAATTTCCAGGTATTGTTATGCAGGAGGGCGTTGAACTCCTGATCCATAGCATCTCTCCAGTGTAGATGTTTAACAGCCTGTGTGTAGCAGGTAGGATCAGTAGTCGCAGTAAGCGCGTAGAATTGTTCTCCGGTTCCCCGGGTTTTTGTGCGGGTGCGCATTGCATGACGAGCTGGGGTTTTTGTAGGACCTTGACTAGTTGTAGCTTGATCATGAGGAACAGAAACCGAAAAGTGAGAGTCAGTTTGAGTCCGAGAAGACGATGGTGGAATATAGTCAGTCTCAGAAGCAGCTGAGACCGGTGTCAAGGTCGGAAGAGAAGCAGCAGCTCCAGTGCAAAGTGGTGCAGTTACCCAGGGTGAATCCTGTGTGTGGGGTTCAAGAGATTCCTGTATGTTATCCTGAAAAGGAAAGACAGATTCATCAAACCGGACATGACGGCAGGTATAGACTTTTCCAGTAAGTAGGTCCATGCAACGGTATCCCCTATAATTGACTGGATAGCCTAGAAACACGCAAGGTGCTGACCTATACTCTATTTTATGTCGGTTATAAGGTCGAAGATACGGGTAACAACGACAACCGAAGACTCGAAAAAAGGAGTAAGGGGGTGTAGAGTTGTATATTTTGGAGTAAGGAGTTTGGAAGTCTATAGCAGAAGAAGGTAGGCAGTTAATGAGAAACGTGGCAGACTCAAAGGCATAATCCCAAAATTTGATAGGTGTTGAGCTTTGAGCTAGTAAGGATAGACCCGTTTCAACAATATGACGATTACGGCGTTCTACTCTACCGTTTTGTTCATGAGTATAGGCGCAGGATTGACGATGCGTAATGCCTAAAGTTTGGAAAAGATTATGTAAACGACGATACTCCTCGCCCAAATCAGACTGTATGGCTTTGATAGAACGCGAAAACTGACGTTCTACCATCGCCCGAAACAACTCAAAAATTTTATATATGTCAGATTTTACATGCAGGGGGTAAAACCAAGTAAAGCGGGAGTAATCGTCTACAAATAGCACGAAATAACGAAAGCCAGAATTAGAAATTACAGGAGATGGACCCCATATGTCCGTAAAGATTAAATCTAGCACAGCCGTAGTATTATTATTAACTCTATCTAACGGAAATCTAGATGCCTTGCCGAGTTGACACGCCGTGCAGACACCTAGCGAACTGACTTTATGAGACGTGACCGGGACTTGCGACAGGACACGATGTAGGACCTGGCTGTGCGGGTGACCTAGACGCTGATGCCAAACTGACGGCGAGGTTCGAGCGGTGAGAAACGCCTTGTGAGGAGTAGGAAGGGACACCTGGTATAGGCCACCGGCTGTAGAACCCTTAAGAAGCACCACCTGTGTGTTGCAATCCTTCACAAAAAAGCAATTCTTATGAAACTCAAAAAACACGTTATTCTCGTTAGTAAATCTATAAACCGAGAGTAACGACAAAGACAGAGACGGGACATGCAGGATATTGGACAATTTTAAGGGGTGCGAGACAGAGGGAATAACCGTGCGTCCTACATTACATATGTCTAAACCTGTACCGTTTCCAACTTTAAGAACATCAGTGCCGGTATATGGTTCGGAATGGTCCATGAGGTTCACATCGGGTGTCGCATGGGACGTGGCACCCGTGTCGGGATTGTAACACCCCAATTTTTCATTCTCCAAAACTTACTATAAATAGAATTATTTTTTTTTTTTAGAAACTTTCCAAAAATAGAAATTTCCAAACATATCCCTAGTTAAAAAAAAAAATTAATAATATAACATTATTCGAAGACTTAACGAATTCTAAATTTAATCCCACATTCATAAGGTGTTACCGCCACATCTAACCTTACATAGGCTAAATGCAAGGCTAAACCCCAAAATAAAATTAAAGTAAAATCTCCATCTAAAAATTAATCTTTAGGGAAACATCACCCCTTATTGAATTCTATTTAAGTCCATAAAAGACAAAAACCAACTATTACACCAGACTTTCAAATCGTGCTAACGCTCTCATCCATATCAATTCTTCAATCCATTCCTGCTAAAACATAGAAGGAAAATAACACAAATAACAAAAAAAAAAAAAAATATTAGCAACACTTGCTAAGTAAGGGTGTACTTTGCCCTAAAACATACATTAAATAAAATAAGGCACATATTTTTCAAAACGAATATTCTTTAAATGTTACTTACAATACACCTCTTGCTTCATCAACAATAAATCCATATACTAAAATTGTACCTTAGCAATATTAAATTTACTTTCTAACAAGTTAAAAGATTATGGAAGAACATCAACATACAAATGGGACAGGGTCCTTTGTACTTAGGCCCTAGTGAACAGCTCCACGCTGAACACTCCACAAATTCCCATTTCCATTGGAATCTGGACCCAAACCTTAAGTGTGCACACCCCGAATGAGGATTCCAAGCCTCACGAGAAGTTCTAAGCCCAAGGTAGCCATGATATGTTTCTACTGGCTCCTACCAAATACATACATAGACGACCCTAGTGGTAAATTCATATAACCACTCCGAAATTTAAACAGGACAAAGCCTATGTAATTCATAACCACTCCGAAATTTAAACAGGACAAATAATGCCCTAGTATTTAGTTCACACATACTTCACATGACGTATCATACTCCATAAGCTTTCATAAATTAATTTCATCAATTCAAACTAACTTTTAGACTTCAACAATTTAATCAAGAAGTTCATGTACTTAAGATCACATTTAACAACTCCAATTGATAAACTTCCAAAATCAAAATTCTTCCAACTTACATATCATAGAGAAAAGATTGATCATTACAGCAACGTAACCACATTCAATACTTGCGAATTTATACTTCACGCACAACTCAAAATAAAGTTTTTCCTCTTTTAAAATAAACAGCACACATTTGTTCAATATTACTCATATTTAGCTACTAAAATAAAGCAAATACGTACGGTAATTGTATCAATTATGAGAATGGATTTGTTCCTAAATATATTCATATG
Organism: Ipomoea trifida; assembly: GCA_003576665.1. NCBI lineage: Eukaryota > Viridiplantae > Streptophyta > Magnoliopsida > Solanales > Convolvulaceae > Ipomoea > Ipomoea trifida. Next base: position 18,144,863 of record CP025647.1, on the reverse strand, counting down.
TAACAGCATACATATAAAACATATACTGTGATTTATAGATATCAATACACTGCACGAATTACACATACACATATTTTCAATATATATATATATATATATATATATGATATATATATATTTAGCTAGTAAATGTAAATTATCCATGTTTAAATATTATAATACGACAAAATTTTTCTAATTAAAATATTAATATATATATATATCTGACAATTGTACAGTTATATTATAATATATATATATATATATATATGTTTATATGTTTTTTTTTTTTTGCCAACAAGATTATATAATAAATTGAAGATTTAAAATTTAAATAATAATAAATTTATATATATATATACGGTAGTACTTATATGTACACAAATAACAATTAAAAAATTTTTTTCTATACAAACCTACAATCCAAATACTGTAGGTACATAATAACTAAAAAAAAATTTGATTTTTCTTTAAACTCTACTATTAATTATTTTTTTATATATACCCAATTTATATAAATATAAGGAAATTGAATATATATATATATATATATATATATATATATATATATATATATATATATATATATATATGTATATATATATATATATATTATACATTTTATACAAAAGCAATTGAGTACAATATCACAACTCATACAAGAAAGTTAAAACATTCTTATATTCATTAGCCGTCCAAAGTTCATATGGTTTTTTTTTTTATAACAAGGCAAAGTAATGGAAGATATAACCACTTACCGAAAGCAATTCCTTCACTTTCCCCTTAAAACCTTCAATTGACAAAGTTTCCCTCTTCTAGCATCCATCATCACCATTCATCCAAACCACGTAAAAATTAACAAAGAAGAAAACACCAAATTCACATAAGCAACAATTTCCTACAAAAACAATTCTACACTATACTACCCTTAAAAATATTAAAGGATTACTTACTTGGCTTCAGAAAAAGGATTTCAACTCTAGAAGAAAAGAGAAGAATTTTTTTTTTTCGTAGGTGTAATAACCGGCCAAAGAGGGAGAAAGGAAAAGAATAAAGGAGTAACTTATCCCAATCATCATCCTTAGATTTTAATGGAAATAGGAGAATTTGATCAATTATAAACTTGTAACTTCCAATCAAAATCTCAATCAAATAATTATTAATTATCTTATTTGATATAATATATGTAAAATATATAATATAGCCTTAAATAAATACTGACCACTCATAGTTAACCATATATGTATACATATACTAACATAATTAGCATACAAATATATGGTCTACATAATATATACGTATATATATTGTCAAAGTCAGTATCATACAATTTATAGCTATATACATATAAGTAAAATATTACACTTAGAAGTATTTAAAATAAAAAGCATTATTTATTTGTACCCAAATTTATTTAATTTATTTAATATATAAATAAAATGTATTTCCGTATATATGCATGCAAGTAATACCATGTATTATGAATTACTAACATAATTACCATATATAGCAATAATAATAATGATAATAATAATAATACTAGTAATAATAATAATAATAATGATGATGATGATGATGATGATCACAATGAGAATAAGGGTTCAAATGGACTAAGGGAACTAAGAATTGTAATAGCTTGGCGGTATAGAACTTAGAATTAAAGGGGAGGGTTTAGTGTTCAAATCACTATGAAAACAAAACTAAGACTTACTCTTTTATGCTCAAAAGATTAATGCTATTCCCAATTAAATAATTAATTTCCTTAACAAAAAAAAAATCAGGGTATCACAATCTACCCTCCTTAAAAGAAAGCTTCGCCCTCGAAGCGATCTTACTTAAAAATCTAACATGCTATTTCAACACAAAGATACGGAGTGAGGTGTTAAAACCTGTCCTCCTTAAAAGAGAAGTTACGTCCCCGTAACTTGACTATTACCTGATTCAAATAAAGCCGGATACCGACTCCTCATATCATCTTCTACTTCCCACGTAGCTTCCTCAACTGAGTGGTTGGACCATAGCACTTTTACAAGTTTTATGGATTTCCTTCGGGTATCACGGGTTTTGGAATCCAATATCTTTACTGGAGTCTCCTCATACGAGAGAGTTTCGTCCATCTCCACCACCTTATAATTAAATGGATTTCTTAGCGTCCTATTCTCATCATATTCTATATTCAAGATTCAAACAAAGATTTCTTTTACCTCTGGCCTTATCACGTGTGAGGCATCGTGAACATATTTCTTTAGCTGAGAGATGTGGAAGACATCATGTACCTGTCAGTCCACAAGTTAGGCTAAATCCTTCTTTCTTTTAAGATTTCTAACTAAAACAACAATTCCTTACCTTGTCCAACCCCATAGGCAAGGCTAACCGGTAAGCCACCTGTCCAACTTTATCCAATATCTCATATGGTCCAATGAATCTTGGACTTAGCTTACCCTTTTTCCCAAAACGCATGACTCCTCTTGTAGGCGATACTCTTAAAAGCACTTTTTCACCCACTTGGAATTCTGATGGCTTTCGCCCTAAGTCTGCATACGACTTTTGACGGTCTTGAGCAGCCTTCATTCTTGCTTGGATCAGTTTGACCTTTTCAATTGTTTCTTGCAGGTACTGGGGTCCTAACACCACTGTATCGACCATATCTCCCCAGCATAGCGGGCTTCTACACTTTTGACCATACAAGGCTTCATAAGGAGCCATTTGGATGCTAGCGTGATAACTGTTGTTATAAGAGAATTCAACAAGATCGAGGTGTTCGTCCCATGACCCTCTTAAATCCATCGCACAAGCCCTTAACATGTCTTCCAAGGTTTGAATAGTCCTTTCGGTTTGTCCGTCTGTGGTCGGATGAAATGCTGTGCTCAACTTTAACTTTGTACCCATCGCCTTCTGTAGGGCTTTCCAGAATTGTGATAGGAACCTTGAATCCCTATCGGAGACGATATCCTTGGGTATTCCATGGTACTTAACTATTTGCTTGACATAAGCCTTGGCCAACTGCTCCATGCTCCAAGTCTCATTCATTGCTATGAATCGGGCAGTCTTAGTAAGTCTATCCACTACAACCCAAATTTTATTCTTCCCTGCTTTTGTCATAGGCAAACCTCCAACGAAATCCATGGAGATTGAATCCCATTTCCACTGTGGAATTTCCAATGGTTGTACTAATCCTTTAGGCTTACTCCTTTCAGCTTTCACTTTCTGACAGTTCAAACAACGGGCCACAAATTCCGCTACCTCTTTTTTCATTCTAGGCCACCAAAAATGCTTCTTCAAATCCTTGTATAGCTTGTCACTCCCAGGGTGCACTGAGTAGGGAGTATTGTGTCCTTCTTCCATAATTCTTCTTTTTATTTCTAAACAGGCTGCAGGGATACACCATCGCCCATCAAATCGAATACTCCCGTCTTGACATAGCTCAAAAGATCCATTCCTGTTATCGACCATCCCGGCCTTAACCTTTTCTAGCTCGTTGTCACTAGACTGATTCCGCTTAATCTCTTCAAAGATTGATGGCATAATTCTCATGTTGTAGAGGTTAATTTCTGCCTCAACTTCACCTTCGGTCTTGACTTCGAGATTGAGTCTCCTGAAATCTTCACACAACTCTTCGGGAAGTATCCATGTTACATTCATAGAGTGCTCCGATTTTCTGCTTAGCGCGTCAGCAACTACGTTTGCTTTTCCCTCATGGTATTGAATGACCAGGTCATAATCTTTGATTAGCTCCAACCACCTCCGTTGTCTCATATTCAATTCCTTCTGGGTGAAAATATATTTCAAGCTTTTATGATCGGTGAATATCTTACACTGCACGCCGTATAGATAATGGCGCCAAATCTTCAATGCAAAGACTACAGCAGCCAACTCTAAATCGTGAGTGGGGTAATTCACTTCATGGGTCCTCAACTGTCTTGATGCGTAGGCAACTACCTTCCCATTCTGCATCAGAACACAACCCAATCCTTTCTTTGAAGCATCACTGTAGATCTCGAACCCTTCCGTGCCAGACGGCAGAGTCAAAACCGGGGCAGTTGTCAGTCTTTTCTTCAGTTCCTGGAAAGCTTCTTCGCAACTTGCATCCCACACAAACTTGGTTGTTTTCTTCATTAGGTTTGTCATCGGCCTTGCAATCTTAGAAAAGTCCTTCACAAACCTTCTATAGTAGCCGGCTAATCCCAAAAAGCTCCTAACCTCGGTCACTGAAGTTGGTGCTCGCCAATCCATCACTGCTTGGATCTTTGAAGGGTCAACGGCCACTCCTTCCTTAGTGATTACATGCCCAAGGAAAGCGATCTTATCTTGCCAGAATTCACACTTGGACAGCTTGGCATAGAACTTTTTCTCCCTCAAGGTTTGCAAAACCACTCTTAGATGTTCTTCATGTTCTTCGGGGGTCCTTGAGTAAATTAGGATGTCATCAATAAAGACAACCACAAACTCATCCAGATATGGGCGGAAGACACGGTTCATGAGGTCCATGAATACCGCGGGTGCATTAGTCAGCCCAAACGGCATCACCGTGAACTCGTAATGTCCATATCTCGTTCTGAAAGCAGTCTTGGGTATATCCTTCTCAGCCACTTTCAATTGGTGATAGCCAGACCTTAAATCGATCTTCGAGAACGTCCCAGCTCCTTTTAATTGATCAAAAAGGTCATCAATCCTAGGTAACGGGTACCTATTCTTCACAGTCACATGATTAAGCTCCCGGTAGTCAATGCAGAGTCTTAAACCACCATCCTTCTTCTTAACGAATAGCACTGGAGCGCCCCACGGTGAAACACTTGGCCGAATGTAACCTTTATCTAGCAATTCTTGCAACTGCTCTTTCAACTCCTGCATTTCCTTCGGTGCCATCCTGTAAGGTGTCTTTGAGATTGGTGCAGTCCCTGGTACTAAATCAATGGCAAATTCCACCTCTCTTTCTGGCGGCATACCTGGTATCTCTTCTGGAAAGACGTCAGGAAAGTCTCTCACAACTGCTATTTGTTCCAGTGCTTCCTCCATTGAGTCGAGGTCTCTAACCATACACAGATAAGCTTCATGGTCATTCAGCACATACTTCTTCACTTTCATCATGGATACCAACTTGATTCCTGGCTTGACGGTGAATCCTCGATAGGTCACACGCTCACCCTCAGCACTCCTCAAGGTTACTTGTTGCTTATCACAAATGATTTTGGCTTTGTGAACACACAACCAATCCATTCCTAGTACTACATCGAGGTCCTTCAACTCGAACTCGATCAAGTTCCCTGGAAAGTTCACTCCATTGATGTCGATGGGTACGTCCTTATGGATGTACTTACAAGCCACTACAGTACCAGTAGGGGTCTTGACTGCTATTTTAATTTCTGAGGTTGGTGCCAATCTTAATTTCTTTATGAAAGCAGTTGATACAAAAGAGTTTGTAGCTCCAGAATCAAATAAAACTACAGCAGGCATAGAGTGTACGAAAAAGGTACCTGTGACCACGTCACTAGCCTCCGCCTGGACCTTATTCATGACGTAGATGCGTCCCTGCCCACCATTTCCTCCATTATTGCTCTGAGCCTTGTTGTTTCCGCCGTTTCTGTTGCCATTCTGATTATTGTATTGACTTCCTCTGCCGGGGTTCTTTCCATTGCCACCTCCATTCCTGTTCTGATTTTGTCCGAAAACATTCCCGTCCTTCTTGGTGTAACACTCGAATGATCGGTGCCCCATCTTGTTACAATTGAAGCACTTTACTACATTTCCTTGACAGTCAACACCCGGATGATCCTTGTTGCATCTTTTACAGTTGTAATGCCTTTCCACCTTGGGATTCCTCTGATTCTGGTGGCCATTATAATTCCTTGGCCCACCCTTTCCTTGATAGTTCCGGTTTTGATTTGGATTAGAGTATTTGGGCCTTTTCTCACCCTGCGAATGATCTTCCTCGCTTCTTTTCTTGCCCCTTCCATGGACTTCCCACTGTCGCTGCTGAACCTGGCAATGGCTAGCAGCCCTGCTATAAGCCTCGTCCAGAGTCTGACATCTGAACATGCTGAGCCCCTTCTGAGTATCAAAGTTTAGTCCTCTGATGAACTTGTTTGCCTTGTCACGCTCATTAGGGGCCAGGGTAGGTGCAAACCTTGCTAGGTCGATGAACTCAATGTAGTACTCCTGAACTGTCCTATTTCCCTGACGCAGGTGAAGGAACTCATCATACTTGGCTGTCCTGACGTGCTCAGGGTAAAACTTCTCCCTTAGAGCCTCCTTAAAGGCTTCCCAACCGAAGGCGGGTGATTGACGCAGGTTCGGTCCAGCTGCAGCCCACCAAATATCAGCTCGTTGCTGTAGATAGAAAACGGCTATGTCTACTCGCCGCTCGGCCGGGCAGTTGAGAGCATCGAACATCTTGTCGAACACCCGCATCCATTCTTCGAGGATCAAAGGGTCCTCCTGCCCTAAGAAAGTGGGTGGGTTTCGCTCAGCCACCAACTTAGCCATGTCGGCTCCATTGCCATTCCCCTGAGGTTCTTGAAGCATACGATCCCCCATCACCTGGGTTAACTGAGCTAATTGTCTCAATGTCCGGGCCAATTCAGCGCTAGTTGGGACATCCTCTTCACGAGCAGCTTGGTCTCTCCTTGGAGGCATTGCAACTTACTGAAAGCAAGGTTCTTATTTTAAAAGAGTGTTTCCCACTCTATTTCATGTAAGCATCTATACACATAAATTATTCATGTATATTTTTAATCAAGAAATTCAAATAATTGATCGCATACCTGGAGATTTACACACCCACGGGTGTAACATGCCACATATATAGCAAATAAACATATATGTTATTCAAATAAGCTCACAACCTCACCGCGGTGTTTAAAGCTTAGTTTCTAAGCATTACTTCTCAAAAATTTCTTACGGAGTCCTTACCTAGGTTTTACCCTAACCTAAGCTCTGATACCAACTTGTAACACCCCAATTTTTCATTCTCCAAAACTTACTATAAATAGAATTATTTTTTTTTTTTTAGAAACTTTCCAAAAATAGAAATTTCCAAACATATCCCTAGTTAAAAAAAAAAATTAATAATATAACATTATTCGAAGACTTAACGAATTCTAAATTTAATCCCACATTCATAAGGTGTTACCGCCACATCTAACCTTACATAGGCTAAATGCAAGGCTAAACCCCAAAATAAAATTAAAGTAAAATCTCCATCTAAAAATTAATCTTTAGGGAAAACATCACCCCTTATTGAATTCTATTTAAGTCCATAAAAGACAAAAACCAACTATTACACCAGACTTTCAAATCGTGCTAACGCTCTCATCCATATCAATTCTTCAATCCATTCCTGCTAAAACATAGAAGGAAAATAACACAAATAACAAAAAAAAAAAAAATATTAGCAACACTTGCTAAGTAAGGGTGTACTTTGCCCTAAAACATACATTAAATAAAATAAGGCACATATTTTTCAAAACGAATATTCTTTAAATGTTACTTACAATACACCTCTTGCTTCATCAACAATAAATCTCCATATACTAAAATTGTACCTTAGCAATATTAAATTTACTTTCTAACAAGTTAAAAGATTATGGAAGAACATCAACATACAAATGGGACAGGGTCCTTTGTACTTAGGCCCTAGTGAACAGCTCCACGCTGAACACTCCACAAATTCCCATTTCCATTGGAATCTGGACCCAAACCTTAAGTGTGCACACCCCCGAATGAGGATTCCAAGCCTCACCGAGAAGTTCTAAGCCCAAGGTAGCCATGATATGTTTCTACTGGCTCCTCCCAAAACAGGGTACATAGACGACCCTAGTGGTAAATTCATATAACCACTCCGAAATTTAAACAGGACAAATAATGCCCTAGTGGTAAATTCATATAACCACTCCGAAATTTAAACAGGACAAATAATGCCCTAGTATTTAGTATCCAACTAAATACTTCACATGATCGTATCATATCTTCCATAAGCTTTCATAAATTAATTTCATCAATTCAACTTAACTTTTAGACTTCAACAATTTAATCAAGAAGTTCATGTACTTAAGATCACATTTAACAACTCCAATTGATAAACTTCCAAAATCAAAATTCTTCCAACTTACATATCATAGAGAAAAGATTGATCATTACAGCAACGTAACCACATTCAATACTTGCGAATTTATACTTCACGCACAACTCAAAATAAAGTTTTTCCTCTTTTAAAATAAACAGCACACATTTGTTCAATATTACTCATATTTAGCTACTAAAATAAAGCATAAATACGTACGGTAATTGTATCAATTATGAGAATGGATTTGTTCCTAAATATATTCATATGTAACAGCATACATATAAAACATATACTGTGATTTATAGATATCAATACACTGCACGAATTACACATACACATATTTTCAATATATATATATATATATATATATATAGATATATATATATTTAGCTAGTAAATGTAAATTATCCATGTTTAAATATTATAATACGTACAAAATTTTTCTATAATTAAAATATTATATATATATATATATCTGACAATTGGTACAGTTATATTATATATATATATATATATATATATATATGTTTATATTTTTTTTTTTTTTGCCAACAAGATTATATAATAAATTGAAGATTTAAAATTTAAATAATAATAAATTTATATATATATATACGGTAGTACTTATATGTACACAAATAACAATTAAAAATTTTTTTCTATACAAACCTACAATCCAAATACTGTAGGTACATAATAACTAAAAAAAAATTTGATTTTTCTTTAAACTCTACTATTAATTATTTTTTATATATACCCAATTTATATAAATATAAGGAAATTGAATATATATATATATATATATATATATATATATATATATATATATATATATATATATATATATATATATATATATATTATACATTTTATACAAAAGCAATTGAGTACAATATCACAACTCATACAAGAAAGTTAAAACATTCTTATATTCATTAGCCGTCCAAAGTTCATATGGTTTTTTTTTTTTTATAACAAGGCAAAGTAATGGAAGATATAACCACTTACCGGAAAGCAATTCCTTCACTTTCCCCTTAAAACCTTCAATTGACAAAGTTTCCCTCTTCTAGCATCCATCATCACCATTCATCCAAACCACGTAAAAATTAACAAAGAAGAAAACACCAAATTCACATAAGCAACAATTTCCTACAAAAACAATTCTACACTATACTACCCTTAAAAATATTAAAGGATTACTTACTTGGCTTCAGAAAAAGGATTTCAACTCTAGAAGAAAAGAGAAGAATTTTTTTTTTCGTAGGTGTAATAACCGGCCAAAGAGGGAGAAAGGAAAAGAATAAAGGAGTCAACTTATCCCAATCATCATCCTTAGATTTTAATGGAAATAGGAGAATTTGATCAATTATAAACTTGTAACTTCCAATCAAAATCTCAATCAAATAATTATTAATTATCTTATTTGATATAATATATGTAAAATATATAATATAGCCTTAAATAAATACTGACCACTCATAGTTAACCATATATGTATACATATACTAACATAATTAGCATACAAATATATGGTCTACATAATATATACGTATATATATTGTCAAAGTCAGTATCATACAATTTATAGCTATATACATATAAGTAAAATATTACACTTAGAAGTATTTAAAATAAAAAGCATTATTTATTTGTACCCAAATTTATTTAATTTATTTAATATATAAATAAAATGTATTTCCGTATATATGCATGCAAGTAATACCATGTATTATGAATTACTAACATAATTACCATATATAGCAATAATAATAATGATAATAATAATAATACTAGTAATAATAATAATAATAATGATGATGATGATGATGATGATCACAATGAGAATAAGGGTTCAAATGGACTAAGGGAACTAAGAATTGTAATAGCTTGGCGGTATAGAACTTAGAATTAAAGGGGAGGGTTTAGTGTTCAAATCACTATGAAAACAAAACTAAGACTTACTCTTTTATGCTCAAAAGATTAATGCTATTCCCAATTAAATAATTAATTTCCTTAACAAAAAAAAAATCAGGGTATCACAGGGATACCATGAGTCAGCGCCGGCGGGATTGACGACATCACTGGAGAGAGCGGCGTTGGCTTGCTGAGTTTGGCGATCATCATAGCGACGCCAGCACGTCACCGCTGTATGGCCGTGATTACGGCAGATTTGGCAACGAGGTGATCCGCGACCGCCGCGGCCCTGATTGCCCGAGTTCCGGCCGCGCGAATTCCGGCCGCCTCGACCACCTGGATGACGACCCGCAACACCGGAGTTGTGACGCCCCCGACCTGCATAAAATGCCGCCGGTGAAGATTGATGCAGCGATGAATCGAGGCCACTGCCGAGTTCCTCAGCGTGGAGGAATTCTTGGGCCTGGAGGTGGTCGGCTAGTTGAGGTATCGTCATTGGCGTCGCCGCTGCCGTCAACGTGCTCGCCATTGCGCGGAACTCCGGGCGCAAACCTCTCAAGACGTACAGAATCTGCTCATCGGCGGTGAGCGTTCGGCCGGCGAGGGATAAAGCTTCAACGAGCATTTGGGCTTGCCCGAGATACTCCGCCGGTGTCTGGTTCCCCTGCCGAAGAGAGTGGAACTGGCCGATGAGACTGAGACATCTCGTGCGGGACTGCAACGCGAATGCGGCAGTGATGGAATCCCATACGTCGCGTGATGTATCCCTCCCGACCGCGAGATACATCACCTCGCCGGTGAGCGACGAGACAAGCAGCGACAGTATGGCTTGGTCCTGCTAGACCCAGAGCGGATAAGCAGGGTTGTGGATCGGCGGCGACGGAGCACTGGTGGATGACGCGGCTGCTGGAATCGTCGCCGGTGGACATGGAATGGAACCGTCGAGATAGCCGAGAAGACCCTGGCTTCGTAGAAACGGCATGACCTGCGTACGCCAGTGGATATAATTCCAAGAGGTCAGCTTGATCGAGATTTGATGATTGGCGGGTGAGAGGTTCATCGCCGGCGGTGGCGCAGCGGCGAGAGCAGGCGTGATGGTGCCGTCGGTGGGTTGTGACGCCATTGAAAATCGGCGATAGGGTGGGGAAGATTAAACGAAAAAAGAATTTTACGGGAATAGGATCGGGTTAGGCTTGATACCAGATGAACGTTTCCAATTCCAATTCACAACAGAATTACAATGAGACTCTTAACCTATACTAGATCTAGCACTAGAGTCTCCTAAACTGTAGGCAACAATTATTGACTAAATAACAAACTAGTTACAATAGAAATATTAAACATAAAGTATAATATATGGTATGACTAACAATATATATATATATATATATATATATATATATATATATATATATATATATATGCCAATGACCTTGTCGTTTAGTGGCACCCGGTTGCACCCCATGTGAATGGGATGGGTTCGAGTCTCAGTGGAGGCAATGCTGACTCTTTGTGCTTCAGTAGGTTAAGAAAGTAGTCCTACATTGTAACCGACAAATTCGAACCCAATTAACCGTTAATCGAAAATTTAAAAAATCTTTAACCATTAACCGAACCGAAAAAGTTCAGTTAAAAATAGTTAACCGACAATTTCGAGCACAATTAACCGTTAATTGAAATTTTAAAAAACCTTTAACCATTAACCAAACCATTGAATCAAAATTTTAAAACTTTTAGTTAAAATTTTAAAAAACCTTTAGCTATTAACTGAACCGAACAGTTAACCATTGTTTAACTGAACTTTTTCGGTTAGGTTAATGACTAATTTTTTTTTCTTTACATTTCGGTTAACGGTTAATTGGGTTCGAATTTGGGTTCGGTTAATGGTTCAAGATTTTCTAAAAATTCAATTAATGATTAATTGGATTCGAAAGTGTCTGTTAACCATTTTTAACTGAACTTTTTCAGTTCGGTTAATCGTTAAAGGTTTTTTAAAATTTCGATTAACAGTTAATTGGGTTTGAAATTGTTGGTCAACCGAAATGTTAAACATATATATAACTAACTAACTAAATAAGTAAATAAATAAATAAATAAATAAATAAATAAATAAATAAATATATATATATATATATATATATATATATATATATATATATATATATAATATGTAAATCTCTATAAATTTGTATTGTTTTTATGATATTATTTTTGTATATTTTCTTATGAATTTATTACTATATGTATTATTTTAATTAAATTTATTATTATATGTATTATTTTTAGGATTTAGAACTTTAGCTTTAAAAAGTTCGGTTAATCTATTAACCGATCGATTAATCCAAACAAAATTTCAATTCAGTTCGGTTAACGGTTAAAGTTTTAAAAACTTTGGTTAAAATGGTTCGGTTAATAGATTACACAACCCTAGCGTTGATATATAAAATTAAACTAAGAGACATTGTCCCAATAATAATAATAATAATAATAATAATAATAATAATAATAATAATAATAAAATACTCATTTTGATCACTCGACTATTAAGTACCCATTTTGGTCCCTCGACTATTGAAAATGACGGTTTTGCCCCCCTTTATAACGACTGATGGATAGAAATTGTAACGGAGGATCAAATTGAGTATATTTTACAAGTTAGAGGACTAAATTGGCTACGTTTAATTCTACGGGACAAAATCAAGTATTACGCTATAGTCAAGGGACCAAAATGGGTATTAACTCTTATTTAATAATATGGTCCACATTGCTCCACAACTCCACACAATAATAATTGGTTTGCTTCAATGTTTTTACTTTTATACTTTGCTTGGTTTACGAAAAATAAATTTAAATTCTAAAAAAAAATATTGATTCCATTATTTGATTGATTAAAAAGAAATTATTAAAAATATTAATTTATTATTTGATTGGGTTTAAAATAGTAATAAATAATAAGTATAAAGGCTAATATGTCCTATACAATAATAATGATAATAAAAATAATAAATATTTGTGTAATAACACAGTCATATGAGGTAAAATGTCTTCCTATGTTAAACTTTGTTCCCAATGGTTGTGGCAAAAAGATATGACAAGCCAAGAAAATTTTGTCATCATATTTGAGGAATTGGAATTTTTTTTTTTATGAACCAAACACAGTTTAATTCGATTTTCATCAACATTTAGAAATTTTAGTTCCTTGAAAAATACTCAGCGAAATAAAGTAATAAACACTCTTCTTAATTGTAATTTTTTCTCCATTTTAAAAGCTAACTTTAGTATCATATTAACATATTTATAATTCTCTATTATTTTTTTTTTACATTTCTACAATTTCAACTCATTCTCAAAATATAATATAATAATATAATACTAATACTAATATTTATATTTATTATTAAAATAAAAAATACGAAAAAAGAAACAAGTCAAGAATAGTGTTTGCTATATTTTTAAAAGTTAAAAAACTTGAAACTACTATTTATATTTAAAAAAAAAATCAATTGGCAAAGCCATGTTGGCATTAGCTATTCTTTAGTGATATTCTGTGACACCCGAGATTTTCAGCTCCCAATTTGATCCATTGAAATTTTCAAAATTATCCCTAATTCATTCTCAATGTTCATTTGGTCCCTAATCCATGTTCATTGGACTATACTATTATGTTCATATTCATTGGTACCATAAACCCTATTCATTTGGACCAAATAGTTATGATACTATCTAGTATATTCTTATATAATTATGATTATGATATTTTATACTTCGAATTATATGGCCGTGCTTTTAGGTGTGGCCGTGCGGTCACACACCACTCAATGTTACGAAATACACCACTCAATGTTAAGAAACACACCACAATGAAAATATACAAAAACACCATAAAACACACCTCACACCCAAAATAATGCACCATAACTCCCATGTCCCTAATGGTGCATTTGCTAATACTGTGTGGTGTATATTTGCATACCTAGTGGTGTGTTTTTGGGTGATGCGTCCCTAACGATGCATATTTGTGTGGTGCATTTTCTAACACTGAGTGGTGTATATCTGTATACATAGTGGTGAGGCCGCACTGTTCACACCTAAGAGCACGGCCACACTTGAACATGACCCTATATATATATATATATATATATATATATATATATTAATCTTTGTATAGTACGTATAGTATGTACTGATAGTACATAGAATATATATGTACGCATGTGCATTAGTAGTATATATGCATATATATTATTGTTATATATTTATTATTATTTTAAAGATATTAATCAATAATTGTTGGATAATGGGTTATGATTTGGGAGGTTACAACCATCCATTTAATCCTATAATTATGGCTATTAATTCTTCATAATCACCTTTTATTTAGATGGTTGTTGTGATCTTTTTCTCCTCTATTAGCCGGTTCACTCACCACAAAAAGAAAATAAAATTCTTGACTTCTTCTCTTCTCCATCATCCATTGTCGGCTTCCTCTAGAAAAAATAAAACTTCTCTTTCTTCTTCAAGCATTCTTCAAGTGTTCAAGTGATTCAACAAGCCTAAAGAGGAAAACCTAAGAAATTGAAGGGTTTAAGAGATTTTGAAGGAATTAGTTCTCAGGTAAGTGGATTGTTTTCTCCTTGCTTGCCCTTAAGTTGTATGCATTATTTAGATGTTAAAATATGTTTTTGATGGTTGAATCCTTGATGTTCATGTTAGAGATTTTACTCTTGATTTGAATACATGAGTAGTATGATTTCACTACAATTTATTCCAAGAAATTGTTGATGGAAATGTATGAATCTAATTATTTGAAATTGTGTTTTATGTAATTTTATATTGAGTTAATTACCGAAATAGTCCCTCGACTATAGCGAAATTACCAATTTGGTCCTCGACAATTTTTCTTGCCTAATTAAGTCCTTAACTTTAAAAATGTTAACCAATTTAGTCCTCCGTTAGTCAGCCGTCTGAAATCTGTTAAAATTGAGGGCATTATTGGAATTTCATGTGAGAAGCTCCATTTCCTCTCTTATTTAAATTTAATTTAATACCAGAGAACTAATACAGTAGTCAACATAAAAACTAACGTATTCATGTTCCTGGGTAGAAAAAAATTAACAATTCAACATCCTTAATCCCATGAAATAATTACCATAGCATTTCTCAAAGCAAATTAAATAAAAACCTGCTATGGACTTAAATTATGAAATTAGAATTGCTCAAAAAATTATTCCTACTGAAGCAGAGAAGTATTCCACTGCAAACCAAGAGGAATTTGAAGCTGTCAAACCAGGATGAATTCACAAGCGCCCAAGAAATTCTTCGCTGCTGAAGAGCAAACTTGCTGCCGCCCAGATTGAAACTGTTGCAACAAAAACTTTAGAATTGCTCTGTTGGAATTACAAAGCTGTTGCTGGAAATTCTCCAATGTTGCCATCACCAAGAATTCCTTGCCCAGAAATTGCCTCAGCCTAACAACAGTTCTGCACCGCCGGTAATTTGATGTTCAAGAATTTCGCTTCCAAAACATAATTAACAAGCTGCTGACCGGAAATTTGTTGTTGAACAAACAAATTTGCAGTTGCCAGCATAGAAGATTCTCTTGCCCAGGAATTTCGACCACCCACCGAAATTAATTCGCTGGAGAGAACCCGAATAGAGCTTCTACCAAATTAATACGCTTGTTTAATCTCGAACTCGCCCTTTTCTCCATTTCTCTGTAATTAGGAATCGTGGAAAGTCCGGGCAGCCAATAAAGAGATGTGAAATTCTAGCATTGCCCTCAATTTTAACAGATTTTTGATGCTTGACCTAACGGGGACTAAATTGGTTAACATTTTCAAAGTTAAGGACTTAATTGGACAAGAAAAATTGTCGAGGACCAAATTGATAATTTCGCTATAGTCGAGGGACTATTTCGGTAATTAACTCTTTTATATTTAAGTATACGATTATATTTTGTGCGTATATGGTGTATGTGTTGTATATACATTATATGATATCTATTACGTACGTAAGTCTATGGTTAAAAAGAAAAGAAAAGAATATATATATATATACAGAATATTAATCAAATGTGGTCGTGCTCTTAGGTGTGGCCGTGCGGTCACACACCACTCAATTTTACGAAATACACCACTCAATGTTAAGAAACACACCACAATGAAAATATACAAAAACACCATAAAACACACCACACACCCAAAATAATGCACCATAACTCCCATGTCCCTAATGGTGCATTTGCTAATACTGTGTGGTGTATATTTGCATACCTAGTGGTGTGTTTTTGGGTGATGCGTCCCTAACGATGCATATTTGTGTGGTGCATTTTCTAACACTGAGTGGTGTATATCTGTATACATAGTGGTGAGGCCGCACTGTTCACACCTAAGAGCACGGCCACACTTGAACATGACCCTATATATACATATATATATATATACACATATATACACATATATACACATATATATATATATATATATATATATATATATATATAATATAGTATGATTGTTAGTACGTATGTATCTATATATTTTATATATATAATATGTGTTAATACGTATAGTATATTTGTAATTACCGTACTTAATTATAAAGTATATGTATGCAAATATTGATATTGTTATTCTATTTAGTTAGAAACATATGAGTATTTGTATTTTAATTAAAATATTAAAATGCGTATAATTGATGTACGAGCAATTGATGATTTACAAATTTGAGTTATGTACATTGTATTAATGTGTATTGAGACTTACGTATGGTGATTATATATTTGTGTTGCGATGCGCCGTACGAGTATATATACATTAATATATGTTTATGTGGTATGTTCTTCTACTTAAGTTGTGTATGTATAGGGTACGATCCCTTTTGTGAGTAAAGTTTGTTAATGTCACATATGTACAATTTGACCACAATGTGAATTTTGTTCTATTTAATTGAGAAATGAATTTTTCCAAGAAAACTTTCAAAATAAGAAATTGTATATTGGTATACCCTTTTTGTGGGATTGATTTAAAGTTCAAGTATGATTTATTTTACAAAAATTGTTATGATGCCTATGAGCAAATTTTGTGCCAAGTAAAATATTTTCAAACTATGGAAGTCATGTTGAATTGGTGAATCTTTGAGTATGATAAATTGAGTTATTTGATATTGTGGAGTATTCAGTTGTATGCTGAATACTAGGGCTATGCCCTGTTGTGGAGTGGTTAGGTTATGCCTACCACTAGGGTCTTTGTACCCTGTTTTGAGGAGTATTCGGTAGGAACAATCCCCGGATACTAGGACATTTATTGTCCTGTTGAGTTGAGGAGTGGTTAGGTTATGCCTTCCACTAGGGTCTTTGTACCCTGTTTTGAGAAGTATTCGGTAGGAAAAATCCCCGAATACTAGGACTAGTAATTTCCCGGTGAGGCTTGGAATCCTCACTCGGGGGTGTGCACACTTAAGGTTAGAGTCCTGTTTCCATTAGCATGGGAATTTTGCGGAGTGTTCGCGTGGAGCTGTTCACTAGGGCCTAAGTATAAAGGACCCTGTCCCATTGTGTATGCGGTATGCTTCCATATGGTTTTATTATATAATACATACAACTAATTTATGAAGAAAAGACAATGCAACCAAGTTTTGAAAGTTTTGGTAAAGTGTTTATTTATTCAAATTTATTTTTAAGAGCAGACAGTCCCTTACTTAGCAAGTGTTGCTAACCTCTGTTTTTTTATGTGTTGTTATTGCCTATTTGAGTAACAGAAAATGTTTGGTGAAGTTTGCTGTAGGTGTGCGGTAGATCAAGTTCCCGATGGTTAGCAAGGCTTAGTAAAAGTTTATGTAATTTAGTGGACTTAAAACTATGTTTATGTTTTGATAATTGGCTCATATTTGAGGATTTATAATTTATTGTTTTGTGGTTTAGCCTTAGCACTTAGGATGGTTAATTGCCTAAGTGTGGCAGTAATGCCCTCAATAAGATTTTGAAAAGCTTCCGCATTCTAAGTTTTGTTTTAAGAATTGCTTAATTAATTGGTGAAAATAAGAAAAAAAAAATAGGTCGTTTTTGGGGGTGTTATATATTCAAAGTGTTCCTACCTTCCTGAACAATTTAAATGACAAATTTGACAATAAAATCCGTGTTTGATTTAGATTATAGAGTAAAATCCATTTTTGGTCCTATACTTATTGTGCGTTGGACACATTTAGTCCGCTTTTATTAATTTGGCCACATTTTATCCAAAGTTATAAAAAGTTGGACAATGTTAGTCCACAGTCAAAATTGGCGTTATTTCTCCGTTCAATTGAAGGGCATTTTTATCTTTTCCAGTGTTCACTTCTCACAGTTCAATGGTACTTACTACATCATGTTCTGAGAGAACTGAAGCAGTGCTCTCACAAACTGCATATGCATTCTCATATTCTATTCAAATTATAATTCATACATGCATCTATAGGTGCTATAGTGATCATTCAAGTGCGACATATAAATGTAGCCAACTCATTTACATGTTGCACATCATTTCATCTTTCCCAATATGAATTACAAAATCCAGAGTGCAAACCATCAAGGATGGAAGAGCATCACCGCGAGCTCTTCATTGGACACCATAACTTCAATGCAAGCTCCCAAAGACTTGGCCAGTCTTGCAGCCACTTACACTGCAGGACAAGAAGATGATAAGATAATATAGAAATGCAGCAAAGCATAAACTCTTTTAATGGAGAAATACATAGACACAGAATCTCAGAAGAAAGTAATCCAAGGAAAAAATCAATCTAGAAATCTCACACATAGTTGCTCCCCTTTGTTCATGACGTCGTAAATGAAAGAATAACAAGTGCAATAATGTTGTAGGAAGCAAAATATTCCTCTTTCTTCTTAGACTCTCCAACAACCTGAGAGAGAGAAGAACACTCTGTTAGGGCATCATTTTCTAGAAATTTTTCATGACTATTCAACTTAATTTGATTAAGAGATGTTGTGGCTGAGGCAGTGGTTGCTGGCTCTGTTGGGCGGTGGATGAGGGAGGTGCCAGAGCTGCTGTGGTTGCCAGTTGAACTGCCGAGCGAGAGAGAGGAGTAAACCATTCTACTCAGGAGTAAACGGTTGGGCGGTGGAGGAGTTGCCGGTTGAAACAGAGGTCGCCGGTGGAAGCTACGGTCAAGCTCGCTGAGAAGAACTAGAGATCCAACCGATGGTCAAGCTTTGTCGCCGAAACAAAAAGGAAGCCGAAGGCTTCATCGCTGCTATGGCCAGAGAAAACTAGAGGTTCCCGGATGTCCTTACTATTGTTGCTGGGTGAACCAGGGTCACTGGAACTGGTCAAGTCGCCGATCGTCGTTGAAGTTGGAAAGCCAAAGCTGCTTGTTGTCGCCTACAACACCTGTTGTTGCCGGTGGCTTCGCCGGTCAGCTACTGTACTACCATCGACGAGAAAGAGGGAGGAAGAGAGGGGAAGCCACCACCGCCAGTGACCTCCTTCTTCATTATCGACCAAGGGAGAGGGGATGAGGAGCGGATGGCTGCTGGTCACGCCCCAAGCGAGAGAGAAGAGATACGGAGGGGGCTATGACAAAATTGCCCTTCAATTGAATGGAGAGATAACGCCAATTTTGACGGTGGATTAACATTGTCCAACTTTTTATAACTCTGGGTAAAATGTGGTCAAATTAATAAAAGGGGACTAAATGTGTATAGGACCAAAAATGGATTTTAATATAGTTTATATTATACAATATTGTTATTTTGAGCATTAAATATTATATTATATCATAGTTTGTGTTCTAAGATATTATATCATAGTTTAGTTCTTCAAAAGGTAAGATTTTTAAAATAATGTGAGAATTTTTAGAATGGTTTTTAAAAGAATAATGCTACATTTCCCTTCTAATTTTACCTCATTAGGGATATTAATCTTTGGAAAATTATGTTATGGACCCAGGTGTAACGCCCCGTAAATTCCTTTTCAAGCCTTTCCTTCGTTAATTAATTCCTTGGGCAAATTAATCGATTTTTCGGGCAATTCAATTAATTCCAATTGGGCTAATTCTTCCTATTAAATATATATATATATATATATATATATATTACACTCCTTGAGATTAATTTGATTATTCTAATCAAGAGCCCAATTAATTGTATTTATTGTTGTAAGGGATTTTATTCAATTTGGACCCTTGCAATATTTGTATTTAATATTCTTGCAAGCCCACATTCTTGATTATATATTATATATAACCATATATGGGTCCTAAGACATTCTTATGGGCTAATTCTTGTAATTAAATTGTAAGGGGTGAATTTAATAAGCCCAACCTACTAGTCTTGATTATATTAATTTCCTACACCCATTATTCTATAAGATTACTTAAGCCCACATCATTTAAATGTCTTACACCCTAAATATTGTATGTATTCTTGGTATATAATATGAAGATTAAAATACCCTAAGACTTTCACTCCTTCTTCCTCCTACACACATTCCTTGCGCCATTTCCTCTCCATATTTCCCTAAAATTCATCTTCATCTTCCCTACAAGATTTCAAGCCAAGATTGCTCTTTTAAGCTTTGTTGGGAGTGGGTAAGTGCATCTAACCTAGGATTCATCTTGCATTTTGTGTTTTTAGAAGTCTTTATGCATAATCTTATAAGTGCTCTTTTGGGGATTCTTTGGGAAAAGATGATCAAGGTGAAGGTGGGGCTTCTTGAGCTAGCAAAAGGCTTATTGGAGTAGGAAAAGCTCTTTGAGGTAACCATCCATGTCCGAGTCTACCTTGCAAGGTGGACCTGGGTCCATAACATAATTTTCCAAAGATTAATATCCCTAATGAGGTAAAATTAGAAGGGAAATGTAGCATTATTCTTTTAAAAACCATTCTAAAAATCTCACATTATTTTAAAAATCTTACCTTTTGAAGAACTAAACTATGATATAATATCTTAGAACACAAACTATGATATAATATAATATTTAATGCTCAAAATAACAATATTGTATAATATAAACTATATTAAAATCCATTTTTGGTCCTATACACATTTAGTCCCCTTTTATTAATTTGACCACATTTTACCCAGAGTTATAAAAAGTTGGACAATGTTAATCCACCGTCAAAATTGGCGTTATCTCTCCATTCAATTGAAGGGCAATTTTGTCATAGCCCCCTCCGTATCTCTTCTCTCTCGCTTGGGCGTGACCAGCAGCCATCCGCTCCTCATCCCTCTCCCTGGTCGATAATGAAGAAGGAGGTCACTGGCGGTGGTGGCTTCCCCTCTCTTCCTCCCTCTTTCTCGTCGATGGTAGTACAGTAGCTGACCGGCGAAGCCACCGGCAACAACAGGTGTTGTAGGCGACAACAAGCAGCTTTGGCTTTCCAACTTCAACGACGATCGGCGACTTGACAGTTCCAGTGACCCTGGTTCACCAGCAACAACAGTAAGGACATCCGGGAACCTCTAGTTTTCTCTGGCCATAGCAGCGATGAAGCCTTCGGCTTCCTTTTTGTTTCGGCGACAAAGCTTGACCATCGGTTGGATCTCTAGTTCTTCTCAGCGAGCTTGACCGTAGCTTCCACCGGCGACCTCTGTTTCAACCGGCAACTCCATCCACCGCCAACCGTTTACTCCTG